>WAAD01028764.1:40739-56977 GCA_013389945.1 Fregata magnificens | reverse complement strand
CACAAGAAAAATTTGATGCAGCTGCTGACTCCAGCTGAAAAAAAATTTCCAGCTCAACTAACATCTGCTCGACCTGTCAGAGCTCACACCTCCCACTGAAGTCAGTGACAAATCTCATTTCTCCGTGAGCACTGTACACTCTTTGGAATGCAAATATTTGCTGTGACAACAGAGGAGTTTAGAAGAACTAACCACCTCTCGTGTTTTGTCCTATGTGGTGAGCTTCCAAGGCCATAAAGGACTATAATAGAAACTTGGCTAGAATGTGCTTAAAAGCAGAGCATTTCAGGAAAATTTGTTTGAGGCCTTAACAGAAAAGAACAGTGTAACACTGAACTTTTTTCTTGGGTATAGCCAATGGGCTCAAATCCTTAAGTCTCCTCAAGTGAAAATATGGGAATTAACATCCCCAACTTCAGGTACCCAACTAAATTAGCTAGTCACCTTCCAGTCTCTCTGTATGTCTTTCCACAGAGTATTTACCAGCTCCCTCAGAGGTCTATGTTCTGGAAAGTCCAACCAACCTTTTAGCACAGCATGAAGACATTATACACAAACAACGCAAACAACTGGAGACATTTCCTGCAGCACAAGTCAATTAATTACCATGCCCATTCTGACACGATGTCAGAAGCACATGTTTTTCAGGAAGCCATAGAGACACTTTGTGCAGCTTTTTCAAAGCAGAATCATTCTCCTGAAAGATTGCATCTTGTTTAGAATTGAGAAAACGTTCTTCAGAACAACATAGGTTACACTTATTGCTCATACTGAAAAGAAGAATCAGATAAAAACAACCACTTACTCTCCTAACTTTGCCCAGATAGCCAAAGCTACTCTCAGTATAATTTCAGAGCCTTCAAAGAATACTGAATCCCAGATCTTCAGAACTGTATGGTTAGGCAGGCAAGTGGCAAAGAGGGTCAGAAACCACTGCATTGTGAAGACGTTTGTAAGTGGGGGTTCATAGCCTCCTGAAAAAAAAATTTAAAATGCTTAATTGAATTTCGTATTATTGTACAAGGAGTATAAACTGCATACTGAAATCTGCCAGACATTCTAGTACTTGTTATTGCTCAAAACTTACTTAGCCTGCAGCTGTCCAAAGATAAGCTGAGAAAAAGAGCGATGGAAAAATGACATACCTAGTCACCTTTCGTTCTGCTGCACTGCAAAAAGCTCTAAGCAGCAGCAGTATTGGTTTTGGACTGTAAACCTTGGAAAACACCACCACACTTTTTTTTTTTTCTTATATCAGAAAGATTGCTTTTCCTTCCCCAAAGCCATATGAGCTAAAAGCTTTTATTAAAACCAACCAACCAAACAAAAAAAACCCCAAACAAAATCAAAAAAAACACCCTACCAAAAAAAACCCCAAACTGCTGTATTTCTTCAGAAACTAATGGCACAAGAAGTCTTTATCTACATGAAGGTGAAGGTGACTGTCTCTGTAAAGGCTTATCTATTGTTTTAATATCCTGATGCACTGCCAGCTTAGCAGAAACAACTGTAACATGCTCAGTTTTCCTTTTGGCTTCTTAAGTTTCAAACAAGATTTAGTATTTCAGCCTGAAACTCTGAAGTTTTACTTTCTTGTTATGCTCAGAGAACACTTTGTGCATCCTAGTATCAACTGATGCACTGAAGGCCATGACCATAGAGGCTGCTGCCTGTGAAAACACTTTCAAACAGCAAATACTTCCTTGATACCCCTTCTTTGTTTTTATACAATTTGGGCACAGTCACAGTTTATTTACATGGAACATGGTAGCAGACCTTTTCTAAGATGGAACTCAGGGTGTATGTAGCTTCAAGACTGAAAAAAACCCCAACCCACCACCAACAAAAACCCACCCTCTCCAAAACACTCCCAGATAAAAGAGCTGTATCTTGCTTAAAACTTCTGAGTTTTGCACTGGTGCATTGCTAAGCATCCAGGTAAAGCAATACTAACCAGCCACCATTGGCTCTCACACTGTAACTCTTCCCAGAACAGCTACATAAGCTAGCAACTACAAGAATGGTAGGACAGGTATCTTGAACTAAGGTAAGAAACAACCTTTTCAAGGTAGCTGTGTGTTACAGTGTTGTCACTCCATACATTTTATATCCTTGTCAACACGATTCTGTTTGCAGTTAGTGGTGGGACCAAATTATTTCCCCTTTATTTTTTCCTGAGAGCGCCACCTATTTATGTTAAGGTTATCAATAATGGAAATTATCTTCTTTCACCTTAACAATTTAAAATATATATTCTAAGCAATAAGCTCATGTAAACATTTAAAAGACTGTATTTTTAGACCAGTGCTCAGATGAAACAATGGCAAAAAGGAATTTAATAGCATTTTACACTGAACCTACCTCCACTTTCTCTGTTAGCAGCTCTTTGCAGGGTGTCTAAGTGCTGGGACAGTTCAGGAAGCTTCATTCCTAAAAGATCTCGGAAAACAGCCATATCCACAGAGAGAGCGCGGAGATTGTTGACAAAATAACTATCAGGAAGCACCTTATCAATTAGGTAAATCATGATCTGTGGGGAAAATGAAATATAATAATGTAGGACTTACAGAGCCAGTTATTTTCTAGGAATAGCAGAAAAAAGTAAGTATAGAATTTTCAAGTTCTCTGTTCACTAAAGAATGGCTTGGAGCCGGTGGCAACACATGCCTCTGGTATCTCCATTTATATGGGGAGAAAACACTATCATTTTAAGCACCCACAGGTACTCTAGGTATCCACAATCAATCAAGGTGCAAAGGCGTCTTGAAGCTGTCCAGAATTTATGAGCCATTAATGACCAAAATCAACGTCACAGTAAGCTTCACTCAATTCGCTCAAACCANAGCATGAGACATTTTAAAGAGACATCTGTTCCAAGTGAGATAGCTCAACTACATGGGTGGTAATGTATTAACTGGATACTGTCAAACTTTTGAGAATGAACAAATGCAACAAAGAAATATGCAGAAGTTGATGTATATCATCAGCCCAACAGAAGATGCTGACCTTCACTTCAGGATCTTTTACAATCTCTATGGCCACTCTACAAACCGTATCCAGAGAACCTGCATGTGGTCATCCCGTCTGCTTCAGCTCTCCATTACTCCTTTGTCAAAATTTCAAACAAACATCCTTATCATCTGTTTCATACAGCCTCTAATGCTTGAGAGGAGCACGGCACCTTCACACACAGGAAACAATCCTCCTTCCAATCCCTCTCTTTTCCTAAGATGCCCACAACAATAGCTTGGCAGACCCTGGACTACCAAGAGCACCACCCTACATAGTCTTACTGCTTCCTTTTCTCTCCCAGCTGTTTGTGATCGCATACTACCCCTTGTCCTTGCAAGATTTTTTTGGGCAATAACAGTCTTCTGTTCCATGTTTTAAGGCATGTAGATCAGTAGTTGATACAGGTAAATCAATAGCTTTTACACATTTTTGATGGGGTTTTTTGGTTTTGTTAAGTTTTAAGGATTGAAAGGAAATAGGTGATCAAAACATGGCCCGCAAGTAGGCTGGAGTCTCATATTTTGTCAGATGCATTCCCTAGTCTTTGCTGAATACTGGGACACCTCATTGTCTTTAAAAATATGCTTTATTTTGTTCAGAAATATTTCAACCAATGGAATAATAATTTAATATAACAACATTAACTTACAACTACACTATTTGTGTTTTCATTAATTTCTTATGACATAAGCCATAAAGAAACCATTTTATAAAGGCTTTCATTCCCTTCCCATTGTGTGGTGGGAGCAAAATCAAGAAATCTCAGATATATGACAGCGTAGGAAAGAACAGAAATCTTTTTGCAACACTGAAGTCCATTCTATTTCACTGGCATGTGAATTGTTGTGAGAATGCTTTTTTGAAAAAGCAGCTTCACACATTTATCAGTTTGCAACAGATATTTTCTCATGACATCTCTCTCTACAAGTTTCTTTTTATTATTTGACTTTGTAATATTTTCCCACAATAATGTGCATGAAAAAATTGTTTTTAAAGTTTCAGTATCTATGGGACTTTTATGCGTGCTTTGATAGCTTCTATACAGGCAAGCTGTGATTTTCTTGCTTAGTATAATTTCAGTAGGCTAATTTTGAGGTGTCTTAAGGGATTTAACTTAAGCATGCTTACCTTAACTAGTGAAGACTCAAGCATCCCTGGCTGGGCATTCACTGAAGCTACCATGTTGGGTCCTGTGCTGTTAAAGCCCCATGGTATCAGCAGCACCAGCTGTTTCCCAGCCTCTGGGAGACACCTCCGAGACACAGAGCTTTTGTTTATAATGTCCTTCCCAGAAAGGGGACCTGACTGGCGAGCCCCAAGAATCCCCTTGCTCCCTTAACTCCTAGACTCTGCAACAATTCAGCTTCCCCATAGCTCCAATCCTGAGGGCACCTTTACAGGCAACAGCCTCTGCAGCTGTTCTGAAGTCACTCATCACTTGCATTAGTTGGCACAGTGACTACAACAACAAAACAGCCACATGCTAACCCCCAATTCCTCCCCTGCCCCATTCCCTTTTTTTTCTTCCCCCCTTCCCCTCTTCCCTCTCCCTCCTGGGAAAGTTCCAACCCTGAAAAGCCCACGCACTAAGCCTGGAAAAGAAATTACTTTATCTTCCATTCTTATTTTTGCCAGGTAAGACCCATTTTGGTGCTAACAGCCTTCAGTGCTTTACCTCCGCAGGGCAGTCTGGCGCCATTCCATTGTCTCCTTAGCACAAGGAGCCTGACACCACTCACAGTAAAAGACAATCCAATAATATAAGGATGCACACAGCTCTTATAAACAATTTGGACTTCATAAACCTTGGGCAGTCATATTTCCTATATTATCATAATGTGTTTTAGGAGCTTCTGGACAGTACGAGATCACAATAAAATGCGACAAATTATAGTTAAAAATATTGAGGACATTTTTAGCAAAAATTATTGAAAGGAAATTTTAGTCTCTGATATAAAGCAGGTATATTACGGTATTTTCTTCCTATTACAGGCAGTGCTCTAGAATGAGGTATTAAATACCAGCTAGCTGGACTCTACTACCACAAGCTTTATATTTGAGGAGCTCTGAGTGAATTTAAATATTTACCATATTTAAATCATTGTCCAAGGCAAAACAAACAGCTCACAAACTGACAAACAAAGAGTCACAGTCATCTTTTATTAATTTGCCCCCAAATCACACATATGAGCAAGTTTACTTAAGGAAATTTGCACATGATCTTGGCAAACCTTAAACCATGTCCTGTAGTAAACTGTATTTCCATTTTCTGACATACTATAAATTTCATTAAGCTTTCTTTTAATTAGAATAGAAAAGGTCTAAAAAAATAAAACACTGGATGACTAATGTAGCCCAGAAAGTAGCTTCAAAGTGATTTACTTTCATTTTAAATATTTATTTTGTGTTTTCCTAGAATCTGCTTTAAAATGCAGCAGATTTATTAACTGCCTCACACGCTACTGCCACACAAGAGGCTGATGATGGAATCTGAAGGTTTCAGCTACCTATGGTGTTTGGAAGCAGATCTGGGATTATGGGATAAGATATTCTAAAGTCAGCAGCAGCGTTCCCATTTATTTTTATTATGGCTCTCATTTGTTTCTGTTTGAAAAAAAATTTAACAGTGATAACATTCAAACTGTTCATTTTAGCTCAGACAGGATAACAAACAATCCACAGATATAAATTGGTTAGCTCCTTTGAGTACTGCTCTTTCAGGCTGTCTACAAAATTCACGCACTGGTTTATTCTAAAGCTCACTAACTAAAAAGCAATCTTTAACACTGAAAAAAAATATTTTACTCACTTTCAGGGCATCCCCTTCATTGCCCTCCACCACTTCCAGAATAAGTGCAGCTAGTATGTTAAATCCTTGACAATAGCCAACAGATTTATTCCACCTGGCATAAGCCAGCAAAACACGTTTTAACACCACTCGATCTTGCTCTGCCTCCTGGCCACAGTAAGAACTGCAACCGGTTCGGTGAAGGTCCTTTAAAGAAAAGAAAAAAAAGAAAAAAAGAAAGAAAAAGAGACAAGGACAGAAAAGATGTGCATCTTCCTTGCCCCTTTAGTTCTCCTGCCTGTCCCAGTTTTCCTTCCGCCTTCACCCTCCCAGTACATGCTCCCGATGTTGATGACAATGTTTCTATTTTAATCTGTAAACCTTTAGCTTACTAAAGAGAAATAGGTTCAGCAAGCTCTTAAGTAAACAAGTTACCTAAAAGATGTTCGTATGAAGTTGTCACAGAAGATATTAACAGCTATCTAGGTTTCAAAGAGGCAAGACATAACAGCTGCTTAATTGAACAAAAAAGAGCAACTATTTTTATCGAAGTGTAAACGAATTACTAGGCAACTAAGCTTTCAAAACATAAAAAAGCAGAAACAGTGTCCTTGAGATTTAAGCGATTTATAAGTGAAAGCCAAAACATGTACTACAATGTTTAATATTTCCTAAGTAATATCTATAAGCTTGAATTACCAACTACAGATGACAATTGTAATTACCAGGGACACAAAGTATTTTGTTCCGTGTACTCTAATTAAGGTGACTATAGAACACAATCTCTCCTAAATAGAGTAATACCTCCTCAATAGAGTAATACCTCCTAAATAGGTAAATAGACTAATACTTAAGTCACCACAGCAATACAAATCTATTAAGCTCTACCCTAAAACTGCCCACTGCTTTAAATATTAAACATTAATTAGCTGAGAAATATACATAAAGGTGTTTCACTCCTGTAAAATAACTGAAAAATGCTCAATTGCTATATTATAAACCATACTTTTTAATCCCAGCAAACATTTGTGTTTGTTTATAGAGNNNATAGCAATTTTTTTCCCAGCTAACACTAATCAGACCAGTGCAGAAGAGGGACCAAAGAAGCTGAAGAAATAATTTTGGTGAGCCAAAGGGAATTAAGATGTAATTTTTGCCAAAGCAGTTGCAGAGAACAAAATAAATCCAAATTCCATATATTAAAAAAAAAATTTCAACCTTTCATTAAAAAATTAAAATAAAATAACAAATTAGCTGGCTACCTTTACTATCTGGATGCCCATAGAGTCATCATCAGGATTACTTCTTTCATTGAATGTGAAACGCATGGTTTTATCCCAGTCAATGGCTATACTGTGTAAGTACTGATCAGCCAGGGTCAGCCAAACCTAGAAATACACAAAGCAAGTCAACAAAACGAATTATTTCTCAGATAAAATATGAGCAGTTTTGATATATACCGTTAGATGAACCTAATCAGCTTCACCCATATGTGATCCGCTGTTAAGACTTGAAATATGCATGAGGACTGTATCTAAAGTAATATTTGCACAATTAAACTAATACCTTGCTCCCTAAAGTAAAAAGGAAGGAAACAGTTAGCATTAAGCGTCCAGATCTGTGAATTGCTGGCAAAGATGCAAGTCCACTGTCAGAAACTGAATCCACAGGGGCCCTCCAAGATGGAAGCACACTCTCCTGCAAGGACCCTCCCTGTCAGTTCAGCCCTTCCAACCTCATAACCAGCAAGGAGTTTTATTAAAAGGTAGCACTGCTGCAGGCTTTCCTCAAACTCAACCATGGATCCACCTCCTGGAAACCCCACAAAAGAAATCTAGTGGTGCTTCTTAAAGAGAAGCAGAGGTCTTTTCTGATCAACTTCGCAGAAGAAACAGTGTCCAGTATTAACCATTTGGGATTGATCTGAAAGTATCACTTAGATCAGAATAACTTACTCTTACAAGACGGCTTCCTAAACTGTTGGTGCTACAGGGAGTCCCGAAAACTAACATTTTGACTATTTTTAAAGCCTAATAATTAGCAGAACAGATTTATGCATGTGTATCTAAGACAAAGCCTGGACCTTTATTAAACATTTGAAAAGGTCCTGAACCATGAAAGACATGTGACAGATCATACAATGACAACAAATAACAATAAAGGAATTCTTTCTCTTCAGGAAACTGAAAGAAATCATGAAAGCAAATTGGTCGAGTTTTCTATCAGCTGTTAACTCACTCAAGTGAGAAAAGCAAATCAGACACTTCCCACAGATTTAAACACTTAAACAGCTGCATGATGAAGGAATTTATAGACAGCTCCCTGAATCTCATGTTTTCTGCATTTAAATGTCCCTTCCCACACTTTTGCAAAGCCACCCACGTGGAGGAATGCTGCTGTTCTGCCTCCCAGCGGCCTTTGGCACTGCTGACATCCTACTGATGTTGTTTGACTGGATTCTTTATCTCTGCCAGCCCGAGAAAACAAATGTCACATGCCACAGCAATAATGCAGATGTCACCCTGCTCCTGCTGCCAGCAAAGGAGGCAATCGACATGCTGCCAACACAAAATGCTTCCTTTATTTTGGTATCTATCTTAAAATCATTGGGAAACCAGGGAATGGCAGTGAAAAGACCAGATCCCTTTTCTTAACGCTACTTCTTTGGTTAGCATCACGTGGTCACGTGTGAGCAAACACAGAGAGATGGGCAGAATGAGACGGAAAAGACAGAGATCCAAGTTGGATGATGTGGCAGAGCATACAGCAAGTCTGCTAATGAGACAGAACTGGGAAGAGTGGCTGATAAACCCAAGGGCACCTTGACAGGCTGTAGAAAAGGTCTGACAAGAACCTCATGCAGTTCAACAAGCAGAAGTGCAAAGTCCTGCACCTGGGAAGCAACAACTGCAGGCACCAGTATATGCTGGGAACCACCCAGTTGGAAAGCAGCTTTGCAGAGAAGGAGCTGGTGGTCTTGGTGGACATCAAGTTGACCACAAGGCAGCAACGTGCCCTTGTGGCAAAGAAGGCCAACAGCCTCCTGGGCTGCATCAGGCAGAGCACTGCCAGCAGGTTGAAGGAGGTGATCCTTCCCCTCTGCTCAGACCTGGTGAGACGCACCTGGAGTGCTGGGTCCAGTCCTGGGCTCCCCAGTACAAGATGGGTACAGAGCTACTGAAGAGAGTCCAGCAAGGGGCCACTAAGAGGATTAAGGGACTCTCCTATGAGGAAAGGCTGAGAGAGCTGGGACTGTTCAGCCTGGAGAAGAAAACGCTCATGGGGGACCTTATCAATTTACATAAATACCTGAAGGGAGGGTACAAAGAGGACAGAGCCAGGGTCTTCTCAGTGGTGCCCAGTGACAGGACCAGAGACAATGGGCAGAAATTAAAACACAGGAGGTTCCGTCTGAACATGAGGAAACACTTTTTTACTGTGAGGGTGACAGAGCACTAACACAGATTGCCCAGAGAGGTTCTGGAGTCTCCTTCCCTGGAGATATTCAAAAGCCATCTGGACACAGTCCTGGGCAACCAGCTGTAGGTGGCCCTGCTTGGGCAAGGGGCTTGGACCAGATGACCTCCAGAGGTCTCTTCCAACCTCAACCATTTTGTGATTCTATGACCTCTGCCACTCATGTACCACAGAAAAGTGTCTGAGAGACTTACTGGAGTAAGAAAAAAGGCTGTTAGATGGATATAATGATTCACTGGAATTGTAGATTAAAAACAAAATCATAGTGGTGTGTGAGGAAAATTATGCCACTGTAAGTCTTCTGCTTCCTTCCCCCCTGATTTGTAAAGAGGAACAGTTAGGTTTGGAAAGACAGCAAAAAGAAAACAGGAAAAGGAAATTAATCTGATGCATCAAAAAATATAGGGAACTACATATATTTTATAATGCTTTAAAAATATTCTTTTTATTAAAATTGCATTTTTAAAGCTGAGATCATGTGACTCAGCTTTATAGAAAAGATTAATAGACGTGCCTTTTTTCAGGCTAGGGAACTTCAAACGTTGTTGAAGAAAGCAATATAGAAAGTGTTTAGCAAAATCCCACTGGACCCTCTCCTACAACACTAACTCAGTACAATTTCCCATTAATGGCATACTCTACCATGCTACATCACTCCTGACTCCGAACTTCCCTAATTTAAGCAATCTGCCTTTCCCCCATCAAATGTTTCTATGAGCATTCTTGCCAGCACTAGCACCTATCAACTTCACCTTCGTAAGTATGACAGCCTACACTGGAGATTTGCTCTCCTTTCAGTTGATCTTCAGCTGCGGGGGCAGCTTCACCAATGCAATTCCTTGAGACTGATGGAATGAAGCAATAACATCTGCACCAGAGTAAGTTACCTAAGCCTCAAGCAGAAACACCATCTATTGAAAACACCATCTTTACCTGTCTCCTCAGTCTATCCAGCTGCCCTGTGAGGTTATCACTGAAGAATGTAAACTAAGAAAACCCACCAGTACAACTTAAACTTAAAAATTCCAAATATTTGTTAAAAAATACTGATAACATTGACGTCATTCACCTCTGCTGAGAAAACCACAGATAATATGTCCCACAAAGCGTATAGGACTACCTACCTTTCTCCGCCATTCTTTCGGTATGCCTGTTGGCAATCTGGCCACTGCTTTGAGCGCATCATGCCACTAAAAGCAAAAGCATCCAAAAATGTATAAAATCCACCATTAGTTTAATGCAACAGTATAGTAACATTTACAACACTGCAGACATGCACATTCATTTCATTTTACTGCACACATTTCAGAGTTTAACTGCTTAATCCACCTACAGGAAAAATATAGGTTAATTACTTAATCAGGTAACAAAAATACAATATTCTAGGACACAAAGACTTATGAAACATCTGAGTAAACAATGAAAGCCTATTGCATTTTCCAAATACTAATGGAACAGCTCTTGATGCAACTGCAAATAATATGCTGACATTATGATGGCAGATGCACTTTTGAACTAGGACAAGTACCTTGATTGAAGAGAACCCAGTCCTTCATAAACTCAAGAGAAAAATGAATCAAATTACCTGCTGAAAACCGTTTTGACCTAAAGATGGTTCAAGAGTGAATTTCAATTTTGTATCAACCCCTAGAAACAAAAAGGAAAAAAAAAAGTCATGGTCATTATTTTCATTTAACTCAGAAGGAAAAAAAAAAAAACAACCCACAATTGAAACAAGAACACAAGATTTTAGCTACATGTTTCAACAACCACGTTTCTGTGGTTTCTGTGTTTCTGTGAATTCTTGTCTTCACAGGGGATTCAAGACACATGTTAAGAAGTACACATACAAAATGTTTTTAAAAGGCAGTAATACCCTCTTTACCCTAATGATGTAGTTCGGCACAACTCATTTCACTAAAAATCATGTAGTTCACTATTCTACAAACCATATTTGTACACTGCAAACTATCATATGCATCCACAGAAAAAAATATATACAGAGACAAACAGTTTCTTTCCATCTATTTCAACTTCTTGACATTAAATCACTCAAAACTCATTTCTAAGTTTGCGGTGCTAAAATTATTTTATTGCTCAGAATATCAAATTTTTTGTAATTCCTCAGAACATAAAGCACATTTGGTCAGTATTCTCATTTAAGCTTATATTTTATTTTGGCCATGTGAGCAAATTATTTTAATTGTTATAAAGCACGCCTGCCAATAGTTTATAAAATACAATATTACATAAAATACTAGGATCTCAAATGTGGCCTGCGCTGGATCCTGACTGTGGCACTGGAGTATGCCATAACACGAAGAAGACTAACACTTTTAATTTGCCTTCCATCCCACATTTTTAATGTACAATTCTTTGGTCCTTCAAATGCCGCTGTCCAGAGCTCAGGTGCTGAACACCGCGCCGCATCACATCCCCTCCCTCATGTCTCCTGGCATCAAAAATAAAGCCTTTCTTTATTTTCCCTCCATAATTTAATATGATGTATTGCTCCATGTTTAAAATTATGTTATGCATAGCTTCTTGCCTTTCTAGAATATCAAGCCAAACATTTTAATATATATTTTAATAGCCATATATATTAAAAAAACCCAGATTTTAATCCTGCAAGGTTTTAAGTATATAAAATCCATGCTAATCAACTCTCCAGTAATACTCAGTGCTTTGGAGGACTAAGCCTGCGAGTCTGACAGAAACCCATACTGTAGTGGCATTTGCTGGTTATGGAATGTAAAATGCCTTTCAGCATTTGCATCTGAAGTGGTGATAAGTAATTTAAAAACCTTACTGCTTGATAAATATATATTTAAAGACAAGGCCTTCTCCTTCAAGGCTTTTTTTTTTTTTTCATTTGGTGGGGGAGAGAGAATAGAAAGAAAATCCACACAAAACCCAGTATCGTTTAGAATTTTAACATTTTAGAATTGCATCACTGAGACCTGGGGATTGGTACTTTCATTTCCCTGCTTCAGATTTCAAAAACATGCTTGTTGGATCTAGAAAAATAAAAGCTTCAAACCATAATAGAAATGTCCTGAAAAACATTAAAGGATTAACAGTTATTCCTGGAAGTAACTGTTTGTTAGCATTCTTCCCCATAACTCCATGACACTCAGCAGGGACTCCTAATAGATAAATCTTTTCACATTAATTCAAAGCAACGTAACAATGCCAGTAACCTACTAAGATGAAATTGTATCATGCTTGCTGTAAACGCGAAAAATTGAGTCTCATTCCCAAGCAACCTAATGGTAAGTACTGGAAAACCCTAATACATACAAAAAAGATATCATGACCAAGAACTCCTTTTGTTAAGGTAACAGATGTTGACGTGTTATGTAACACTGCCTTGTGGCAAAGAAGCTATAGCCTTCCAAAATAATCATGTATTAATTTCCAACTCAGCAGCCAAATATTAAATCACTCCACAGTTTCTAGATCCCAGTAACAACTTTGCTCTTTGTTTTATAAATTTCATAAGAAAGATGCAAGCGGAGACAGCCAAGTCTGCAAAAGATCAGGCACAATAAGATACAACCTCAGAATAAGCTAAAATGTATCTACCATTCACATGAACATCATGACCATGGAGCTCACAAAGGGGCCCAGAGAGCTGTCTCTCTTGATTAAATGAAGACTGAAATGAGACCCTTCAATCTCCATCTACAAAAGTTTATTAAATCATGGCAGACAATTAAGACAGGTGTGAAAATTACTAGAAATGAAAATAACATCACGTGGTAACACCAGACTAACATGGCACTCCCTCTTCAGTATGGTGAGGAACCTCTCGGTCAGGCCATGCACTGTAACCCCTAGTAGAAGCCATGGAGTCTGTGTCCCCTTATTTGTTCCCAGTTAGAAATATCCCCAAAAACATCGTAAATATTCCCCTTGTTCTGTGACAGCACAGGGGAGGAGCCATGGGGAGTGAGCCACAGACCATACAGGAATGGTTCCTCACCCCTATCCATTTTAAAGAGTTTACCTTTCCTAAAACCAAAAAATTACAACCTTGTTCAATAAAAATATAGCAAGTAAGCAAGTAAAATAAGCTGCATCACGAACAGTACAGGCAGAGCAAGGAAGGTTATACCCACCCAGGAGTTTCCTGGGGCATCTGCAGGAAGGCAACCAGCAAGACAGGAGCAGCACTTCATTTCCTGTTACTTATTTCTCACACAAGAACCATCTTGCTATGTGCAGCTGCTGCACTCTTCACTGAATTTGTGCTTGGACTTTAGAGCTTCAAGGAAATTAATGCCTATCCCCATTCCAACCTCTCTTCGTTTCCCAAACATTCCTACCGCCACTGTTCCCCTTTTCCTAACAAATATCCCACCCTTGCACATACTACTTTTTTGGGGGGGCGGGGTTTTGCATTCAGTCCTGTCATTTTCATCCTGTCCACTTTTGCCTGGATCATTACCAGCCATTCCCCAGGGCCTCCTTCCACATACCGTCTTTTCTCCCTCACACTTCCATTGTCTGCTACATCTTACCAGCAACTCTCTTTAATTCTGCACTCAGTTGTCTTCTCCCACAAACAAACTTAGATTTCCCCCATACCTTCTTCCCCCTCTCAGTAGCCCATACCTATCCAACCCTACCACAGACCTTCTGCACCCATTTTTACTGGATTTTCCCCTTTTTGTCAATCTTCCATCTCTGGGCCACATTCCTCTTCATTACGTAAACACAGAAAAGACCCCTTGGGGCCTTATGGGAACTTTTCCTCCCAGCTCCTCTGCACTGACAGCTTGACAGAAATGTACCATATACGCAGCAATAGTTCCTACTCTCAGGGACTGGAAGTGCTGTCAGTACAACTCAGGCCTTTTACATCAAGCCAGCCAGGCTATAGTGTCATTTGACATATGAAGCATCACCTCCAGTTCATACACTTTCAACTGATGCTTCATACCTACAAAACATATTAACTCACGTAATCAGGAGTGTGTTGGGAACACATAGGAATTATCAGCTCCACAAATACTAGCACACATAAAGCTACATATGTTTGGCACCAGTCAAATTTCTGAAGGGTGGGGGAATGACAAAATAAGACCTGTTCAATGTCTTTGCAACCAGGTCACCAGAAACCACTGCAGAAAAGCTATTTAAAAAAGGGAAAAAAAAGAAAAAGAAAGATAAAAACCCACAAAACCCAGCCCCATTAGCTTTTCCATGTAAAATACACAAAGACTCCAGACAACAAAAGGCTATAAGAGGGAAGATTATACCCCTAGGATTCCCAAGCCCTAGCAGCCTTCCACTGCATGACCAAAAGGTAGCACAGGACCACACAATGAGCCACAAGAGGGGAGAAAAACGTTGTGGTCAGCCAAGTACCTGGGTGAAGGAATCAAATCCCCACTCCTCAGCAACATTAAACAAAAGAATGGGGCAAATTCCGGGAATTTTTTTCAGAAATACTAAACCAGAAAAAGCGTAGGAAGATGATCTATTCTGATGCATGTACACGAGCCATAGCTTCAAACTTACAAAGCACATCACTGTAGATTCTCAGCTGTACTTAAAAGCAGCTGTTGAAACCTCTCCCATGGAAAGCCAATAAATATTTTATCAAAAACGAACGAGGAAAAATGCCTAAAGCAGCTTCATATGCAGTGGGAGTCCAAGCTTGGGGAAAAAAAATGGCAACGTAAACTACCACCTTATTATTGCTTGTTGTTTCAGGAAGATTCTTAGCTTTGCCCTGTAATTTATCTCTAAATGTAGGTTTTCATCTGCAAAATGAGAAATAAAAGTAACATTCTGAGTAACTCTGCATGAAATCACTTTTGTCAGGAGCCAGAGCTCACTGGGATGTATCAAAGCACATCTAAAATCTCCAGTCTACAGAAACTTCTGAATACAAACAGAGAGCTGATACAGACACTAAGAAAATCTGAAGGAAACTTCATTTAGCTTTCTTTTAAGGGCTCATTAGGTGCCCTGTCTCCATCATTCTATGAAAGCATGCATCCTGAACGACATTATTGTACTTACTTACATATGAACAATATGGAAACCCCAACCCAGTGGGATTTCCCAGCTTTAAGACTATGGCATTCGTGGTTACGCCTCTGATCATCTCCCCTGGTCTTTGTGGGTGTGTAAGTAAAAGAGTGTCATTATCCAGATAACATCATTACCTGGGATATTAGAAGACTACTGTAGGAGTGAGGGTCAGTGAGATTTACGAGTCAGGAAATCTCCTTGATAACAGCAACCCCATAAACCTATACCAGAATATATCTGAGACCTTATTAATAATACCATCTGAAACTTATCTCAAATACAGAAGCAGTCAGCATGGTGTGCTTGACGCATGCACAGCTATTACAACGAGAAACTGAATCTTACATATTTCTATGCAGGGCTCTACGTTTCAGTAGACCTCAGGCTTGCACGTTTCGTAAATGCCTAGGATTAGGCAACAGATCAACAACATTTTAGCTACATGTGACAGCTCTAGCATTATAAATTGAATTTAAAATTTCCTATACTTCATTAAAAAAAAAAAATCCAAAATTTTGATGGCAGGCAACTAGAATCTAGCATTCAGTAACGATCACCCATCAGTGCTTCTGCCGAGAGCCCACTTCCCCGGAGCAAACACACGTTGTTGGCTGACCACCTGGTCCTTAAAAGACTTTGGTACTGAAGCAGGATCCAGAAAAAATAGCTGCAGAGCCGATGCCTTCCCCCGTAGGAAAGGCTCGGCTGCCAATTTAGACAACACCCTACCACAGACAAAGGCTGGGCGGGAGGAGGGGTCTCCGGCAAGTCAAGAGTTAGCAGGTTTAGCGGGAAAGGTCTGGAGAGGCTGAGGGGAGACCGCAGGGCCGCGGCGGCTGGGCCGTGCGGGGGGTGACGGGGGGAGGCTGGCGGAGAGCAGCGGTGCCGCGGCCCCGGGGGAGGGGGGACGGGAGGG
>WAAD01028764.1:14581-37077 GCA_013389945.1 Fregata magnificens | reverse complement strand
AAAGTGTTTTGGCTAGTCCAGATATTTCAGCTCCAGATATTTTGTAATAATCAACCCAAGACTTTGCTTTTTCCCCCTATAGTTCATTTATTCCCCCCCACATAACAGAGCCACTTTCTGAAAAACCTTACCTCCTCATTTGGTATCTCTTTGCAGTCACCACCACCTGCTAACCATGTCTGTTTAAGGCCAGAGCATACTTCATAAGAAATACTAGCTCACACGTGTAACTTGCTCGATTGTTACAATCAGCCCTATGGTGGTTGGTCCTATGATCACTGCCAGGTTTTGACCTAGACAAACAAACTCAGTTTACCTTAAACCTCCCTGTTCATCAGCCTCCTTCTCTTCTGTCTGCACTGGGACAATGAGGTAAAAGACATGCAGCTAGAAAGGGAGAATGAGCACACGCAGATGGGGCAGCAACAGGAACAGCAGCAGGAACAGGGCCACACACCGATCTCGCTTTTAAAGAAAAAGGACACGTTTGTTTGCATGGAGCTTAAGTACCCAAACCCAGGATTACTGGAAGGCACAGTTCACTGGTTCTGTTCTGATGTGTTCAAAGACGACGCAATGTAATCAGAAGACTAAAAATGGCAAGACATCTTCAGCTGGGTCACTGTATTTCAAGAACTCCACGTCCTCCCCTTTATTTCACAGAAAAGCGTACAGACCTCCTGTAATTCTGATTCGCATCCCAACATCCCAGTAAAACGGTGAAAGTTTAGGGAGAAAGCTTGTTTGCCACGCTTCTGGACACTTGTGTTAGCAAAAATACTTAAAGCAACACGTACCCATGAAAAAAATATATTGCAATAAATATTTTGTATGATAATATTGTGATATGTTTCATGCCAAAGCATTTTAGAAATTACGTTTAGGCAGCATCACTACACCAGCTGCTGATACAGCAAATATCAGAAAGAAATATATATCAATAGGATGAGGGAGAAAAAAAAAAAATGTATTGCAACCAAAAGGAAAAACCTATTGTATTGACCACATCATAGGGCCATTGTCTGCTAAGCCCCAGAGTCCTGTGTACTACCTTTAAGAGCCCACAAAATGTAACCAGAAAATGTAAACCCATTACCACTTGGCTTCAAATAGCTCTACAGAAGTTAGCAAATCAAGAAATTTTAAATCTGTACCAACACATGCTCTGATGTGCATTCTAGTTCATTATGAGCTTCAAAAGAGAAAAGATTTCACTTTCAAATTGTAGTGTATAAGAGAAAACTCATGGAATGAAACATGTCCACTTTGGAAGGAAGAAAGGGTAAGGCAGTTTGAGATTCTCCCAGGAGGCAAAACTATTTTAAATACATTTAGCCCATTAAACCACCTTCACCACTGGAGCACAAAATTCGTATCCTACCCAGTTCTACATGTGTTCTATTATTAAACATCCCCTCTGCCAAAACCAGCCCCACTTCCTTCTGCTTGATCCTAAAAGCCTAAAAAAAAAAAAGCATGATCCACCTGGAGTTTCACACTCCTCCAACGCACAAGATGGAACCACCTCTGACAGCCTGAAAAGAGGCCTCTGGTTTGTTGGGTCCTTGACACTGAAGGGGCACAGGTGCTACAGCAATGCTACAGTGCGTGTCCTTGAACATGAAAACCTGCAAGGTGGCACAGCCCAGCACTCCTCCCACCTCAGCCTGCAAGTAGGGCATCACCTCCTGCATCACCAGTACTGCTCTGCAGGCTCTGTTACTGACTCGCTACCTCAGACACTGCAGGCGAGCAGATGCTCTCATCTACCAGCTAGCTGTAACTATTGTGTGGACCACCAAGCACAAAGCCTGTAGCACTGTTTCATGTATCCACAGCTGCATGAGCACATGAGGAGGGAGTCTACAGGTAAGAGTGGACAGATGTGTGTTATACTGAAGGAGAAACATGATTTTCGACTAACAGATTCAGTTCTGCCACCAAGCTGCTCTCAGACAAGTAATCCAGGGTTGTCTTTACTGGGCAAGGGATGGTTCCAGAACCAACACAAAAATGAAGTTTTGCTACTGTATTTGTGCCTAGACAAGGTTCATTTTACGCACTTTCAACAAGTAGGGCTCAGCGAAACGGTGCAGTGTGTTGACACACCACAGTCATCAACACAGCATGAATATTTTACACTTTTCTGTTGCATTAGTCATCATTTGTATCACTCTGCACATAAATGTCACAGAAGAGGTCAGGACCTCACTGCGTCCTATATTAGATATCACAGACAAAAAGAGCAGAGCCAATCCTTGCCTACAAAGGTATTCAGCGCAAATATAAACTACACAATGGACAGGAAATAACATCGATGATTTTCAGAAACAGAAAACCAAGATTTAAATGATTAGTCTCAGGAAGCATGCAGCAGAGCTGAGAAACAAACCCAAACAAATTCAATTCTAGTCCAATGCTTCCTCTTCCTTTAGACTTCAGGCACATAGCCTTCTTACTTATTTCCCCCTTCAAAAAAATGACAACACAGTAAGTACTCTTTAACAGAACCTTCTCTTGAAGGAAGCTCTAAAACAGCCCACTTGTTCTTGGAGGGTTTGAGACAAACAGAGGATCTGGGGAATTCTCTTACTGAAGAGCGCTCTCTGGCCATGGGGCTTTGTTTATAGCTAAGATGTCTGAAAGAGAATATTGCCTGCGCATGGTTTAGCCATATCTATTGAGCACTGATCTAGAGAACATCATTAAAATAGCACTGCTTAGTGTAGTGTATATCTTTCAACAGGAAATTAATCTACAAGACTATTACTCCTGTAAGAAGCTCACAACTCTATATACACTACATGATCCTTCAGCTTATCACAATCAGAAGGATTCAGCCAAGAAAGTTCAGACTCAAGATTCTTAGTTATGATCTTTAGTACTTTTTTTTGCCATTCTCCCCCTTCCCTCCCATACACACTATCCACTCCTGCCTTCTGTGCTACACATGTGCATACACTAGGACAGGATTGATGAGAAAAGAGAAAAGAGAAGGTCCCTTCAATAGAGCCAGGTCTCCTTGACTCAAACATCAGCTGCCCACAAATGTGTGTTGTGATTTATCTTTTGGGAGTGATGGGCAGTTACACTTAGTAAGTGTATTTACAAGTTGAATAATATTCATAATCATATTGCTTCTTGAAATTTTTGGCAGATACAATACATCCTGAGAAGTATGCCAAACTGTTCCAGCATCAATGAAAACACTTGAAATATCATACATCTGTAATGAAGGCATCTGTAAATCAGTTGTGAAAGCAGTTTCTAGCAGTTTACAGCACAACGGGGTGGAGCTGTGATGACCAGTTTCCCATCTAGGGAGGCACCACATTCATAGGCAGTGAATCAGTGCAGGTAAGGCTGACTACAGTCCCTCAATTTGTAGGTTGTTCTTAGAGTGGCACAAGATGCTTATGCAACCGGATCACATAGGTGAGAATACGAAAGCTCTCAAAAGCATCACAGGTTGCTAAAACAGAAGTACAGACGTGCCTGTAACCCCCTTGAACCTGCCTATAGCCTCTCTCCATTTGTAAATACATAGCTATTTCCGTGAATGAGGGAGATGCAGAAAGACTTGACATCTGTACAGTACCAGGGCTAAGGCCGGCAAGAGCAGAACTGCATGTACCTGTCTCCCAGACCTACGCTAAATCCAGTAGAGCATGAAGCCCCTATTTTCCTGAGTTCTTTAGGAAACCACTCAGCAGTAAGCAACAAGCTTTTCTTAAGCCTGTCTCTACAACACAATCACATTGAAAGCTAGGAATATGTTAATACTCAAATGCTTTACATCACAAATTATTAACTCTCCTATGTCACCAACTCTCACCATCACACCATTAAAAAGTTAGTATTCTCCAGCATCTGGAGTTCCTAGGTCAAACTGGTTTTGAGGATAGAAGAATTAAATTTGCTGATAATTCAGCAACGCTGAGCACACAAGTGACAGCAACCAGTGCCAATGGGCTGGGTACAAAGGGTAGCCTATTTCACTCCAGGCCCATCACTGGGAATTGACTGTTCCCAGAGCTTAACAGGAGAGAATTGAGAGAATTCCTGAAAAGTAGAAACCAACTCATGTTTTTTTAAACATCATGCACCACAGATCAGAGGCATCGCAAATATTTCAGAAGAAAAAAAAAAAAATCTACTCTGACATTACGAAAGAGATGCAATGTGGAAACCTTTATCTTAACATAGGGTTCGATGGCTGCACTGAAAGGACAAGGCAGAGATTTAACTCTGAACTACCCATGCAGGAAACAGAAAGGGGCTTAAATATAATATTGCTTGATCACAAGACAGAAGTTAGTTCCTCTTATTATGCCAGTAACAAAGGACAACAAACTTGCACAACTGACTACACCTGATATTCTGTTAAAGCTATTTGTATTCACTGCAGTGCCCATAAATCATAATTCTGGGCTGCAGCATTATTGCAGTAGGTGCTGTACAAGCACAGCAAAAACCATACTGCCTGCTTTAAAAGAAAGAAAGAAGAGAAAACACATGAACATAAGGAGGAGCACAGAGACAGTGACACAATATTGGAAAGCATGGTGGACAGTAGTCTTAATATATAAGAGCTGCTTTTGTGTTTCTGTAGGCTTCATGGCAAAGATGAGTACCATGGGACACACATGAAGGCATAAGGTCAATAAGAGGGCTGAGGGATTAGGTTTTAATCATCAACTCAAGTTCAACATGGCTAAACATCTACAAGGAAATACCAACATGGGGGGAAATTGAGAAGGTGCTTGTTTTAAAGTAAGTGTGGGATGGAGGTAGGAGGCATGAGGTAACCTTGAACACTGAGTAAGAAATGACAAGGATGCGACAACAGAGAAGAGTAGGTTGTGAAGAGCTTTGGATATTAAAGCAATGAAAGCAAGACATTGACTAGATCTACAATGACCATAAAGGAAGCATAGGCACCTATGTACAAACACTAAAACATAGGTGTGCTAATCGCAAGCTGAAGTCCACTGCTATGCTTAATTCATACACATATGTGTTGTCTTCCAAAAGGACAAAAGTACACCCAGCAAAAAAAGAGTTTGCAGAAGCTTTCTATGTCCCAAATGCTTCCAACAAGCTCTTTATCAGAGAAAAATGATAGATAAGTAAGTGGATGGATCTTCTCACATTGTGAAAATGGGGACACAGAATTCAGCAACAGCATCCAGGTTTCTTATTATTTTTTTCTAATTTGGTTCAANTAGTTGCATCTCGTGAGCAAGGTAAAAGACATGTCATGCAAGGACTGCTAAAGTAACAATATATTTTTAGTGCTGTAGTAACAAGTAGCATAAAGTCTAGAGTTAACAACTGGAATAAAAGTCATAGCAATGCTTACATGCTCGATAAAATATATAGATAAGACCTTTTAAATTGAATACAAAGTAATGAAGTGAGGTCTCACAGAGCAAATGCCCTTTTTTTGTTAGAGAAACTAACTGTCTCCACTGAAGCACAGAATTAAAAATATTATTTTGGTAAGGAACTTATTAAGAAAAAAAATTGTTGAAGAGGCCTACATAAAAATATTGCTAAAAAGCATGATCATAGAAATTAAGAAATGTTCCCTAACCTTGCTAAACAATACGATGTAAATGCATATCTTGGCCAGTATTCACACCCCAGAATCCTGCTTAAATGCTACACGGTCATTTTAAAAAACAAATCACCAAGTCAGCAGAAAAACTAATGCAATATATGAAATAAGAATTCTGACAGGTATGATTTGTAGGCATGCTTAAGATAATATTGGCAGAAGAATGGAGGTCATAGCGGATTGCAGGCTCCCAGCACTAAAACTGAGCTGCTCTTCCTTCATTAGAATCTGATTATTTGCTTAGCACTTAGCATAGAAATTGAATTTTACAGTGTGGATCGCCAGCTTCATTGGTCTGAACTGCTATTTCAGAGGCAGCATGATTTTAATCCCCCCAACATAATTAATGAAAGAAAAACCACCCTATGCCCCCAAGACAAGATTTATCCACAAACAGAACACTTTCAAAGATCTTAGATTAAAAACTAATTGCCAAAGTTAGAAAAATGAGTAACCACAAAACGCCTTTGCTTTGGGCCAGAAAACACTATGGGAATGGGACCATGTTTATACATAAAAGTTTTAATATGTTTGTTTAGTCCTTATTTGCAGTAATGCTAAGGACATCCATCACAGACTAGGTTCAGGCTGTGCAAGGCTTTCATTAGACACATAGCAAAGAGACAGGTTGTTCCGGCACTGCCCAAGGATAAGAGAGTCCTGCTTCCAGCATGGATCTTCCCTCTTCCAGTACACATGGCCTCTACGGACAGAGCTCAGTTACACAGGAACGGAAACAAAACCCCTTCTGGGGTTGGGGAGTGGAAAGGAGTTCACTCCAAGAGAAGCTAATATAAGCCCCATAGAGCTCTTGGAACCACAAATCTTTACCAGTCAATACAGAAGTCCTCCACCACCCCTCAAGTTCTTTGATCACATATACATTGGTTCCCATTTGCAGATGCCACTAGTTCTGTAAAGAAATGGAAACCTTCCCATGAAGTTTTGCATGTACATGAAGCTATCGCAACCCCACATCCTCCAGATCACATAATTCCCTTCATCTCCCATGTGGGCCATAGCTTCACAGAGCACATTCTGCAAGTGTTGGAAAAGGAAGCAGCTAACAAAGCAAACGAACGTCAAACTACCACCTCCCCTTCCTGAAAAAAAGCTACGCACATTAGTCATTTAAGCAAGTTTGACACACAGACAGTTTTTTGCTGAAGTTTGTGAGTAAGATGAAGAGGAGAAAATAGTTATCACTCATGACAAGATTACTGTTCCAAGCTTTTTTTACTCAACAGTTAAATGACAAAATTTCAGTTCATAACCCACTCTCACAGGACAAGTTTATTGAACTGAATGTGTTTAGGATTAATCAAAGGCTCATTCAGTACTGAAGCCTTGAACCATTAAAATTGATTTTGAACATGTACAATGCCACACAAGCATGAGTTCTGGTAACAGCAAAGTTCTGGTTGTTTATTTACTACCCTGTAGCTTGGGACAAGTCACTTCACTCCTCTGAACATGTGCTTCTTCTACCAACCTTCAAGTGGACTTGGCTCATTAAAAGTCTGTTTTTCAGAGAGCCTTGTACCATGTGTTTGTCCAGTGACCAGCTCATTAGGTTCCTGACTTCACTGGGCCTCTCTAGGCGATACTATAAATACTAGTAATATTTAATTCCTCAGATTAGTATTCTTTTTAAAAAAAGATCAGCTATGTACGTTGATTACCTCGCCATTCTGACTTCCTTTAGTCTCAGTGGATAATTATTTTTCCTTCAGGATCTAAGGCCCCATAGCTATTGCTGGCAATGACCACTGGATGAGATAAGAAATTAGCAGTAACATCCTGGGGGAAAACAAACCAACCAACCAACCAACCAACTCCATATTAAACTGTTAGCTATCAATGATGCCTAATCCAACCCAAGAACCAAAAACTGTTCACACTCTGTATTTTGGCCATATGTATTGTATGGATGGCAGGGAAAATATATTGATCAGTACCAGGTTGCTGTGATTTTAGGGAGTAACTATAATTATAGGGAGCTAAATTTAGAAGCTGTTTCACTGCTGGCAAAACATAGCAAGAGGTTCCCAATTTTTACTAAGAAAGAGATATGATAGGTTTGTGTCACTTTCTTTTTAGAAAGTGTTCTAGGAAGATGATGTCATGTGGAGATGGAACATGGACTTGACTTCCTTGGCAAATTTCAAGCGTATGTGAGGAGCACTCATTTACTGCTCAGTAAGTCAAATTCAGGTTATTAACAGCTTCAAGGAAAAAAGCATTTTAAAATCTGAGGTTCTCATTTAACCCTTCCTCCAGAGCTGCTCCAGCATAGAATTGTAAGCAGGACTATTGATCCAAACAGACTAAGTTCACAGCCCACTTTTCTAGCATCTTGTTTTTAAATGTCAAGCTTATCTCACAAAACTGCAGAAACATAGCTGCTAGCACTGCCTGATGCTCCATAAATCAGTCTATTCCTAGCACTAATTATCCCAAGCAGCTGTTATCTTCCATTTGATCTTCAGTATCCAGGAAATCTTTTCTTCAAAGACTAACTTAATCAAAGAATGTTTAGCGTGTGCCATATTCAGAGATAAAATGCATCTGTGTTACTTAAAGGCCATGTACCTTGTTGGGCATTTTCAGTGAAGCCCCATTAACCATCCTACAAGTTCACAACGGTGTTTAAAAAAATAAAGAGGCATTTCATTAGGAAAAAGAACAGCACAGTTACTTGTACTAAAGTATAATCCCCAGAAGAATAAAAGAGGAGATAGCGCTAAGCTAGAGGAGTGTGAAAGACTATGCATACAATCTAATTGCACAACTTTTTCTCTCAGGCTGTTTCCACATCCAAAAGCTTGTCAGAGAAAGATTAAAGATTGCAGTGACATGGTATTATAGTTATGCAGCTCACACAGCCACCGTTGCTGTGAGCTTATACACACAAATAAACCCTTACATCTTGATTGTCCAACATTTGCCATAGGTGCTATGGCTTTTCACTGCTTGCAGAAATTGGAGCAGGATCCGTCATCAGTTCAGAAGTGCCTAAAGGATTTGTGAAATATGAATGCACTCACAGGCACTCCTTGCACATCACTCCTTCACACGTGGCCTTTGGCAGCACCAACCCCACAGCCAGCTTCCTCGCAAATTCCCACTTAACGCAATGAATTTCTAGGTTATAGCCTGGACGCTGACAATGCCTCGCCGCAAAGCACATGACTACTTTTGGACACAGACCTGCGGGCTGAGCCCTTTGCTCTGCTGGGCCGTGCACCCGACGCCTCCCTTCCCGACTGACACTCGCCCTGCCCCAGGCAGACGCGCTGGGCTGGAGCAGGATGAGCTCAGTTTCACGCTCTTCCTCAACCTATGTGGAAATCAGCACTTTGCCTCATTCAACCACAAGAATCCCAGGGTGACTAAATAAAAACCTCGCTTTTCCAGTTTTTCAGGGAACTATCAGACTAATCAAACTTTACTGCTGAACAGGTATCCATCTCAATAGCTGCAAATGAGCAGAGGGAATGGTGGCGTCTGACAGTTGTTTCTGATGTTGTGACTGACTGACAGGGACTGTAGATGGAGAACAGGCTGTTCTGACTGCTGTTGTTGTTAGCAAACAGCAGCATCCTTCTTTCAGGTGACTACATGCCTCCTCAGTTCGAGCTGATCAAATCCCACCTTCCAAAGTTACTGTAGTACTACAGAAGTAAGATACCACTGGTTTGAGAACCACTTTGCTCAGGCAAATTAGTGTATAAGTACGTCAAGTATTACTTGATAAGTAATCCAAAAAACCCCCGACACAATAATCTATCACATTAATCCCTATTTCTAATACTCAGGAAGTATTTTATGTAACAAGTACTATCCAATACATCAACTTTTCACAGCACAGCTGTTGTGAAAGTTGGAATTCAGTGTACTCAAAACTCTACATACATCACAAAACTAATCCTGCGAGGTCAGCTACTGCTTTGCAACAGCAACAGGATCACAGTTACATGGAATACAGGAAAGGTGGCAAACAGTCAACCTCCAAGTTGTACGCATACCCAAAATAAACACAATCTCAGGTGTAGCACTAACTCAACCATTTCACTGTCGTCACAGCTGCTAGCACGCTGACAAACGGCATTTACAACATCCTATACCAAATGTTGCAGGGCAAGAATTTGGTAGCGATTCTGCAATCTATACATTCATATACTGAACAATCTGCATTTTTTGTTGCAAACTGGGCCTAGAATCAGCAGCCAGATTATCGCTTACAGAAGGATTTACTGAATTTACTGTTCAGATCCATGATAAGCAATGAAGTATTTATTCTGCAAGAGTAGTTTTTTATATTGTAACCACATTCAGCTGTTACTATCCCATCAAGTTTCTACGTAACACAAAAAATATTGTAGAGCTATTGGGGGAGGGGGAGTAAACTGGCTGTAGCTAGATAAGCAGTGGCTGATGCTCTGACCACCTCAGGTGACCATTACAGGGTACCCCTTTCACCTCAGCAGCAGGGACCAACTACAGAACATACCTACGTGACACACATTAGAAAGGTCAATTTAGCCCCACTTCGCCCTCACCCCAGATGTCTGCCATTTTCCAGGACAAGTAATCAAAGTGGGGAGAGAAGCAAGGATGTAAGGGCTCTGAATTTCGCAGGGCCCACAGTTTATAGAAGTTGGACACCATGGCTGGTTGACCAGGGTCTCCCATGTCTCACCACACTCCTTTGGGTGAAGGCCTGGTATCTACCAAACAGTAAGTTGCTGCACTTGGCAGCCACCTACCTGGCCCAACATGCCATCAATCAGCTGATCCACAGCTCCTTGCTTCTGCGTGAGGCACATTTGGGGCTCAACAGGCAGAAGACAACAGGCAGCTGAAGGCTCTATCTCCTCTCAGAGGCAAGTGCTTGAGTTCAGCTGATCATTTTGCTCAGCTCCCACCTGGCTCTGAACCCCTGCCATTTCCCTCTCCCAGGAAAATCCCACCCCTGCAGAGACAGCAGCTCACTGAACCGGGAAATGAGCAGCAGCAGTGAGCCAGGAGGTAGTACCTCCCTCAAGGAGGTAATGATCTCTTAGTCAGCAGGCTCCACACTGTCCCCAGGAATTTACCAGCAGCAGCGATCCCAACTCTGAATGCAGCCAATTTCCAAAAGCAGCAGTGGAATGATATTTGAAAGAAAAACATGGCGGTCAAGTATATTCTTATACCACCTGCTGATATTGAGCACTGTGCTTGAAACTACCTACCTAGATCCTGATCAGCCTCACAGGTTTGCAACAAAAGCAGTCCTACCTCTGGATCCTGCCACTAGTCAAAGCAGCCACCAAGACAGTTTGCTTAGTTACATCCTGAAGAATGTAGCTGAAGGAGTCCATGATAAAAGCCATTTTCGAGAACTGTGCAAGTTTTAGCCAATGATGAACATGAGATGGCATTTGTTTGGATGGGGCAGGGAGGTATTTTCAGTGGAGGCAGAACACTTCAGCGGTGAGAGTCAGGGACAAAGCAGCATAGTATGAAGTGTGTGACATGGAAAAGTAAGGATTCATATAATCCCTAAAGAGGCAGAAGGAAAACATATGGCTCAGGAACGCATGCTGGCTCCACAGCTCCCTAAACCAGCCTGGCAATCCCAGCATTGAGCAGCCAGCGAGTGAGCTGCAGAGATGGCTGGCTGCATGTTCCCAGGAAGATCTCCAGTAACAAAGTTAGCTGGAACCACTTTAGTGGAAAGCTCTGTCATAAAATACCAGCTTGTGGAGAGCAAAGTCCTTCACAGCAGAATGTTATCTTTGATGAAAACGTATTTCCAAATGCTAAAGCACAATTTTGACTCTTTTTAGGATTAAACATTTTAACATCTTACTTGAAAATGGCTCATTACATAACATGAAATGAAAAAGGGTGAGGTGTCAAAATCTGAACAAGACATCTTAGTTCAAAATATAAGCTTTCAGAATTTTGCTTCATAAGCAATTGACTTTTGTGAGTGGGTGTTTTATTTCATGCTGGAACAAGATATTTTTGTTGCTGTATTCTTAAAGCAGAATTTCCCTCAAAGCGAGGATTCCAGGTTCTGTACTGCTCTAAGCACTAATTCTTGCCATCTTTTGAATTTGATATTCTGCAATGGCACAGACCACAAGAGAATATCAGTAAGAGAAGATGGCAGTCAGCTGAAGTATTTTGAATTAGCCAGCCAAGGTCTTCTACGGACTCAACACCAGTCAGTTTTCTGGGGCTAGCACAGATCATTCTGAAGAGCTGGCTGGAGACAATGAAGTGGGGTGGTCTCTTCCCATAAGGCTTTCCAATGCCACTGCTCGTCAAGTGATCAAGGATGTCAAAATTCATTACCTACAAGACCCATACTCGGTGTGCACATCCCATCAGCAGCACAATTACACTTGAAGTCTGGGAACTTAGTTGATAGTTCTCTAGAAGAATATCCCGTGAGACGCAATGGAGCAGCACAGTGCTGTGCCAAAATTTTACTGACTTGCTGATCTGTTAAACTACCTCCCCTCACACTGCTTCCCTGAGTCTCAGCATCCTGGCTGTGCCACTCAAAGACCAGTTCCAAGATCATGTTCTCATCAAAAGAAAGTAACCATGGAATTCACTACCTGAAAACTCCCCAGGATTATTCAGTTAGTGATTAGTTGTCAACCTTTAACACAGAGATGACACTTTTCATGTGGGTAACTTCCAAAACTCCATAAAATACTATGATAGCAAACCCCCAATGGCATTTAAAACCAAAAATCGTTGCCCTTGCAAAGCATCACCATCTTGATCAGTGTTCCACGCTGCTGGTATTATGCCTGATAACAGTCACTTTTCTCTTCTTTCTCCCAAACTCACTAACGCATATCCAGAATACACAATCTAATTTACATTAGGAAATACTAAATATGACACACATCTACTCATTGAAACATTTCTCCATGACATGGTGCACAGCAATGAATGACGCTGTTTGGAGTTCTCCTCCTCCAAGCCTAGTGTTAAAAGGCAAGTCATCCTTCTCAGTCTAGGGTCTCATTGCAATGGAATAAGCTTTCAGATTTCCCAAAACCTTGGCTGTCTGAAGCTGAATGAAATATGACAATCAAGTGGCATTTAATTTTGTGTTCACCACTATAGGTGGCTCTTTCAAAGGGTTCTCCAGTAATATTTTTAAGCATCACACAACTTATTAACAATGCTGGATAACAATTAACAAGCCAGTTAAGAATACACTTCCACCTACAGTCATTTTTCCTCGTGCACAGCCCATACCCAAGGGACTGGCAGGTGAACTTCATTATTCAGATCAAAAGAACTGCTGCCCGGTGGCCAAATGCAGCCTATGGACCAAGCGCACTGCTACCATCCCCACTGAGCCAAGCTCTGGCATCCCTAAATACAGGTTTTCTCCTTTCCTAACTGTCTCATTACTTCAATCCTTGCAAACCAGCACAGGACATAGAATGGATTACAAAATCTTTGCTAACCAATCCTCAGCCCACCTCCACATCTTGAGTCATAAGTAACAGAGAAAGCCTTCACTCTACGCAGCATAACTAACAGTTTGATGAAAACAACAATAATTAAAAATCAAAAGCAATATTCTATTTATTTACACCTGTATTGCTACAAGTAGGCAACTGACTGTAAAGAAAATTCAGCCTACCTTTGGCAACAGTTTAAACAAACAACTTAAGATGACTATCACATCTTTAAGCTTATGATTCCATTTTGCTCCATTTCCTTTTCCCCACCAAAAGGCTTCAAAGGACAAAAGATCAGGTAAAACTACATTAAGAACAATTCATTAGGAAAAACAAGAAGTAGCCACAAGCAACATTTCTTAAGTATGCATTTCAAAAAGCCACAATTTAAAGGATCAAATTCATTAGCACCATGAAGGGTACAGACTAGTAATGTAACCAAGCACACAAATACAGATGAGGTAAGAGGAAAGCTACTGAACTGAAACATGCAGCCAATTGAGTCATTTAGGGATGACTCACATGAAATCGGACTCCATAAGAAGTAAAACTCCTATTTTAACCGCATCAAAGGAGGAATGTACTTTTGATAGATCAATTAAATAGTTACTGCTATAAAAAGTTACTGAAGCAGATTCATCTGGCTTCAAACATCGGAGCTACTGAGTTAAATTTAAAATGTATTAGACCAACACCTTGAAAATGAGACATGGTTTTCTAAATGAATGACCTATTTCACACCCACTTGGAAATCTAAATTAGAGTTGGAGATGAATACAGTAAGTACATGATAGCCTCTCTTTTAATTGCAAATGCAACACTGGAAATTGCACAGACATTAATATTTTTAATTTTTAACACAGAACATCCTCCTCTTTAATATATATTTCAGACATTAAAGTGAGGAACATGAAAAGCAAATACAAGCTTAAAATTTGGCCCCTAATGTATAACAATGGAGATTGGGGGGCCAGGGGTGGGGGTTATAGGGCAAAATTGTGGCAGTAGCAGCATCCACTGAGTAACCCAATTCTTCACAAAGGAAAAAAAAATTAAACCAGAGCAATTGAGGTGTTCCAGGTTAAAGCACATTTATACAACTGCAAGAGTACATCAAACTACTGGGAAGTGAGTAGGAAAAGACAGATAAGCCACATGCATAATTTGACCTGCATTAATTATTCCACGTGTTCACAAGTGTTTGCCCTGTGTTACCAGACATCTGATCCAGAGTGACAATCAAATCAATATTAGCTGCGTTATCAGTCCACAGTATATTGTATTAAAGCTGTTCTTGCACCTCTAATCAAACTTTCATCCTATGAACTAGAATTTGTGAATGTCTGCCTTGGTTTTATAACAAGTGCTGAGTGAAGAGGAGGGACAGAGAAAACAGGTGAGCAGATAATTAGTGCATGTAGGAAAAAGACAAGGAAGAACATATGAAAGAGACCAAGGAACAATGCGAGGAAAACTCAAAGACGGAGTGGCTACATTCTGACTGAGAGCCAGTGGTAGACACTGCAGGGTAGACAAGACGTAGAGAGGGGAAAAATGGAACAGGGCTGAGAAGTTCAATATTTAAAGACTGGGATCAAGTGAGAAAAGCTAATAAAGAGTTAGGAGGGGGAAAAAAGGTGGAAGATGGGACAGGACACCCAGATGCGGCAGGACTGAAGCTAAAGAGAAACTTTGGAGGGAGGGGGCGAGGAAAGAGAAAACAGAAGTTTAATCTAAATGTGTGAGTACTTCTGCATATCTAAGTTGTATTTATCCAGAGACACCTGATGATGGTGATCTTGCCCAGTCATCTCCTAACCAACTCATACAACTACAACATCAGGCAGGGCTTTCCCAGTTTCCTCTGAGTGAGTTCCATACCCTGTCAGGACACTTGATGCTACAGAGACAGTAACACATTCTCAGAAGTTGAGGAGACCTCATAGCCCAGTCTTCTACCAGGAAACTCTGTCCATCCCCTGGGAACACGCAGGGTACCTCTCTGTGCCCAGATGATGCCAGTTTGTATTGGCTCTCTATCCAGTTAGGATGCACTCAAAGAGATCACAAGTATTGCTAATAAATATATACATAAACCTCTGAATTTCTGTAGCTAGACTCCAAAACATTCAGCTCACTCAATCAGGAGCTTCTGAATAACCTCCACAGCCACGTAGGAATTAATGATCTCAGTTATAATTACGAAGCCATTTGTCACCATTTTTCAACTGCTTCACATATGGAACCTAATACTTCCTTTGTGAACAACAGTTATTTGACAGCCTGTGCTTGACTTTAAATTTTTTAATCCAATTATTGCCTGACCACATTTGTAAAGCATTTCCCTTCACATATAAGGAAAGAATATGAAAGCCACCAACCCATGAAAAATCAGAGATACACCTCTATCTCTGCACGAAATAAAATACTCTGTCTCCCTCTACTGGCTCTGCATTAAATCAAACCAGGAAGAGAAAAAGTAAAACTAGAAAGCTGATGTTTGTTGTTATCCTAGAGAATTCTATGCAGGAGTCAGTGCTGAAATAGCAGAAGAATACTTACCTTTAATCTTAGTTTCTAAACAAGTATTACAACAGAGAATACTAAGGGTCTTTCTGACCATAGCATGAGACCCATTTAAAGTTATTATAGGTACATAACACCATAGCTACATAGCACCAAATTATTGACCTTTGTGAAATTTTCTACTATTTCGCCATTAAAAATACAGGAGAATATTAATGAACTTGCTGTTAATATAATTTCAGCTTATTTTATATTGAATCAGATTTAAGCATTCCTGCTTGCTTCCAGCCAGACTGAGTTACAATTGAGCTGGATGATTTTACTTGTAAATAATTTATAGATAATAAATGCATTTTTTTTAATTAAAATGACAGGCAATCAAAATTGCCGATTCGAGGAACTTCTGGTTTGCGATTTGATCAGTCAAAATATATTGAGTAATATAAGCAAGCTGTCACTATATAAAATACAGGAAGAGAGAAAAGAATGAGATGTCTTTTGCATATTCTTTAGATGAGAGCTGCAAAACCTTGATTTATTTTTTACTGAATTCTGCTTTTCTCAAATGATATAATTAAGCGCATAAAGCACTCTGCTTTCTAAGATGGATCTGAAATAGTTCACAATGCTACAGAACAAACTTGTATCTTGTTACTCCAAATAAGTCAAAAGCACAAAAGTAAGAGAAATGTGTGCCTAGAAGCCATGTTTGCCATCAGGCCATCACTGTGATTTCTCTCTTACTGCTTTTCTTCACTGGAGTATTGTATTTAAATTTGGGTAAAAAAAGTGTTATTAAAATGAAACTGGTCGGTCATATATCTTACAAACTACAAGTACAGCACAGTGTACTGCTTTTAGCATGTATCCAACAGAACAATTTATCCTCCCTCAATAGAACTATAGCCATTCATGCTTCTGACCAAAATACATTTCACTCTGCAGTGAATTTTGTTTTCTATGGTAATACCTATTTGTATGCAAAACATACATCACCTACCAAGCATCATGAAAAACACAGTAAGTTATGAAGTCATCCCTGGTGTCTGTCTGTTCCTCCACATTTACTCTATCCATTCAGCAGTTCAAATGCTGCAGGTGCTGTGCTGGGTATTGAAGCACAAGCAAGCCAGATATGAGCTTCCAAAGCTGCCAGATGGCCATGCCTCTTCTGTGCAACAGAGATCAAGAGCCAGCGCAGGTCAAAAACTGATCTGTGGATGGCTCCCTGTGTAGTCTGCAAAACTTGCAGATGCTGAACATACACGGTTTTAAGCATACAGTTTTTTAAACAGTGCCTGTTTTTCCTCTGTTGAAGCAGACTAAAGCACGATAGACATTTCATCAGAAAATAAGGGATCAAATTTATCAGTCCTGTAATTTCCTAGCTGAAGTTACCCCAGGAGTGAATTTGTCAGACAGTATTCAAAAAGGGTCTGACAAAGCCAGAATTACATGTCAAGACAGAATTTCCATCTTTTCCTGAAACAGTATTTGTTTGCAATTAGTCTGCACAGATTGCTTAAAGGTAGCATTCAAACATCGGAATGTGGAGTTATGGTTAATTTAAAACTAGAGCTCTACCTCTACATAGAGATTTCACTATATGTAGGGGAAAAAGAATTCCCAGTGTGACAATAGTATAAACACACCATGAAACTCTATATAAATCAGTTGAAGAATCACTTATATTTTGAAATGTTAGGATTAATGATAACACAACTCCAAGAAATTTTAATTTGCCACTAAAAAACATACTTTAAAAAGAAAAATATTTTAACAACTTCTCCATACTCGCTTGACAAAGATTTTAGTACTACAGGATATTATAATGTTAATGCTGTACACGAAAGCACATCATAAAGCTTTATGGCACATAACATTATATTGCAAGTATATACTTTCATCAGAAAAACCTGGAACAACAACAACTTTTATAAATTAATAATAATGTTTTGAATATTTAAAAATTAGAGGGTAGGCTACAGAAAATCTAGTTTCCAAGGGCTTTAGTGAGCAGAAAATCTCTCCTACATTTTGGGGTGGAGGGGTGTGTGTGCATTTGTTAATGTTCTATCACATTAACTGTCCTTTTTTTAAAGTTAAAAGAGGAGAAAATAGATCTTTCCACTGTTAGCATAATAGTTTTGCTGAGACTTTAGGACTTAACTACATATTCAGCAGCTGCACTTCTCAAGCTACTCCAAGCAATCACCTTCTCCTGTGCATCCACTTCTACCACCCTCTGCAGAAACTGGAAACAGGGAAAAAAGGAATTACCTCACTGGACCAGCCCTCCCATTTGATTTATTATATCCCACACAGGGGTTCCTACTACTACTACACAGGAAAGAGTACAAAGGCAAGAATAAATGGTTGGAGGGAAGAAGAACAGTTCTGCCTGCCTTTGGACAGCTGTTGATCAAATATTGCCTCAAAAGGCACGATTACCAGGAAATTTAAAGTTCTACATCCTGCAGCAAAAGCTTACTCCTGCATTCTCTGTATAGTGCTAGCACACTTATATTGAGTAATAAAAACACAGTCTCAATCTATTCCAAAGCAACTGAAGTTATCAGGAGCCATTCAACAAATCCCAGTGGCTTTGGATTAGATCTTAAAGCAAGAAATAACTAAGTTTTAGGTGCCCTGGAATACATACATCTGGATTTTCAGAGATATAAGTGAAAATTAACACTAGGTAAATATGCTATATTAATAATAAAAAATATCTTACTGTAAGAGTTGTAATATACAAACCCACACATAGTCTTCAAAAACCTGCATGTACATGCATGGATATTAGGCAATAAACTGCATTACTTTAAAACTTCAGCTATCTCGATTGTTACTAGCACATTTTAAACATAATTCCCCATTAATTTAAGTGTAAAGTGGAACCTGAAATTTGTAAAAACACATTCATATTTAGGATGAAATCTCATATCCCTTTCAGTCAACAGATTTTTACCTAACAAATGAGGTTGGGATGCTCACACCTTCAGAAGTTGTAGTCAAATCCTCCAAATACTTAAACACATGCAAAATTCAAGTAGTCTCATTTAAAAGGAGACTACAGTATATGCTTAAGTGTTAATGGCACCGAGGACTCAATTATCAAACTGATGTTGAGAAAGAAAAAAGAGTAGGTGAGAAGAAGAAATATGCCTACGCAGTGCATGACAGCCAAGAACTTTCATGCTAGGTTTAAGTAAAACAAAGGAACACTTTAAAATCCTTAAAAATCTAAGTTTCACAGTAATAGACAAACCCTTAACTAAACTACATTAGCACATGCCACTACAGTAAGATTCTTTTAATAAAATTTTTACATGCACCTCAAAGCTCCTACAGGCATTTTTGTGAAAAGACCATGCTTTTTTTACTGTACCTGAACATTTCTGTACCTGTCACGCTGCATGTTAACGAAAAAATAAGACAGGGAACATTAAGTTATTTTCACATGTCCTTTCTAAAGGTATAATTTCTATTTATTTTTACATACGACATTACATGCAGTTTCACTTTAGCAGAACTAACAAAAGCACTTCAGCCTATCTTTAAATGACAACTTTGCCAAGTCAAATAAACAGGTTTCACTGTGCTGGAAGAAGAGGTTAAACAATTAAAGAGCAACATTTCTCCTCTTTCCCATGCATTCCCTCTGAAACTCCAAAACCACAGGTGTTGATAAAGAGGCTTGAGAGAAGCAGGTTTGTTTTTACTAATACTCCTCATCTTAAATCAACTCAATAGACAGGAGTTACACGCTACTAACAATGCTCTGGGAAGACAATTGCATACGCTGTCGATAGTTTCCAGTAAGAATTTCCACTTGTAGCAACTCCCACATGAAAGCACACAGTTAAACACAGCATGCATGCTAAAAAATTCAACTCAGGCTTTCTGTGAATTAAAGCTGAAAAAGCCTGGCAGACAATCTACAGTAAGGGTGCCGCACCAATACACAAAGGTGAGGCTACGGCAGCATACCTAGTGGAGCTAGTTGAACTTTGCCTGTTCCCAGATGCCACTGACATCACTGGAAGCCAGTCATATCTAAGGAATAGCATAGCCTGGCCTCTTGACTTTAAATCAAGTGTGAGGCCTTAATTGAAGCATTGCCTACATTAATGAAAAAAACTACTTACACTAGTATACAGAAAGTACTTACGTCGTTTCTGGGAAACCGCCTGTAAACAAGCTGTGACAATATCACAGTTCTTCTGGACTTTATGTACAAGCCTGTCTTTCTGCTTCAGAAGACGAAGCAACTTTGCTGACTGAACAGAAATTCTGTAATTCAGTTCTCTTTTTATAGTTGTTAATTCATCAACATCTGCCAATAAGCAGAGAAAATAACTTCAGTCCAGGTCAAAACAATCATAAACAGCTTACTGTAGTTCACATGCAAAGTGACTTGCCCCACAGACATGTACATATACAAGCTTTCTATAAATTACAAGTTCTATTGACTGGGACAATTCCCAATTATAAACATTTTCAGGATCTGAGCCAAAGTCTTTAATTTTGTTTTAAACTAAAGTACTTCAACTTATTGCATAGTGTATGGATCTTAATAATTATACTAAATAATTATACTAAATAATACATAATAAAATAGATCTATAATAATTATAGATAATAAATATATAATAATTATAAATTGGAAACATCATAACAGATGTAGTCAGACTATACCTATAGTACTGCAATAGAGGGTATATTTTAAATACAGTACCTTCCAGAAGCTGCCTGTAGAAGATGTGCATGGGGAACAAGCAAATGATAACAGACAAAAGAACATGTTTGGGAAGCTGCCTGCAAAGCTAGAAATGCAACTACAGGATGAGCTCTAAGTGGGAAACTCTTTCCACTAAGATGCAAACAAGGTGGCTTCAGTCATGGCCTCAACTATTTCCAGTGGTCAGTCACAGTGCCACCAGAGCCCCCTAGCTCAAAGTGTCTCAGCTTACATCTAATGTTCCTGTTGTCCTTCACGTGGTGAGCTTCAGGTCCAGGAGAAAAGGAAGTTGTTGGGCAGATATCTTAAGTCCATTAAATTTTTTTTGAGTCCTCTGCTCTGTTCTCAGAGGCCCACCCCACCAGTGAAAGCTTGGGTCTTGCCTATTAGATGCTGGCCTCTTCAGCTCTTCCCTGTAATAGCCTGGTACAGCTTGCCACCAGCATCTAAACAGCTTTCTGTTCCCTACGGCTAAGTTTTCAAATCCTATCACTTTCAATCCAACCATGACTCCCTGATGCTGGAAGAAAAATCAATCAAAAAAAATCCATACTTTGGTAACCTTTGGTAACCTTTGGTAACCAATGAGAAAAATATTTATGCATCCAGGAAATGCTACTATTAGTGGGATGGCAAACAGCTCAGCTCATACGGCAAAACTTTTTCAATAATTCTGGAGAGCTTAACGAAAAGGACCCATTAGGCTGAAATGATAGTCAACCATGGGATAGTAAAGAGCAAGGAATGACTGTGAAGGAGGTGAGCCACGGGTAAAACAGTCCTGTATTTTGTAGTTTCCACCCTGTTTCAGCACCTGCTGCTCAGCTGGCCCTCCCAACCACTGGTACCAGGCAAGGTGATTTAAAACCACACCTATGGATTTTGAGAGGGGGGGGGGGAAAAAAAAGTTATATTCCTACTGACTTGTACAGTCACCATAAAAGCAGTGAGCTGAATTTTATTTTCCCACTCATGCTAGTTAGCTGTCCCTGTAAAAACAATTAACTCTGCAGCAAAATTAATGAGTTTAAATTCTACAAAATAAATATATTCCCAAACAAGCTAATTTCTTGTTGAGTCCCAGATTGCCACAGGACACACAGAAGAACTTGAGCTACATCCTGAAACATCAGATGGCATATCACCTCATTTAGAAGCCAAACACGGAAGCAGAAAGCCGTTTGCACAGGTCTGAAAAACAGGCACATTTATTCACCTCTTGCTTTTTATCCTTGTCAAAAACAAGAACGATTTAAGATCAGAAGACAAGAGGCCTTTGTACAGCCCTCCTCATCGGGTCAACTTGGAGTTACAAGTCTCATTCTTTCACAAACGTGGTGTTGTGGATACTTAGCTTTCACAAGAATTCTTTGATAGTTTCATTTAGATTTTGGTTTATGGACTATCGCATTTACAATTTTTTATTACACCTTTTTTTTTTTTGTCCCTGGAAGACACGCTTACCTGCAAATAAGCGTTACAATTGTCAGGTTTAGTTTAAGTCCACTAGAACTAAAAGGACCTGAAAAAAACCCAACTACCTCTTATGACATGGTATGTGTAACATCCCTTCTAGCTTAAGAAAAAAAGGGACTTAGCTTAAAAAAAAAAAAAAAGGGAAGAAAACTGGTCATTGATTCGTTACGGTAAACGAAGAAAAGCACTGAACGCACAGAAGCATGTGCAACCTGTCACAGAACCCCTAGTAGCGGGTGACCCCCTTTTTCCTCCCGCTGCACCTAAAAGGAAGGAGGGAGGGAAGCGCACACGAGGCCTTGGCGTGAAGGAGTATCAGCTACCTGCGCGTGGGAAGCTTCTGGGAGAGACAGCCACGCACAAAGGCTGCTAGAACAAATGAAGGGGGACATATACATACACAGACACGGGCGTGCAGGGGCGCGTAGGCACGGAAGCAGGAGAGAGGGGGCTGTCGCTTTTAAGCAGGGCTCCCTTGCAGGCACAGAGGAGGAAAGCGAGGCGACGGGGGCAGCTCCCGGCCCAGGCGGAGCGGTGGCAGCGGGCAGAGCGGGGCAGGCTGTACCTTTCAGCCGCAGGTACTTGACCTGGCTCGGCCGCTGCTGCAGCTCCCGGAGGGCGCGGGAGCGGGCGCTGCCCGAGGGGG
>WAAD01028764.1:0-13216 GCA_013389945.1 Fregata magnificens | reverse complement strand
GGCCCGGTGCGAGGCGGAGGTCGTCCCGGCCGCTGGGGAGGCCTGGGGTGACAAGCCGTGCTGCCAGGGCCCAGCCCGCGGCCGGGGACAGTCTCTCTCCGCGGCCTCAGGCCGTGGTGCCCCGGGGGGGGGGGCCGTGGTGCCCCGGGGCAGCTGAAGGGAGCATCGCTGTGGGCTTCCTCGGGTGGGTGGAGCGTCTCTGGGAAGCCACCAAGGCCCAAGCGGGCCGAAGCTGGGGTCGAGCACAGCCCGCAGTTGCAGGTAGTCCCTGAAAGCTCCCTGTACTTGAGCTCTTTTGGGCTGACTTGTGTAACGGCTGCGGTCACACGAGGCCCTAGCAAAAAGGCACCCTGGGTGCCTTGCCTGGGCAATGCCTAAAATCTGGTGGTGGGCCTTCTGTCAGCTAGTCACACAACTACTTCAACTCCGCTACTTTACCTAGTGTCCTTACGTTTTTAGCTGATTTCAGTTTGGTACCTTTCTTCCAGACACCCCTAAAGAAGACTAATGCCCTTATTGCGCAGATGGGAATAACCTTCCTAAATGCAGTAAGTGTTTACATTAACTCTTTGAAGTTCAGAGGTACGTGCGTTTGCGTCATTTGTATCTTAGGTAATGTAAAATCTCAAAATTGGTAATAGTTTTATGAAGTCTGTATGTATGTGTGTGGTTTTTTAAATCAATCTCTAACTACTGTTAGGTCACAAAATGAATATAGCTTAAAGTCATGTCCAGAATCTGAGAGGGAAAGTTTTACTTCCTAAAAGTGCTTGTGCTAACTTCCTTAAGCAGTAAAGTAAAATTGAGTAATCTGAATATTTTTATTACAAACTGAGAAGCATTAGAAGAAGCTACTTAAAACTTTGAGCTTCATGCATGCTGAAAACCCATTTCACTCTTTTCATATTCTAATATATTGCCATGGCTAAAATAACGGAGTGAATCAACTGGCAAACAGTATTTTAATGGATACTTGCTGCTGTGTAAGAACTACATCTAATCTATAATGGGGGAGGGTGGGCTTGCAGGGCATATGATGCAGAAACTTAAAACCAGTTTCACGTGCACCTTTCCACTGGTGAAAATACTTGGGATGTAATCCTTTGTGTCTAAAAAGGAGTATGCTTTAATGTTGGTCGACTTTTTAATCAACCTATGAGCTGATATTTCAAAACTATAAATTATGAGGAAAAATTGTTTTACAATGTCGATCTTGTATCTCTTCATCCTGTCTTTCCAGTATGTTCCCAGCGCACTTTGCTGTCCCAGCCGAGCTAGCATTTTAACAGGAAAATATCCACATAATCACCATGTTGTCAATAACACTCTGGAAGGAAACTGTAGCAGCAAGTTATGGCAGAAGATTCAAGAACCATACACCTTTCCAGCGCTGCTCAAAACTATGTGTGGTTATCAAACGTTCTTTGCTGGAAAGTACTTGAATGAGGTATTTTGTGCTTATTTTTTTTTACTGTGGTGCAATTCGTTTGCATTTGTCCACCTTTCTAAAACATTCGGTGATTTTTATATTTGTAGCTGACGGTGGGTCCCCAAAATGTTTGAAGTGGTGTTACTTGAATGAACAGTTCTCTTTGCTGAGATGGGATAAATAGGATGCAAAGTTCAAATCTTTAACTTAACTTGGTTAAAATCAGGTTCTGCAGGTGCCTGAATGTTTTTAAAAGTTAATTTTGAAAAGGTGATGGAATCCAAAGGCTTTTTGAGTATGTTCAGATGTGTTAATTGTTAGAGATGATGATGGGGGAAATGGATAGATGACTGGCGTGTGGTATTGAACATCATCAAGCCACTGTCAGACCAGGCACAATGTTAGAATAATGTTAAAGAAAAAAATCAGTTTGTCTCAACATTCCTGACTCATATATCCCCTTGAATCAGAGGACTATTTTCTTTTTAGCAGTTAATATGGTATTTTAAATAGTAAATATCCACTGAGGCAAATTCATTGAGAGAACAGATATTGTTGGAGCTCTTTACAGAAGTTACCCAACACTTTATTATTGAATCACTTGTATGTGTGTGCTTTTGTTTTTTTCTGTTTTTAACTAAGCTGTGGTTTGTTGTAGCTTATGGTAAGCTGGAAAATTCAGCGCTGAAAGCTCTCAGATCAGGAGTTCCTCTTGTGTGATGGAATTGTATTTGGATCCAGATGAGTTACAGGGTTCTTAACGGCATTATTTTCCTTGCATCTCTTGGTGGAAAATGGTGGTGGGATAATAGAATAATGGAACATGAATTCTCATAGCCAGGAACAAATTTGTTTCTGCTGATGTTACTGAGGCAGCTAGGGGAAGGGAGACTTCCTCTGGCTTCCTATGAGCATCCCTTGACTCAGCATAGTCTCCTGTCCCTGCAGTTAGGCCAGCCGTGTAGGTGGGAGAGGGCAGCCCTGAGGAAACCCGTTGTGTTGCTCTGAGGCACCCTCTCTTTTGAGTTTGGCACTGATTGGGCAGCTACTTTCCTTTTTTGCTGGCTTAAAGGCTAGTTGTTGTAGATTGTTTGGCACTGAGGTGACAAGAGGCTAGCATTGCTTAAAGTTCGCACCCCCCTTTGGGGGAGGATGATGGGAGCTGTTGGTCTATGCGAAATTTTCTTTAGTATCTTGTGAACTGTTATCACAAAGCCTAAGCGTGTCTTGCTGCAGGTGTGTTTTGATCACCTCTCATTACCTGATGAAGTACTGTATGTTCTCCAGGATCTCTGCATATTTTCATGTGCAGAGTAGAACAGGGAATAAAATTAAAGTTTTATTGGTGAATGCCAAGCTTTCAGTTACTGTCTTTCTAGTTATTTAACCCTGGTTTCTTTAGCAGGCCATACAGGTGTTTTTATATGCATATGTATTTGATTTTTTCCATTCTGAAATCAAATTTGGCTTAATGCAGTTTCTGATTAGTGTTGAATAAAGCAGATGAATATGAGACATAATTTCTAACTTTTATTCATAATAATTGAAACTGTGAGTCACGGTCTGTCTTTTTTCAGTACGGAGCAGAGGATGCAGGGGGAGTAGGTCATGTCCCTCCTGGATGGAGTTTTTGGTATGCTTTGGTATGTGACTGTTCTTTTTTTTAAAATACTTAATTTTCGTTGGTTTGTAATCCAACTCACATTCTAACTTTGCTGGTCGTGAAAGAGCTGGCGAAGAGCGTCTAACAACTTAATGCAAATTTTCTTTCCTTTTTTCCTCTATTGCATATCAGATCCTTGGCTTTCACAAAAGCCACTCCTACTAAGGTGCCTGGGAAAAAACCCAACTTGTAAAGCCAAGGCGATGTGAAATAGCAGTAAAATAAGTTTTGATGCTGGAAACCAGTTCTGAGAACGCTTGCAGGGTCCTTGTGACAGATGCTTATAACTTATTTGACAAATGCTTGTTGGCAGCTCATTATGATTATTTCAGGTAGTCAGTGTACGTGTTACTTTGTATAAATATGCACACGACTTTTCTTTTTCACAGGAGAAAAATTCAAAGTACTACAACTATACTCTTTCAGTAAATGGCAAAGCACGAAGGCATGGTGCGAACTACAGTGTAGATTATCTGACAGATGTACTGGTAAGAAATTTTGCAACACCTGTGTTACAGAAGCTGCTTATGACCAGATCATGCCTCATGCTGGGGGCTTGGGGAAGGGAGGGGATGATAATTTGTTAGGCTGCATTAGTTCATAAATACATGGTGGGTACACATGGGTAGGCGTTAATCAGCAGAGCAAGATTCTGGGTATATTTAGAAATGACAAGTTTGTCTGTACGAGCTGTGGAGAAGAAAGGGATTCCAGCTGCCCATTCGCTAGCTAGTAGCCTCACTGAGAGGTTAATATTGACTGCTATGGTGCATGACGCGTGTAGGCAATGTCTTAAATCACTTCATAGAAGGGTGTGCTTTGTTACACCTTCTGTAACAGATTAACTGGGCCAAGATTTCAGTGGGAAGTTAGGCATGTAAAAATAACTTTACACCATGTTTTGTTTGTTAGATACTATGATGTGTCAGTACCTTGTAATCTCTAACTAGTCAAACTGATAACTTGGAAATATCAAGGGCTAATCGATCCTTCATAGTGTGTGAGGGCAACGTATGGACTGTGGCAAAATGCATAGCTGACCAGGGGAGTCTTTAGCCTCTTTATCCTCTTAAGGTAAAGAGAGGTAACAAAGATATCAAATACTTAAAGGGAAGTTGGAAGAGTTACTTTAGCTCTCTTGAGGCCCTATTTAGCAAGTAGCATTAGCTTGGTGGGGGTTGGGGGGGAGGAAGTGTTCCCCCCACCCACCAAGCTGGAGTCTTAATTTGACATGCTGTTACAGTGTGTGAGTTGGTAGTGCTGAGAGCTCACATGCAGCAGTCAAGAAAATTCTTCTCTGAGAAGTCCCCTCGTGCAGTCAATTTATAGTCCTCCATTGAGACCCTAATGAGTTTCATTCCAGTGGGTTCTTGAACATAGACAGCTGCTTCCTAGGAACAGAACTGATTGATGTTTCTTAGGGTACTGAACAGCTGTCTGATTAAATTTAGATTTACACTGTCTAAAGCTAGACTGGAATTGATAAGCCAGAACTGAGACTATCCTATTACTGGCATTGTGCTGGTCTTTTTTTGATCCTTCAGCAGCTCGTAAGCATTTTGACCAACAGGTCGTTGCTGCATAAACCTCTTACCTGTGGTGTGTTACCTATTGATACAGCAGTGTCTTATGATTTTCAGTGTGTTGCATTCTACCTTCTGCGTGTAGTTACCAAATATATATTCAGCATTTCAGAGCTAGTGTTTGAGTTTAATTCACTTGATGGGCAGTGCACAGGAGTAAATCACTTAGGCAAAGTTCCTGTGTTGCTTGATGTGATGCACAAGCTTTCTTGTCCTGACTAAGGACATCTAGGTACTTAAGTCTGGTATTAAGAATCTGAACACCTGGATCTGGCTACTACAGTCCTGACATGTTGCAGTTTAAGCTCCTAACAAAATCTAAGTTGACTACCTCTGTGAGTTTACCTACATCATACTGGTTTCTGAACCAGGTTTTCGAGCCTCACATGGTTCTTATCCTCCCTTAACTCTGTTGTCATATAACTGAAGGTCAGCCCTGCTTGCTTAGATGTAGAAGTTAGGAGGAAGAAAGAGGAGGGAATTCCTAGTGTATTGTTTCTTCTAGAGAAAGAAAAGGATATCCAAAATGGGGTGTACTAATCAGAAAAGGAAAATGTTGCAAGATTTGAATAGTGAAGAACTCATCTGCAAGTAATACCTTTGAAGCTTTAATTTCAAAGGCTGACCAAGGGAACGCCAAAATGGAACTCACAATCTCTGCTAACTTGCTACTTGAAATTGTGTATAGGCTGAAATGAAAATGAAAGTGCAGTGAAGTGGCATGAGTGAGTGGAGTTTGGCACTCTCCTTCAATAGAGCTTCCAGCTTCACCAGCAGAAATGTAGGATCTTACTTAGAAACTAGGATCTTGCTACAGAATGAGCATACGCTATAAACAGTGGGGCTGAAAAAGTTTCACGACTATTGCTGTTTCTGAAGACAACTGAAACTGCTAAACTGGGATCTATCGGGCAGGAGATGGCATCTGAGAGCCTCAGAAAGACTCAGACTGTATTAAGGAAAGCTCCAGTTTTACTTGATGAAAGCAGAGTTTAGGTGGATTTTGCTGATACTTGGAATAAGCACAGACTTTTGATGAGCTTTCCAGGTCTAAATAATGCAAAGGTCTGAAGTAGAAAGCTGTTCAGAGATATGGGACAAATGATTTGTTTAACATGAACACTTGGGATTTTTTTGTCACGAGCTGCTGTTCAGGACACTTGTAGATGAGCAAGCAATAAGTTTCTGAAATAGTTTAAATGTTCCCAGTACTTCCGAGCTCTAAATAAGTTAGAAATGTCTAGTTTGGATTTTTCAAATACTTGCTGTTTTCCTTTGGAGGTATGACTTTTCTCCCACAAAATTGTTCACAGGCCAACATGTCATTGGACTTCTTGGAGTATAAATCTAATTTTGAACCTTTCTTCATGATGATCTCAACCCCAGCACCGCACTCCCCTTGGACAGCTGCTCCACAGTATACGAAGAGCTTTCAGAATGTCAGTGCACCAAGAAACAGCAATTTTAATATTCATGGAAAGGTAAGCTAACTAGCAAGAATCTGCATAGCTTATTCTACTAGTTTGTGAGAGCAGTAGGCAATGACCCTGATTTGCATGTTAAGTTTAAACAGTGAGAAGAATAGGCTAATACCATGACTACTGGTTGTTTAGTTACGTTAATCAGCCTTTCAGGATAAGATATGTTTATTGTGACTTCGAGATATTTGCATACCAATATCTTGTAAATAAAAAATGTAGTGGCAAAAATAAGGCAGTACAGTAGAATTATGATTGATAAGTGGAAAAAAGTTAATTCCTTGTCCAATTTCCAGGCTGTTCTGAAGCTCTTAAAATGTTATTTCAATGCTCTTGGTATGTTCAGGAGAACACATAGGTAGTGTGCTACACAAAGGCTCAGGTGAAGAACGACGAGAGCCCTGTCTTCCTATGCACATCTGCCCATGTGGATGGGTGGTCCACTACTTGAGCTTGTGGCAAAGCCGCCCCTAGTTGACGAGCGTATCAGGCTAACCAGAGGACTTCATGAGATCATGAACCAGAGGGCCCAGGGTCACTAAGGACTTTGAGAACTTGCCTTTCATTTGTTGAAATAACCTGTGACCAGAATTGCTGAGCCTAGTGTAACAACCTCACAGACATCCTTGTGACAGGGCGGTACCTTCCACTGCCAGTAAACTTGGCCAAATATGGTCTAGCTCAGACTAATCCACTGCTACTTACTCTGCCAATAAGTGAAAGTCACACAGTTAATCTGGTGAGATATTTAACTTACGGAGGTTTTGTGGTTTTGATTCAATTAGTTTAAAATATAGAACTCACTACTGTTCAGTGTTCAACTGATTCACTTTAAGATTTGCGTCTAATCTTAAGAGATACCATTGCCTAAATGCCTATCTGGAGCCCGGTGATACCTCTTCTAAGGTCACTGTGACTTTTGTAGTACAGGGTGAAACTTGTTTTTTAGCTGAGGATTGTAGCTTGCAAAATGACCATGTGCTTATCAGCATGATATAAAAACATGAATGAAAGGGGAGAAAAGGGCTGCAAGCAGTAACGAATACTTTAGCCCAACCTGTTAAGTTTCGAACTAGGGAGTGGGAATCAGACTTTTTTTTTTCCCTCCATAAAAGGATCCCTAACTTTGTCTTAGGCTCCATTACTGTAATAACTGAATGCTTTTAAAATAGTGAGCCAGAAATAACTTGACTGGCAGTCAGCAGCTAGCTAAAAAATACAGTGTGGGATTTCCCTTATGTGGAGCAAAAGAAAAAGCTCTGCATATGCCTACATAATACAAAGCAAAATAACACACTTACTTCATGTTTGGTAGTCAATATCTGTGGATACAGCAGTTTTACTAGGTTTCACAATAGGAACAGACTAGCATTACCCTTCTTCCTAGACACAAAATAGCTACTATCTTTAACAGTGTGCATTTCGGTAATTGGCAGTGTTGTTGTCTTGAAGCCTAACTCTTCTTTGAGCTTCACTGTTTTCAAGGGCAAGCACAACTCCTGCAATAGCAATAAACACGTACGTAGGCTCAGACCCTCTAGTCATGATGTTGTAATGCTTGCTAGACAGTCTTGCATTGTACAGTCTTGATTCCTAAATTAATGTTGTCTAGCTTCCTTATACAGTATGTGGGCAAGGGGTACTAAAAGGAGGCACGTAGGCAGAATCTCTGCATGAAAAGCAGGAGTTAAGTTGTTGTCAGACTCTGGCTAGTGATGCGCACTTTAATTTCTGCTTAGGATCCTCAGTTATGAACTATATCAAGTGACAGGTAGCTGTCCAGTATCCCAAGCAGGACTAGTGATAGCCCAGATGAGTGGTTTATCTAAGCCATTCTGAGAGAGAAGCTGATTAAGATATGTGTCGGGTATTTCTCTTGCATGCAGTGTTTTTCCTGCAAAATTGGAGCACAGCTGTGTTAGATTCTGCTGGCGAGATATGGTATGCTGTCTCAAGGTCTCCTAAACTTTCTTTGAGAGTGGGAAGTAGGGTGGCAGCAGGATTGGTGGATGGCTTTGTATGTGGCTGGTGAAAGAGACTTGACAGGGGCTGACAGGGAAGCAGATTTGAGGACTCTGAGTCAGCGTGAAGTTTACTGAAATCCACAAAGATGTTTAGACACTGTGTGAAGTTCCTGAAACCTTAGAGAAAGGTAGGAAGAAAAAATAATCCAGAGAAGAGGAAGATTCTACTGCACTAGGTGACTTACCTACCTGAGTTACCCAGCATGGTTGTGCCTTATGGAGGGCCTCTTCTGAGCCCACCTCCTGTGAAAGGTGGCTGGTGCACAGGTGACACTGCCAGCTCCTGTGTTCTCTGAAGAACTTCTGCTGACCTGGGGATGGGGTTTGTGGTGTCTCTCATTACTTTTTCCTCTCTCAACCAACACATAAGTCCTACATGCTTGGTCTTGACTATGCTATGAGTTTTCTTGCTGAGATAGACTTAGCATCTCTCCAGAGAACCATTTTACAACTGCCATAAAAGAGGGATCTGAATGCAACTGAATTAAAATAAGCTGGACATGGTATTAAGTCTCTATGCCAAAATTTTCCCTTCAGTCTACCAGAACAGAAAACAGGAGAACTGAATAATTGCAGGAGATATGAGTCACTTCACTGTGAGTCCCTTAAGACTGAGCCTGTTCAGAGTCATTCGCTTGTGACAGGAGGGAAATTGCGTAAACGAGAGGTTCTGCGGAGAGGAGTGACCAACTAAATACAGGCTCAAGCTGAGGGTGATGAGAAGGTCATTTCTGACCTACTAAATGAAAAAGTGTAAAGCTGTATTGACATGACTTTCTCCTTTATTCTGCTCCCTGCTAATGCTAACCTTCAGGTTGTTCACAACAGACTTTCCCATGTATTTGTACAGCAGCTGACCCAGTTCAGACTGGTGCTTCAGGATGTGGGAGTATCACTTTTTGTATGAGTTAGATCATCTCCGTTACTTTGGGGGGATGGGTGAGGGGAGAAAGGGAGGGGTTGTTTTTGAAAGCTGGGGATGTGGGTAGAAGAATCATTAACGCTTCAGCAAAAGAAATGCTCTTGTTCTGGAGTCAAAAAATCCTGATAAAATGGTAATGTTTCTGCTCCTCTCAGTAGTCTCCAGCCCTGAGTTCATAGGCTACCAAGAATCTGATAGTGGCACCATTACAGATTTTTGTCCTCACCTGTCCATAAATTAGGCAGTCCTAATTGCTTTTGATGCAGGAGTTTCTCCCCACCTCTTTACCTATGTTAGGTCGCTCACAAATCTTAGTCACAAAAGAACCTCACTTTGACAACCAAGTCCAATCTTACAATGCTGCTCAATCCTCCAGATTTGTTTTCATCAGACCTGTCTCAGGCTATCAGACTTTTATCTCTGGGAGAGCCTTCGCTAGCTCCTTTCACATATTTCTTCCCTGAACTGCTTTGAAAAGATCCACAGCTATTTTCTTCTCACCAAGGGCTGAGCATAATGGAGCTGTAATATATTCTACGCTTCCAACCTAGATTTTACATGAACCAAGACAGGAAACTGGAGTGAGGTCAGTTTGATAGCATTGCCTGGCTATTTCACAGTAATCACGTGGATGTTTTACCCTAAACAACATTTCTGTTGGAATTGGTCTAAGAAAGGTATAAGAGCTGGTACTTCTCTCCTACCCTAATATTTTTGTCGTCTTTCTTTAGAACAAGCACTGGTTGATTCGACAAGCAAAGACTCCAATGACTAACTCTTCAATACAGTTTCTTGATGACGCTTATAGAAAGCGGTAAGAATTTTTTGGTTGCTTAAGAATTCTACTCAGAACTTTCATTGTTTTTAAAAAAAGAAAAGGTATTTTTTTAAAAGGGTTGTAATAAGTCTGACAATAGATGTCAAATTACTTGTAATAGTTCTCTGGCGTCTGTCTCGGCAGACCTGACTTTTGATTTACTTTTTGCAAAGAAACTTGTCATTGACTTCAGAAATATTTTGCTCCCGAATGCTGCCTTCATTTATCATAAAAAAAAAAAACCCAGTCATGCTCGGTGTCTCTACTGCTTCTCTTTCAGTGCATGACAGGTTTTCATAAAAATGACCTTACTTTCTACTTCGTTTGAATTCCAGATTCTTACATGATGTACATCAAAGTGATCGATTTATCTGCCAGCTAATCCGATTTATTAGCCTTGGCTCTCAGTCAGTAGTCTTTTTACACGGGAATACCTGACTGGCCACGGCGGGTGCTTGATTCCTTTTTATAAAAGGGGATGTGGGGAGTAACACGAAGATACAGCTTGTTCCCCCTTTTTAATAGAAAGGAAAGGTATTTGTTTACGCTGGAGCTGTATTTTCTTTAGAAGCTCTGAAACAAACCTTAGCTTGACTTTAAGTGTTAAACTCCATTTTGAGCAGTTATCAGGCACTCACTTGTCACTGAAGATGGAAAACCAAGGGTTTTTTTCAGGCTCTTGCTTTATAAAACATGAAGGTAAAATTATGCAACAAAATCTTAAATTAAGCCTGGAGACAACAGGATCCTAGATTTGAATAACTCTAGTTAATTCAGCATAATACTAGTCTGTGGAGGCTTGTTATTGACTTATCAGAAGCAGTCACTTGTCTCAATGGCAGACCCCATGGCAAAGGGAAGAATAACTTGTAGCTGTTCAAGGCTTTAGACACACTGGAATAATGGACCCTGATGTTGCATGAGTAATACAAAATAGCTGATGTAGTTTTCAAGCAGAAAGGGTCCCATATAGACAATAAAATTCATGGCAGTCTTGTATTTTAATATTAAGAACTAGATATAAAAAACTAGTAACAAGTGACCTTGCAAGAGATAACTCGGACCCTTTGCCGCCGTGTTGCTTCAAAGTTGGTCTTGACTGTCTCCAGATAAGAAGTAATCATCACTTTGACGTCTTTCTCAGACACCACAGAATAAAATCAACAAGAACTGAAGACAAACAGTCTATTTCTATCTTAAATTGCAGCCTCAAGTAGTACAGTGTAGTAATCTGTGAATTTTGTTTTCAGAATTTGCAAGCAAAATAATCTACTTACCGTGCATACACTGACTGGAAGCAGAATATGAATGCCCTATTTGCAGTCAGAATTTTTCTGAATTCTTCATACTCTAATATGAATTACTTTGTTTCTCTGTAGGTGGCAAACTCTGCTGTCAGTAGATGACCTGATAGAGAAACTAGTGAAGAAACTGGAATTGAATGGAGAATTGGACAACACATACATCTTTTACACATCAGACAATGGCTTCCACACTGGTAAAATTTTCACTGCTTACTGAACATTTGTAGAAGATCCAGGAATTGCATAACATTTCACCCTCATGACCACTCCAGAAAATGGGAACAGCAGCTGTGGAAAAATGTAGACATGAGAAGTACCGATTTGAGTTGCAAAGCAATCTGGAGTGGCAGTGTGGGGTGTTTGGGGATTTTATTGTTTGGTTGGTTTTTTGGTTGTGGTTTTTAGCATTGATCTCTACCACTGTATCCTGCTGTACATAAAATTAGGACAGAAATGGAGGAAGGGTCTCTGTGTTCTGTAGGAAGAGTTGCCATGAAAGAGTTAACCAGTGAAAATCTGTTAAAGACCTGTCTGTACCATGTTGTACAACTAAAAATGCAGTATCTTCACTAGTTTCTNAATATATGGAGTAGTAGAAAGTGCAAAGACCTGATTCTAAAAAGCTGTGTGCTCTTGCTTGAATCAGTAAATTTAAGTAATTGCAGGCTACAGAAATAAATGAGGTGTGGGGCTCACTTTCCAAAGAGCCTACCATTGCTTGTGAATATTACAGGGTCCATTAGCCTATAAAGACAAAATTAAGTAGTGTTTAGGTATACATAAAATTACAAGTACCTAAAATACAGAAGTCTCATTACATCTGTTAGGTTCTGGTCTTCTGAAGTAAGTTTTCCTCACCCTACAGATGCTTGTTGCTAATATTGATTTGGGTCCCACTATTCTGGATATCGCGGGGTATGACTTGAATAAGACCCGGATGGATGGGATGTCACTATTGCCGCTGTTGGTAAGTAGACAGACAGGGAGAGTAACCAGTAATTCTTGCAGGGGTTATTCTTCAAAGTGAATACTACTTCCTTTGATAGACTAGGTCAACTCATAACCCAGATTCTTCCCTTGATGGCATTTTTACATGGGGTGTTCATAGCTTAGTGAAAAAAGTAGGCATGCTGTTTAAATGCAGATGTATTTTGATAAGCCCTACAACTTTGTGGTCATTTTGTAATAGAAAGTTGTGTCATCCTGTGGCTAATCCTGCCATTTGTAATAATTGCTTTCTTGAAGGCTCTATGTTGTTTCCACTTTGCATCCTTCCTCCCCTTTTCCTTAGGATTTCTCAGCATAGACATAGGAGAAAAGCAGACTGCTCTTACTTAATCTTTGGCATTTTCAGTAGAAGTAGTGTTTCCCTGTAAACTCTGGAAAAATGCATGTGGTTTTATAAAGCAAACTTGACCTTTCCAATAAGTGAGCAGAAGCCTATTTAAATAAAGCTGCTTGCAGTTGATCCTTTTAGTTTTAATTAAATTTAGTCTATAAATTGAAGGCAGCTTACTTGGAAACGTAGAAGATCATCCAGATTTAAAACAGTGCTTTGCTTTTAATACCTTGTATCTAAACCTTAAGCTGTTCTTTAGACAGAAGCAGGTAAAAGGCATCTAGTTTAAACTCTGATGGAATCAAAACTGTGAAACTCATTGTTTTGCTGTATACGCCTGTGATGGTGCTGTATATTAACTTTGAATTTCCCTCTCCCTCTGTCTTTTAAAATGCAGCTACAAATAGAGCAGCTTAAAACTTAGTTGCTTCTAAAGCTGTTTATCTTTTCTTATGCCAAGGGTATCTTTTTCCATCTGTTGCGGTAGTCTGATATCAATCAAAGAGAAACAGCCTTGTTTACGGGGTTCTTGTCTGTAACATAGTAGTACCTGGCCATGTGTCTCCTATTTTGTATTACTGCATGATTCTTTATAAATTCAATATATTACTTTAGTACACCTTCTTGTGAGGGTTTTGTACTTTTTGGGTTGGATCC
>WAAD01028762.1:251550-262547 GCA_013389945.1 Fregata magnificens | reverse complement strand
TTGTTCCCTGAAACCTGAGCACACGAACGTCTGGTTCTGATCATTCACCCATGTCAGAGTGTGTAAACCATACCTTATCCAGGAAAGGATGAGCAAAACCCCAAGAAATCTGTCAATATTACTTGCCTACAAATACAGCCAACAGAGTAAAAGTCAGAGTGCAAATGTAGATATGAACTTCCCTTTCCTTCCATTGGGCTGGAAGAAGTCATGAGCAAAAATGCTTGACTGAGTCCTGACAAAGGGGACAAGAAAGGTCCCAGGACAGCCACCCTCCAGATCTGGAAAATGACTTTTGAGCACTGCTGCTAGATTCCAGGAAGAAACTGAAAAAATCGTCTCTTTGAAAAGAGAAGGAATGAAAGGTAAGTCAGAAGATGACAGCAGGATACTGTGGATGAGCATTGTTTAGAAAACAACTGGTTTCTTTTGAAAGCTAAAAGACTCCAAAAGGCTTGGAGAGGAGCATGACATGGCCAGGAAGACAAAGTTAGAAAAGAGAGGGATGACTGGAAAACCCAGAGCAGCAGGTAGTACATGCCAAGAGTATAATACCAAGCTTCACAGTGCAGGATGAGGCACCTTCCACATCCACATGCAAACCTCACTGACACAACAGCATCCTTCCTCTCACCTATGTCTGCAAAAACAAGAAGCATGTTCAGTATCCTCACTGTTATGAAACAAACTGTTTCCTCTTTCCAACAGAAAAGTGATACCAATGGTTACTTTCACAAGCTAGACCTCCACTGAAGCCAGTCAAAACTGCGTTTTCTTTTAGAGGGAAAGCAAGGCAGCGAATTATGCTGGTGCTTTAGATTACCAGATCATTTGCGCTGCTGCAGATGAAACCAAGACAAAGGGAAAAAGCGATGGCAAAACACAATCAGTGATGTGGAAGAGGAAATGTGGGTATAAGCCACCCAAAGAATGCACAATTAATGCAGAATTACCTTGGACACCTTAACGTTCTCACATCATGGATACAGTGTAAAAACTTTGTCCTACCTGAGAGACATACAAACATATACAAAGTACAGACATACAGACAAAGATCTCACTCTTGGATAGCAATGCTCATACTTAGCCCTTGAGATAGGAACCCAGCTAACAAAACCACATTACTGCTGAAGAACTTCAGTGCTTTTCACTTTCTCAAAGTTTGAGAGTTTTTTCATAGTTTGAAAGATTTGGTGTTGGAAGGCAGATGAGCCCTTTCTCTCAGTAAAAGGGGCTTAAGTTTCACACCAGCCTCATGAAGTGCTGAAGGTTCGCAATGATACCAGTGCAAATCTTGGATCCTAATTTATTTGGGGTGTACACAAAGAAATATGGCATTTGTAGCTGCCAGTTGACATATCATTTTTCTAACCTCTGTTTACTTTTTTTTCATCCAACCACATATTGATCTAAATTCATATCTGTAAGAGTAACAGCAGGTACCAATTTGACCAGATTCATACAATGTTAACCACCACCCTCAGCAGCCAGTACCCTCCCTCATACAATAGCTAAATCATCTTTGGCAGCTGTTACTGTTTAGTCCTGTACCCTGCAAAGATTTATACATCTGCTTAACTTTACCCATGTAAACAGTCCCAGTGACTCTAGCAAGAGCCCTCATTTAAACTTTGTAGAATCAGGGCATTGCCTAGAATTCTCAAAGCAAATAAAATCCAAGTCTGAAATAAATATGATTATAATTTCTTCATTTTGTGTTTTCAGGTTCCCATTTTTCATGACGCCTTCTCAAGTGGCCTTAGATTAAAATATGTGTCCAAGCCCAGAAAATCTTTCAAGGGCTCTTTTAGATGTCTTCCTGTCTGTGAATGAAAGCCATCAAAAGGAACAGCATGATTCTTTGACAAGAAAACACATGAATATCAGTTATGGCCATTTGCCTCAACAGTTTTATAATCATGCTGAATAGTGATCTACATAGACTATTTAAACTAAATGAACCAGAGGGTAAGTTGAGTGGCTCACGGGCCAGTCTAGCATTTTGCATATCTATTTTGCTAATCTTGCTCTAATTCAACAGCAAAATTCTATTTAATGACCACATCCAGGTCACCAGCACCTACCTAATAAAAAACAGTAATAAATCAGTATCGTTAGTGCAATGGATGCTGGACAGAACAAACACTGAAGTACAAAGAGTGCCAGAGACGTCAGTTAAGACTGTCTGGTCTTCCTGGTTCAAGATCATGCAGTTTCTAGTTGCAACTCTTTTCCTTGGCCATGTATTCTACTGCCTGTTGTAGCTGCTACGACTAATAGCATATGAGCTAAAAGATCACCTGCCCTTTGTTGCAGTCTCCAGGATTCATCCACAACATGCAAAAGATTTTCCCCTGCTTGATGCCAAGGTGAGGAGGCCTAATTCTCAATTCCTCTAATATAGCAAAAATAGAAATGACATAGCTGAAATGCAAAAATACCCGGTATCACTCAATGGCCCTCTGCATGTTACAGTCCCAGGCCATTACACCTCTCTGGACACGCCATTCGGCTCTCATTAGCTTACATTTTCAAACACATTCAACTTAACTTCCACAGCATAAAGTTTACCCTATCTAAAGTTCACAAACGTAGTAGGTGAATTTCTGGTATAAAGAGCAATTCTGTAGTGAGTTGATCTGTGTAGTGCTATAGTACCCAACAAATAAACAACATCTTCAACAAGAATCAGCAAAGTTTCCATTACTTTTATATTTTCAGCTTTCTTAAGCACTTCAGGCAATTCACGCTGAGACCTTCTGACTCAACTGATATAAAATAGGCCTTTCTCTCCTCTTGTGTTTTTAACTGCTTCTGTAGGGTTATTAGCCTAAAATCCTAAAGAAACAAAGCATATGCAATCCTGCTGCCTTTCTGCCCCTTTCCTGCTCCATCCTGTGTGATTTCTGAACCCATTGACTCACTTGAACCCATCAAATCCAGCTGAGAAATGAACAGAGGTCACCAACATGCTGGGTTCCTACTAACTTCTGGAAAATCAGCAGACAAATCGAGACGGAAGAGAGTGCCCCCACTAAGGAAAATTTGTCAGCATAACTCTTCTGCTACCTGCTCAGCTAGCTCCCCGTCAGCTGATCAGTACCCACATGGTTTGAAACTTGTTGCAGCCAGCCCCCTTTCCTGCCCAGCTAACAGAGAGCTGAGAGGCTGCTACAGAGAGGAATGGTTCAGAGGTGGTATTAGGGGTGAGATTATAACGGATGCCAAAAAAAAACCCCAGCAGTAATTTTCAGGCAAGTAGGTAGGGATAAATAAGACAGGTGTAAGGCATAGAACTCTATAGTACCTTACAGACTTCAGGAGGCTCGCTGCCCATCAAACATGGTTTCATATCAAGTTCTCCAAGATTACAGATCATTTGGGTATAGCAGAATGCTCTGCATTTAATTTTCATGATCACCATTAGCTGATCTACATGCCAATGTAAAGGAAGTGGAAGGCAAGCTGCTGTTCGTTACACTGTTTGTTATCAGAGGCATCATAAATTTATCAGTGGATGGAAGATTTAAAACTAACCAAACGTCGTGGTTTTAAATTCTACTCTGAATAGACAGACAAGGGAAAAATACTTATTTTTAGACACAAAGACAGAGGAAGGGAAACAAACAAAAAAAAAAGTAGTGGAGCCCTGGAAAAATCTCTGGAAGCGAGGTGATAATTTAAATCACTTTGAGGCTGGACAAGACAGGTGAGGAAAGTTTGGTGGAACAGTTTTGTGAAGGTCTGACTTTCACACGAGCTCGAGCAGGAAATGCTCCAAACTCAGGACCTAAATCCTTGCTAATCTTTACAGCCTGGTGGCAGAATGCAAAATACCAGGGCTCCGCTCTGGAGCTGTGAGCCAGCATTCCTGCCATACTAGATATCCCAAACTCATGTGTTAAATGAACTTGAGATTGTTGAGTGTGGAGGCAAGTTATGCCACAACAGCTCAGGTTTAAATTGTCCATGTGGATGTGTTTATTAGCAGTTTTGGAGAGCATTTTGCTTCTTCCTTCACTTCTTACTTTTAAAATCTTAGGACTGCACAAGAACGTCAAGTCTCTGGCTGTTTAAGGACCATGTGACTCCTCTGTACTTTGAACTCAGATAAACTTCTTACTGAATGAAGTCATGTGTAAAATGCTTTCCAACAGAGATTATTTTGAACCAAGCCGTACTAAGAAATGCAGCAGAATTTCAACACTCATATTTCAGCAGCAAAAAAAAGGAACCATTCTTGTACGGAGTGCAGTGCTTTGGGGGGAAGCACCAGATCCCCTCACATAAACAGAACTACACTTGTACTAGACTATGAAGTAGATCATGTTTTAGTTTGGGGAATTAAAAAATCATCATACTTCCATAAAATCACACGCCAGAAAAAATAGCTTTTGCCTAATCAATGCATACAACTTTGCTTCCAAAAGACATCTTCATAAATCTCAGTATCCCAAGTTTTAATCAGTAAAAGTAGTATCAGCTCTGAACTGGCCACGTTGGGATGGATCAGAATTTCTGTATGTTTTTTAGCCTGAAGAGCTACCAGGTTTTAACTAATATTTGGGTAAAAAAATGCACAGGCCTGATCATTACGCTTTTTTTCCCTAGGAGCAGAACATATGGCTTGTATCCTGGCTAACTTCCAACCTGAGCAATTATGTACTGACCACATAAGTTTCCCCTGCGGTTTTAACTGGATAAAGCATTCCTCTCCAGTTCCTCCTGTGAACATTTATACCTTGTTGTGGAGTGCTATTAAACAGCTACTGCCCTCTGCCCCGAAGATGCCTGCATTTTAGTAATAAGTGAAATAATTTCTTAAAATTATAATTATATCCCTGTCCCCTCCAAATATAGCTAGGAGGGACAGGGATATAATTATAATATTAAATATAACTGGGGGGGACATGGATCTGTTTCATTCCTTAACACGTGTTTTGAGTTCCTAATCATATCCATTAGACATGATCTTCTATATCGGGATGATGTTTTCATGCAATAAAATTGATAGATGAAGATTGTATTTTTCCTAACAACTTCAAGTGTTAAAAGACCTACCCTTAGGCCCATACGGCATATTTAAAATCAAGCATTTCTTCTGAGGATGTGGGACAGCCTATGGGCTCAGGAAGGGCTGGGTGTTGAAAAAGATTAGTATCAGAGAAGATACAGGCAAGCTTTCTGCTCAAAAATGTGGGACAACCAGACAAAGCAAACGAACAGTCTGGATATCTTGGTTTTATACCAGGGCATTGACTATTTTGATTGGTGTGTTGTGTTTAAAGGGTAAAGAGAATGAAACACCATACAACACTGCAGTCCACCGTGTATGTTGAAGATCTCAAAGCAGTTTACAACTGATTAGTGCCAAGAGGAGGTACTGCAGACAAGCATTAGGAGAGCCATCTTATAACAAACTACAGAACCAAACTAGGTACCTGATCAGATAAAATTCTTCCTCCCTCCCAAATCAGGATTGCAAACACTGAAATCAAGACAAAAATTACCAAAAGGGAGAAGTCATTTTGAGTACCTTCATTTTTTATCTCCCAGCCTGAAACCATCTGAATTCCAAATTTCAGTCTTACATAAACTATAACTTCAGCTAAATTCTGCAGCATTTACTACCTCTGCAGACGCATCAGGATCACTGTGACAAATTAGGAACCCTGAAAGTCAGAAGCCACTTTAACAATTTCCCCTGTATAGGATCTAAGTGACACTAAGCAGCAGAAATACCAGGAAAAGAGCCATTTAGACCAGTCTATATTTTAACCACTTGGTCAGATTTATAAACTACTTTGAAGATGACAAATGCTACTGAGCTGTTCAGTATTACTAAATAAAATTGTGCATGGGAACAAGTTTTTTTCTGCAAGAGAGCTGAATGATGAGTGCTCCTTTTAGCTGCTTAATCCACACGCATGTATACGCACATCCATATGTCCGTGCATATATACATCAGTTTAAGAGATCCTGTGTAACACATTTGCATCTTTTTTTCTACTTTAGAAAAAAACATGCAAAAAAAAGGAAGAAAAAACCAACTTTCTGCTTTTTCATAAACCAGAAATGGGTCCATTCTGAGAACATGATGAGTGGTCAGCTTTCTTCCATTTTGCTCGACTTGCACTTTTTGTAAACATCCTTCCTCTTTGCACCCCCAAAATGATCGGTTATGGGACTGACATACATGGCAAATGAGAAGCCTCTGCCATTTATATTCACAGATTCATTGGGATTCTGCTCGTCGGCCCTCTCTGCTCATCAGAGCTGGCAGAGGATGCGGACGGGTGGGAAGGCTGGAGCCTGCAGAGGCAGAGCGAGCAGCCCTTATCACTGCTAGCCCCAGCAGGCTCACAGGGACAGCGCTGGCAAAGGAGCCAAAGGCTGGTGCAGCGCACACAGAAATGCGCTCGGGTTGTGGGAACGCTGTTCCAATTAATCCATCAAACTGGGTAGTTTGGGATTTGACTCCCATCCTATCCTGTAAAGATGCAATACTATTAATTGAGAAGACTGAATATTTGCTGGGTTTTGATCAGGCCAAAGCGCCAAATCACCAGACAAACAAACCAAAAAAGGTAAGTTTTAGAGGGAGGTGTAAAATTTTAGGTCTCTCCAGTGGCACCCCTTTAAACACACTGAAACAGAGTTCAAGCCATTGCCTCGACCAAGCAGCATAAAATGTGATACATCTCTGGTGTGCAACATTGCCATCATGTGGCAATTCCAGCTCTGCAAAAATACCAGCGGGGACAGAAGGAATTGGAACCTCGGCCCAAATGTGCAGCTTCTAAAATTGTCTTTAATAATATTGGCAACCCACAGGAGAACTGGAGAGGTGGTGATAACTCTCTCATAACACCCCTCTACAAAGAAGAACACTCCCTTCTTCAGACCTGCTCTTTTTTATGTTAGGTAGCAAACACATTTTTCATTTTCTGAGACACACCGCTGCCACGATTATGTTGCAATGCACAGTATAGAGTACAACTGAACATCAAAAATGTACAGAAACATCAAAAATGACAAATGGAGCATTCTTGATGTCAGGAAGCCAATCTTTAGAAGTAATCTGAATGAGAACAGCACAATGGCCTGGATCTGGAAAGAGCTCCAACACAGGAAAATACATGGAAGTTGGCATAGAGTCAGGAGTGGAAAACAAAGCAAATGAATCAAATCAGTAATTTAAGAAGAAAATTAAATACTGACAGTCAGAGGCCAAAACAACATGGAATGCAGAAGCAAGCTGTATTAAAGTATGCAGATGGAAAAGTTGTACATAGTCAGAAAAGTAGTAACAGAATTAAACCGGATCCAGTGACGATGAGTGGCTCAATTAGAGCAGCAGTGAAGAAAAATAATTATCTGCCTCAGCACTTGAGCCAAAAGTTGTTCATCTACACAAAACTTGTGTTCGCACTCATCTGGAACCCTGCCCAAGCAAAGCAGGCATGATTTAGCTCACGAAATGGCCCACTGCTTGCTTGAATTACAGCCTCAGTGAGGAACACACACAAACTTCTTAAAGAAGGGACAAAGTTGTTGCCTGCATACGAGAGCAGAAGCACAACAGGAGCTTTCTGCCCAGCTGGCACAACAGACAGATACACACAGAAATAACAATCATGTGGAAACAAATTCAGTAACCTATTCGTTAGAACAACATCCATCTTTCAGCTATAAAAACCTTGTATCAAAACAGCACTAAATAAACAAAGGAAACTTAATAAGCTAGGAAACGAATATTGACAGGCAAAGAACAGAAGCTTAACTACCACAGGTGGCTGGCCCTACAAAAGAAAATCCTGTTTATATTCTCGTCTCCTAGCACTTGGCACCTGTAAACAACTAAAGGAGCCCGTCTGCTATCACCATTACAACTGGAGCAAGATTGCTGCACTTGGGAAAGATCCTTCTACAGCTGAACTGCCAAAATCAGGGAAGAAATAGTAACTTTTTTCTTCACCACCTAATTTTGAAAAGAAAGCTTGCAATATTCACTAAAGTGGAAACTCTGAACCAATCCTAAAAAGCCAGTGAAGGAAATCAGATAGAAATTTACTATTACCCTGAGCTGGAGCTGCTGAGATGGTAATTATACCTTTTTTTGGTGTTGGTATTTACTTGTTTGTTTTGCCAGGTTGTGTAAAGCTCATCTGCTAATCAATTCCTGAAAAGTATGGCTGCTCTTATTTTACAGTTTCTCCTGTTTAGGGTAAGAGGGTAGAAGCCAAAGAAATATTTTTGACTTCTGTTTTTAGCAAAAAGGCTAGTTTGTGAAAATTAAAAATGGTCCCAGGCTGCAAGAGAGCTTTGTTCTCTGTGTCATCGACCAAGTTTCCATGTCCTGCTACAAGTTTCAGTACATTTTTTAAGAAACTACCCCCCATTATTTTTGCAGTTTAAATGCAAAACAAATTGAAGGGTTAAATTAAAATACTACTTTCCTTTTTTATTCAGGACTGTCAGCTATATAGCACATGAATAGGAAGATTTTTCAACAGAACATGAATCCAGAAGAGAAGACAATTTTCCAAGAATATTTGACAAATCAGGGGACTGTGGTAAAGCCCTATTGCTGGCAGAGACAGAACCACATCTGTGCTAAGTGTCCCTACCACATACGGACTGGTGAAGAAGCAAGAGTCCCTTACATGGAATTTCACAGGGTCTTTGGCTTCCCATACAGATCAACAGCAACTCTCTTCTATGAACTGAGGAGTTTCTCGGGCACAGTAGTCCAAAAAGGCCACGCTACAGACTGTACTGACCAAGACTACCATCCAGAATCTATGCTGTTTGAGGTGGGTGGTTATCTGGATGCGGTTACAGATGCCTATGAAAACATAGGATGCATCATCCTCTATTCAAATTACTCTCCTTGTAACGAGGCTTACCACTGCTGCATAAGTAAAATCTACAACTTCTTGCTGAAGCATCCAGAAATCACGCTCTGCATCTATTTCTCTCAGCTTTATCACACTGACGACAGTTTCCCCACCACCGCATGGAACCACGAAGCTTTGCGGAGCCTCTCCAGCCTGTGGCCTCGGGTGACACTGCAGAGACTGCCTGGGGGGACATGGCGTTACCTCATCCGCAATTTTGTGTACGACGTCCCAGGGTCAACCCTTTATCACCCAACTTCACCATCAAGAACCTTAGCAGATCGACAAAATCCACATCAAATTAACAACTCAACAGGAATGAAACCCTATTTGAGGAAAGCCTTTCCACAAGCAATGCAGAGAAAGCCTGCTGCGCAGCAGAACTTAAAGGCCTTTTCTTCTCACAGCCTGGCCTCCCAACAGCCTTTAGAAGTGATAAAAGGCCGTCTGCTACCTCCAATGTCTCAAAGCCACTTGATGCTTTTCCCAGGCATGTTTCTGCCCTTTCAGAAGGAACTTCTATACCCCAGACCTAAAAATAGCATGAGGCATTTAAAAATGCCAAAGGAATAATTCAATGAAACTCAGTTCCGAAATGTTTCCAAGTGGCAGACACCTACTCTGAAGATGATACAAATCGAACTGCTTTCAGGCTGCAAAACTGAGATCACAGATGGCAAAAAAAACCCCACCAGTAAAGTCACCTCCTACAAAAGTTAACCCACAGAATAACTGTGGATCTCAAATAACTGATTATGAAGCTAACGTGCTTTTATTTTAGTCCTGTACCTTTCAAACATAAACCCATAGCAGTAAAACGAAAACCTCAGTATCTTCTGGTTACCTCCTGTGATTAATGTATTTGTTGCCCTTAAGCCAATTTCTACCAGAAGAATGTAAACAGTCCACGAGCTACAACCACAACTATAGCCGGATTGTAGCTTCCCAGCTGAGGAAACTTTGGTGGAATACAGGACACAGCCTAAATTCCCCTTCTGTCGAGAAGGTGGTTCTGCAGGTAAGGCTGATATATGAATAAGGTTTTCCCACCAGCTGTTTCCTTAATAATAGGGGATTTTATATACACATATATATGTGTGTGTGTGCGTATATATTTTTTTTTTCCTTAGGACTGCTGCCTTCCATTAAGAGGAACCTCACAAAGCTGTGTCATTTTCTCATCAGTAAGAAATACCTAACAGGATAATTTAGATAACACAGATCTACACAGTCCAAGCATAACTGGAAAAGAAAAAAGAATTCCTATCATTTGGAGCAGTATTTTCACTTTGCAATTCAATATATTTGTTATTATACTAAAGGTCTTAAAGAATGGGGCAAGTGAAGTCAAGAACATGTTCCCCAGCAACCAGGGGTTCCTTCCCAGGTAATGTTAATTGTGAATAAACACACTGGCTAATTTTGTAGAAGTCAGTGCTTCTGCTCGTTTTTTATTCTTTTTGTGGTCACAGTGATTATGTATCTGAGTAAAAAAAAGAGGCTGCTTCCCACTGTGACCTTAAACACCCTTCACTTCACCAGAGGCGATCTCACTTGGAAACTCAGATGTTTTTCGGAGTCTCTTATGACGTACTTGAGGCAGAAATGTGCTAGAATCCACCAGATCCCTTACTTTTACAATGCCTAGGAGCTTTTTTAGAAAAGCTTTCTTGAATTAGATCATACTCATTCTGTACTTTCCGATAAAATGTTAACTAACATGATCACAAGAAGCTGGCTGTGCTGTAGTATTGGGGCGGTTACTTTCTTTTGCCAAGAAACATAGTGCCAATGCTATTTTTTAACTCTTGTCGTAACAAAGTGGTGTTTGAGCTTGGGCTTCCACTATCACCAAGGTCAGAGCCGAACCCCATACACCAGTCACGGGGCACGCTTCGTGCCCCCAACAGGCCTGTGAGAGGGCGGCGGGGCCCTGCCTTGCTCGTACTTGTCTGAAAGCTGCACCAAAGTTGATCCTGCGCGGCATCGCATACTGCCTCCGGGTCCGCAGGGAGAGCTCGCTGTCGGGGTCTGCCAGGAGACCGCACACCCGCGCCTTGCCGGCGGCCCGCGGCGGCGGCCTCGCCGGAGCCGAGG
>WAAD01028762.1:173772-251276 GCA_013389945.1 Fregata magnificens | reverse complement strand
GGCGTGGCGTCCGCCGGCGCCGGGGTTGCCTTTTATGGGAACGTCCGCGCCCGGCGCTCCCGCCGAGGGACGGAGAGGGGCGACCCGGCCGTCTCCTGACAGGAGGGCGGAAAGGGGCTGAGGGGGGCCCGCGGCTGACAGGAGGAAGGCGGGCCCGCCTCCCCCCGCCTCACGGCAGCAGCGGCGGTGTCCCGGGGCTGCGGGATCTGGGAGGTGTCGTATGGGGGGCGGGACGCAAGAGGAGTGGAGGAAGGGGGGTTCGTTCCTGTGGCGGAAAGGAAAGCTCTGTGTGCCCGCTCCCACTGCCAGCTTCCCCGGCTGGCTGGCTCGTGGAGCGGCTCTTCCCGCCAGCCGCTGCTGGGTCGCTGTCCCAGCAGCTGTTGGAGGTGGATGTGCCAAGCTGAGGCCTATTCGCCAGGGCTATGAATTGCAGAAGTGATAGAGAATAATTTCTTTTACTTGGATCTTCATTCAGCGAAGGGCATAAGAAGTATTCTCCAATACTGGAACTGTACAGCTTCTTGTTGGTGCTGCTCCTTCCTCAAAAGGCCTAATAATTGCTACCTTACACTGTAATCGGTGCTATCTGTTGAGGGAGTCATTGCATCCACTGAACCTTAAGTGTTTTCAGTCACGCACAAGCCAGCTACAAGTATCGCTGTCCTGGAGCTGGTTCTGTTGCTTTCCAAATACTTGGTGTCTGGTCCTTAACTGTCTGGCACAGGGAACATGATGGCTGCGCTACAGGCGGCTCTGAAGAACCCTCCTATCAACACAAAGAACCAGGCAGTGAAGGTGAAATAGTAACTCACTCACTCATGGGTTATTCCTTAAAAATCCTTTCCTGTTTCTATAACCCCTGCCCTACCAACCCTGCCAGGTGTGCCTTGAGGAAGCCAAGAAAGCTGGCTTTTAGGATAGTCCCCGATGTCAAAACATCTGTGACCTCTGCTGTTTTAATCTTATTCAAAATACCGCAGGTTGTGTCATCCATCCACGTACCTTTAACTTGGTGCTAGATCAGGTTTTGTGTGTTCTCCTGCATGCCTTGGTTGTATATTTTGTGCCCTGGCTAACTCCACATATCACTAGGTGCCCATGCCTGATCCAGGCCTGGCAGCACATAGATGTAGTTGACACTGAACAATCAAGGAACCACAGCTGCAGTAGTCACCTCTGACTAAGGAAACTCTGCTAGCACAGCCAGACTGTGAACCTACAAAAAAGGAAGAACTGATGGTTATCGCATCCAATCAAAATTAAGCCGTTAAAACCTCAGAACAGGCAAGCACTCCCCCTGTGACAGAAGATAGGAGCCTACTGCATGAATGTATTTCTGAATCTCCCCAAAATAAACCTTGAGTTGCTCATGATTGCAGTGGCGAGAGGAACAGGCAGATAAGACATGGAACTGCCCAGATGGTGCGCGCCTGCAGAGGTCTCCCTGCTTGAGGAGAATCCCACGGGCACGTTTCTGTGCTCCTCAACCAGGCCGCTGGTGGAGATTTTTTTCACCTAGCCCCAGTCCTTTCCTGAGGGTTTTCACAGGGTTTTGAGATCCAGCTGTTTGTCACAGATAGTGCTGTATAAAAGACTGAACAGCTTTGTCCTCGCATTAATGACTTGTTTCCATTAGATCTGTATTGATGTATTTAAGAATACGCTTTGAAGGCAGTGGAATTGAAGAGGGCAGAGTGACTGAATTTTAATGTGTGGCTTCATTTTTAGTTGATCTCATGGAACTTTTATGTTTTTACTTATAGTTTTTCATGTGAGGTCTTGCTAAGCCAAGCGGCTATGGGATATTAAATTCAACAAGAAAACTAACATCCATAATTTCTGAGGAAGGAAGCTGCTTGAAGTATTCGTATAATGCAATTATTCAGAAGTCCAACAAACCCAAGACCTTTTTCTTTCATCCTCCCTCAGTTAGTGATGGATGAACAGGAAGAGCTGCTTTTTGCTGATTACATGGCTAATCTGCCGCTGTAATCGTGCCACACACATTGCTGGGGCCTGAAATGACATCCAGATCAACTTGCAAATGGTTATTAATGCAAAATATTAATGCTGCCAGTTTGCATCCTGTGTGCCTGGGACACAAGTTGACTGTATTGAAAAGATGTGGCTTCCAGCAGTCTCCTCTTCCAATGGCTGGCCAATGGGATTTCCATGGAATATAATAGCAATATCTCATTAAACAGTACAAAAGCATGGAAAAGGCTCTGGTGACAAGGGAGGCCAGTCAAGTACTTAATTCTTATAATTCGTTTGGAATTTGCCAGACCTTGAGTTTCGATATGACAATTTATTATTTAGCCGTAACCTCATTTAATAGGTGGAGAATTGCAAACACAAGCAGAGAGGCTGAAAACCTAGAGCAGGACAAACATGTTGAACTCTTTTATGCTGTTTACCATTGGGAGGACGGATCTGTTATACATCATTATCAGAAGCTTTGTGCACAAGCTGCCCTATTCAAACAGATTTTAGAATTGTTTAAAAAAATCTGGTTTTGTTTGTTGGAGAGATGAGTAACATTTGAATGCACCTTATAGGAGAGTGAATGTATCTCTGCCTTCCTTATTTGTTGACAGGATCGCGCAGAAAGTATTGTCCTGAAGGTCCTCATCTCTTTCAAAGCCAACGATATTGAGAAGGCGGTGCAGTCACTGGACAAGAACGGTGTCGACCTGCTAATGAAGTACATCTACAAAGGCTTTGAGAGCCCGTCTGACAACAGCAGTGCTGTGCTGCTGCAGTGGCACGAGAAGGTGTGTTTATAGGGCATGCTCTTGCCTAGGTTATCCATGGTAGCAGGTCCTTGGGTCCAAGGCAGGCTCACCGAACCTAGTAAGAACTGCCTTTCTGTCTCGTAAAACTGAAATGCCCTATTTCACTCTGTGAGGAGGGTACGGTCCTGCGAGCTCATGTGCCGACTTCTTCTGATTCCTTGGGTAAAGATTCTACAGTTAAAATTCGGTTTTGTGTTAGATGAAGGCAAACAAAATGGTTCAATCCAGTGATTCAAGTGGGTGGAAGTAGAATTTCCTTCCTAGAGGGAAGCAAAATTTGCAACTTGGTTATGCAGTGAAATAAAAGCTTGTTAAATAGCTGTCTTTAAAGTGAATGCGGTTCCTTCCCTGGCACCCTGAGTGCTAGTGTTTCGCTCTTAATGTAAAGGGTGGAGAGATGCTCATTTGAAATACAGTCAGGAAACCTTTCCATTCGGTCATTTCAGCCCGTAGCTACCTTGACCTGGTGTTAATTGCCGTGTTTCTCTTCTCAGGCCCTGGCTGCTGGAGGAGTAGGGTCCATTGTCCGCGTTTTGACTGCCAGGAAAACGGTTTAAATCCAGCAGCGAGTGGTTGTCTGCCATCCACGGCGTGGGAAATGCTGGTACAAAACCCAAACAACCAAATGCCATTGCTGCCCTGTGGGCAGCGCCTGTCTCTCAGCTTGCCTTCTCGCTGCTTCTTTCATACCTGACAAATAATGCATATCGTGATCTCTTTTTTGTTAAATTCTGGAAAATTATGAAGGTGCAATTTTATTTCTAACAGGAATATTTGGTACTCGCAAACATTTCAGTGACACGTATAGCGACATAGACAACTTCATGTTTAGGATGATTTGCATTTGTGTATAATTATGGCAGATTTGGACCTGACTTTCCGAGCAAATGCTGAGGGACGTAGGGCAATGTCTTAATTCTTTTCGCTAGCCAAGCAGTGTTTTCATGTAAGATCTGTATTTGAGAAGTGGGGCAGCTATTAATACAGGTAACTGGACCATGTTTCCTCTGGTCAACCTCTGAACCTACAGCTGTGAATAGGACAGAAAGCAAAGGCTCCCTTCTGACCCCAATTATCATTCCAGAGAGCTGAGTATTTTCTTTAACCTCACATCTCACAGCCTGTTCAGGTTCCTTGTGATCAGTCAAATGCTGGGTCCGCAGCGGGAAAGTCACAACGGGATGAAGTTCTCTGTCATGCAATTTGGATGGTAGAATTTAAAAGGTTGGTGGTCCATTTACACTGGAGCCCAGCCCAGTGAACTCTTTTTATTTTGGGGAGCAAAGATCCTGAAGAGAAGAAGAAAAAGCAGCTTTCACACACCAAATCACCATTCAGTAACTTGAAAGTGATTTGATTTTGTCAAGCACAACAAAGTGGCTGCCTGGGGTAATCTGAGAAATGCATGCTGATATCCACGCCACCCTTGCAAAGCTCCCATGTTTTGTTTCCTAGATCTGTAGGGTCTTAAAGGATACCAGACAGTTTACATTCCTGTTGCATTGTGCCACAGCATGTTAGCTAGTGGGCGAATTGGGTTCCAAAATAAAGAGGAGTACTTTAGAAAAGAATTAGGAAAGCCCAGGGCATCCCAGACCACAGATGATGGTTGAAGGTTTAGGGCCAGGACTGAAATACATGTTTTACGTTCACCCTTTTACTGTTCAGTTGTGTAAAACTGTTGGGGAACTTGTGAAATCTGCTGGTTTTTGATATCTGCTTTTTTTGTAATAATAAAAAAGACCAGACAATAAATCGTCACTGAATATTTACTCGGTGTCTGAAATGCCTTGAAGTTAGCTGTTTGACTATTTTCAGCAGCCTGCTACTCAAGGATAGACGAGTAAAAAAGCAAGCCCTAAAACTTCTCTCCATTGTTTTTCTTGATAGGTTTGCTTTCTAGTGTTTATTTGTACCTGTATGTAATGGCGATACCTGCGCAGCTTCATCTAACTAGAAAATCCGAGATTATTTCAGTGAGATATTCAAACAAGAAGAAATGTTCCAAACCAGGACTACTAGAGATGTCTCTGCCTATGCTAAAACTATAGCCAGAGAGCGAGATCATCACAACCATTAATGTTAGATGCTTTCTCAAGAACAAAAGAAGGAAAAGAGTAATGGCCTAGTAGGGTTGTTGTGTGGAGCAAAACTCCTGATTTCACAGTTGGGCTTTTGTTTGTCTCTCTGCCTGCCCCAGCTCCAAGAGATGAAACATTTAATCATTGGGTTTTAATAATTTAAGCACAGATACAGTCCTGGGCTCATCCTGTGGGTGGGATGACTGTGTGTGCCTACGTCATCACTAATGGCACACGGACTCAGCTTGAACTTCTGAGGGGCCTGAGCATACAGAAACCTGGTGTTGAGCACTCTGACATCTGAAGGACAACTCCTGTTCATTACCCAAGTCATTGCTTTGGAAAAGCAGAGCTAGTGCCTTCAGATGGTTCAAACCAAACCATTCGTGATGCGCCATGTTCACTTGGGAATCGGTAAGACAACAGCTTCAGTAATAACCTTTTTTTCTTCCATCCCACGTCCTCCCCACTCCTTTTCCCCAGGACAGTCCAAGAGCCACATAGCTGCAATTGCCACGTGTTGCGGACGCAGGCAGGCACGGGCAGCCAGCCCTGCATCACAGCTGGAGCAGCTGTGCCTTTCAGAGCAGGGCAGCAGAGCCTTGTCACCCAGCCTGTCTCGCCCCACTGCCTGCTGCCCTGCAAGCGGCACAGTGCCCTGTGTCCTCAGGGCCTCAGTGCAGTCAGGAACTGGCATGGTTACCCCTCAACCGTTTGATGCCCTCCCTACCTTCCTTCCTAGGATCCTTTTTCTTGCTTAACTTCTTCAGAAGAACATAGGCACAACAGGAGGCACTGGCCACGCAAAGTGGAAGACCTGGCCTTGCTGCGAAGACCACAGAAAACGTCCAGGTTTCAACCATACATACACGTCCCTCATCCTCCTGGCCACGGGCAGCAATGGCTCTGTCCTTATAGCTCTCCCAGGGACTGTGTTTGGCTTCTCTGTTCCCTTCCATTCGTCCAAATTTGGTTAAGACACCAATCAATCCTCATTTTAAAAAAAAAAATTAATTTTATTAATTTTAGCTGTAATCCCAGCTAAGTGAAAAATGTTTTCCAAAACAACTGATGTCAAAGCAGGTCATCTACCTCTAGGTGGCATTAGATAAACGAAGGCAACAAGAAGAGCAATCTTTGAGGTTCTCCAGCTTCCCCTCATGCTAGGCTATGGTGCATTTAGAAACATTTACAAAATGTGTACATCTTCTGCATCTGCATCCAGGGATGTGCTAAAAGACATGCACTGATGTGGGGGTAGTAGTGCAAGATTTGCAGGAAGGCATCTCTTCTGTTAACTGATTGACAGGAAGGTAAACAATAAATCTATTAAAAAAAAATTTACCTCTCTCCAAATCCTGCCTTGCTCGTATTCGTGGACTATACAAATACTACAACAGGGAGCAAGCCCCAGCTGTACCCAACAGCGACCTGCGTCTGGATGCTGCGTTCACCTTACGTGGGGGCTGCCACCGGCTGAGCGAGTCCAGCGCAGCATTAAATCCTCAGGCACCAGCTCTGTGGGAGGACGCACGTGCTCCCACCACCCCGCCGGCAAAGCAGAGCCTGAGCTTGGTATCCCCGGCAGGCACACGGCGGAGGGCACTGAGCATTCCCGGCACAGCCAAAATCCACCAGCGTGGCATTAACAAGACCTCCACCAGTGAAGCCCAGGGATGGGACCAGCCCATAAGCTGAAGAGGAGCTCACCATGGGAGTCACCTCCAGCTAGCAGCCGTCTCGCAGCAGTTGGGGCTGGTGGAAGCTGTCCTCAGCTCCTGGCCCCAAACCCCACTCGTCCGCACTCACCCCGGCAGAGCAGCCATTTGCACACACCAAGGCAGAGGGTGTGTTTTAATCCTTTGAGTAATACAGCACAACAGGTTTCTAAGAGGAAAACAGAGAAAGATGGGCAAGGAGGAAAAAAAAGCCTAAATAATTTCATTTTGCAAAACACATTTCCCTTCCTATTATGAGAAGGAAGCCTTCAATGAAAAATACTCTATGTGCAGATTAGACCTACTTGAAGGGGGATGGCATTTGCAGAGCTCTGCTAGGAAGGCTCAGCACTTCCAAGCCTCTCTTGCAAACCTCCCACCACTGCCTTCAGCTTTGGCCAGAGTGTGTAGCAACAGCACCTTATCAGTCACATCCTGCTTTTGTAACAGCCAAGAGAAGCTGCTGTCCTTCCGCTGCCCAGAGCTGCAGCCCCCGCCAAGCCATGGGTTGTGAGTCATCCATCACTTGGCCAAAGAGTTCCCGCGGGCTCCTGCCTCGCTCCCTGCCACCATTTAGGGAGTGAGCCAAAACCTCAGGTCCTGTGCAGAGAGAGCGAGCTCAGGCTTGCCTTCCAGGGAAGGAGCTGGACACGCTCAGTCTCCTCCACTCCTCCTGCGTTATAGATCTCCTCCCAAACAAGGTCAATCCCCTCGGTCTTTCCTCATGTGTAATGTTTTCTAGTGCCCAGATCCATCTTTTTTTGGGTCTCTTCTCTCCAGAAATGATGATAAACCCTTGCATACTGTTGCCGTACAAACTTAAAAATGACTGCTGCACCTTAGCTGGATTTTGGCATTTCTATGTATTTCTTACCCATCTCTTGGCAATCTGCATTTGTGCTGGATTCCAAGAATCTCCCATGGGAGATGTCACCGTCTCTGTTACTCACTTCCTCTTGGACGTTATTGTAGAAGAAACAAGTTTGCCTATTAAATCAACTTGGTAAGAGAAAGGGGAACGAGAGACTCACTCTAACTAGAAGGGGTGTGTTTATCACAGGTAACTGCTTGAAAGTTACATTAAAAATAACCAAGCAGAAAAATAGCTGCTGTGAGCATTTGCTTGTGCTTGCATCTTTCAGATCTCATCTTTCTGTGAAACACACGAAAAAACCCCCCACCCAACACTTGTCACAGGGGTGATGCATCCTCCTCCAGCTCCCCTTGTACTGGTTTTGGGATAAACCTGACCCAGCAGTGTGCCAATTCAGATATAGATAATTAAATGAGCAGAAAATTATCCTTACAATAAGGTGAACCATTTCCTGATAGATGGGATCTCCCATTCCTCACAGGAATGAGAAAAGACATCTCAAAGGGGTGTTTTCATGCTCACCATCTTGTCATTCCCACCCCTCTCCTTCAGTATCATTTCACCTGGTTACATTTCCCTCTGCTTTTCTGGAGATCAGTCTCCTCCATGCTCCCGTAGGAAGCCCACAGGAGCCAGCTGGGCGCAGAGGGATGCCGAGGGCACGCTTACAACTGGAGAACCAAAGAGAGTTCCAGGTTCAGGGATGTGCTCGGTCCTACTTTTGATTAAAATCCAAGTCTTTGCTGTTCAGCAGCTCAGGTTTCTTCCCAAGCAGAAGTTGTCAAAGTCTCCTCCACAGTCTCCCTCCTGTTGTTGGCATTATGTAATTTGCTGGGGAAGTCCGAGTAAACACACAAGGGCCAAGTCTTGCTGACATATTTTAAGCTCTTACAAAATACGCATCGCATCACTGGTAGATGAGGCAGAGGCAAAGTACTTCCAAAACTACTTAGAAACCACGTGTGGAGCACCCAGCTCCAAACCTTCTGAGTCAGCAGGTCAGACCCCTGCCATCACTGCATTTGCTGCTGCCACGTGCTCAGTGTCCCCCTGTCCTCCCAGCAGCGCTCCAGACCCAGGTTACGCACCATTATTGGCCATAAAACACCTCAAGAGAAGTGATGTTGGGCTGAGCATGAGTTACCACCGCTGCCAGGGCTCAGCATGGCGCGGCCACCGCCCCCCAAAGCCCCATCCTTGGGCAGCTCCACGCACCCCCAGCAGCAGACCTCCTCACTGGAAAAACGTGACAGGGGGTGGGCAGGGCAAAAGGTTTCCCAGGCTGTGCCTTGGGCTGTACTTTGCCTTCCCACTTGGGCAGGCAGGCAGGATAGCCCCAGCCCAGCTGCAGGCAGCCGTGCCTGCCAGGAGATGCCTGCAGGAACCATTTAGCAACTACCTCCATCGAAGACCACGCTTCAGAGGGCACAAAGGGCTCAGCAGCAGCGCTCGCCCTGTGGCTTTGCAAACCTAAATTTGACCTGATCAACCACCCAGCTGACAAAATCCATTGCTTTTCATGAAAAATCTGGAGAAAGAGGACCTGTCACGCAACTCGTGGCAGCTCAGCATGGAAACCCGCTGTGGCGGAGGCAGCCTCTGCCCCACTTCCCCATTCTGGGGCCGTGTTTCGCCTACGCAAGTGAGGCCACTTCCTGCCAGATTTGCAACACGGGCCGCAGTGAAGGCAGAAGTACAGGCAGAAGGGAGCTAGAGAGAGGCCGAGCAGCGCCTCAAGGAAGGACGAGGAGAGGGACGAGCCCCACGACGCGGCTGGGGACCCCACGTTTCGCTCCCACCACGCCATGTCCCTGGTGGAGACGATCCGGCTGTGGCAAGAAGGGGTGTGTGCAGCAGATGGGAAGGAGTGGAGGGCAGCCCTGGGTGCCTTCACGGCCGTCCAGAACCCCCCTGCCAAAATCTGCTTTAACATTGGCTGCATCCACCTTGTTCTGGGGGAGCTGGCTGAGGCGGAGGAGGTAAGGCACAGCCCTTGCAGTCACTATCCCGCTCACAGGCACCGGCAAGTTTGCACGCAGACCTGCCAGACACATGGACACGGTGGGAAAGGGAGGAATTAAGGACCACGGTCTAAGGGAAGGATTCGGGGACTTTTAAAGCTGGGATGAAGCATTACACACCTGGGCTGTTCCTGCTGAACCTGTTTTCTCGGTGAATCAGAGGCGAAGGAGCAGAAGAGGTGCACAGCTTGCTGCTTGCGCTTTCTCCCTCCCAGAAGTGACCACAGGGCACTAAGCTGCCAAGCAAGCAGTAGCAGATGGTTCCAGCTCAAAAAAATTAAGAGCCTAGTACAGGCTCCACAACCCAGTGCCCAACACTGTAGGGAGATGTAGCCCACAGAGCCCAGCTTAGGCCCCTTGGCTAAAGCAGGAGAGATATAATCGCTCTACACCCTCAGTTTTTAAAAGTTCTTCCCTTTTCACCCCCTTTTTGCCCCACTCCTACCTCCGTGCAGGCATTTACCCGGAGCATCGGCTGTGACAAGCACCTGGCGGTGGCTTATTTCCAGCGGGGGACCGTGTTTTACCAAAGGCAGAAGTGAGTGGAGGGCTTTAACGTTTCAGTTTTGCCACTTGTGGAGATGCCAGCCTTTGGCTGAGGACAGCCCCAGGCGGGTTGGTACCCCAGGGGTCAAACTGCAACCCCTCGATATAGAACAGGCTCCTGTTCAACAGCAGTGCAGTCTTGGGATTAACACCAGCCTTGGAGCATCTCTCCTCCCCCTGTGGTGTCTGAAAACACTACGAGGAGATAGGAGAGACCTAACTAAACTCAAACAAGTTTAAGTAAAGACTTAGAGGCACCTGCAAGGGGTACCAGGCAGCCAGAGTGCCACCACGAGGTCGTGATGCCCTTGTCCTCTGTTCCACAGCTATGAAAAGGCCATCGAGGATTTCAAAGAGGCGCTGGCCCAGCTGCGAGGCAATCAGCTCATCGACTACAAGATCCTGGGGCTGCGGTACAGGCTCTTTGCTTGTGAGGTGAGAAAGACTTCACCGGCAGTTTTGATCCCAAAGGGTTGTTCACCATCTCAAGAAATCTAAGGAGAAGACAGCCAACCTCTCTTCATGCCTTGCAAAAAAGCAAGCAAGCTGGTGCAGTGCTCTGTGCAGTGCCACCACCCTGCTGTCCTCTCATTCACCACGCTCCTGGCAAGGGTCCAGCTGCTCTAAGAGCTCATTTCCTTGCTCCCATCCCTCCGGCAGATACTCTATAACATCGCGCTGGTGTACGCCACGCTGGAGGACTGGAAGAAAGCTGAGGAGCACCTGACACTGGCCATGAGCATGAAGAGTGAGCCTCAGCACAACAAGATCGACAGAGCAATGGAAGCCATCCTGGTAAGGAGGAGCAGATCTTACAGCTGCCGTGTTTGCTCACAGCAGCCCCACAGGGAAGAGGGAGAAAAATCCCAGTGACAGAGAAACCACCTTTTAGCTATGGCTTTAGCAAAGCAGGAGAAAAATGCAGCGGGCTGAGCAAAATGCAGGTGTCATACTGAGACACATGTTGGTGGGAAGAGGTTTGGGTCACTGGGGAGGCAGGGATGGGAAGACTGGGTTAAATGGACCATGTCAGGGCTGGGGTCGGGCTGTCATGGTGGTGTTTTGACTTTATGGAGCGAGACCTTAACCCCAGAGGTAGAAGGAAGGGGACATTAAGCAGTCCCTGCTCTCACCTCTGAAGAGTGCTATGACTTCTCTGTGCTACAGAAGCAGAAGCTCTGTGAGCTGGTGGCCATTCCCGCGGGGAAGCTGTTTAGACCAAACGAAAAGCAAGTGGCTCAGCTGGAGAAGAAGGACTACCTGGGAAAGGCTATGGTGAGAAAGAAATATCTTATTTATTCGGGCCAAGTCTGTGGGCTGAGGAGACCTGCTGACCACCCTCTCACCACCCCTCTGAGCTGCCATCTGCTGCCTGGTGGACAGCCAGAGACATGGAGCCAGTTTGGGTCTCAGGGATCTCTCCAGGTGTGGAGGGAGGGATGGCACGTAGGGGTCTCATGGAGAGCAGAGAGTCTGGAGGAATAGAGGAGATAAAAGCATGTTTCTGCAGAGCATGGCCTATTTTTAATTTCTCTCCTTAGCAAGACATGAGGGACAGTCAGTCAGTGACGAGCTGGAAAGGTCCCACTGGAGCTTCAACTTGAGCCAAGATTTTCTTCAGGGAGGGAAAAAATTTTAAAAAAAGCTATTTAAAATCTGACACCCACAAATGACCTCCAGTTCTCCCCCTCCTCCATTTGAAAGGGGCTTTTCAGCTCAGATAAGCGAGCAAGCTTTTCTCCCATGAGTTTGCAAAATCCAAGCACTGGGACTTGGACTCAGGTCCTGCAAGGCAGCACTCCAATGGAGAGCGACCCATCGGCTGTGCAGGCACTGGGGAATTGGATGACCAAGAGCCAAGGAGCTCCTCGGGTGTCAGGGGATCCCCAGAAACATGCACACAAACATTAATAAACTTTCTAAACCATGTTTAAAGTTGCCTGTAGGAGGTAAGGGCTTGAGTTGGACTCTTTGACTCCCTTCAACATTTGTGATTAAAATATAAAGGGAAACTTTTAGGTTATAACGATTCTAACTGCGTAATGGTGAGGCTAAGAGCTGAGACCTTGCCACAGCTGAGAGGTGAGTTTTGGTGAGCACTCAGTCTGTAGTCAAAGATGCTTAGCCTAAAATCACAGCCCCTCTTGAACGTGAAGCATCCTGAGGAACTTGGCTTGGCCAACAGCAAAGGGGGAGGGTGGACATCAGAGGTCTAAGAGAGGTCTATGAGCACCAAGTCACTACCTGTCTGTCTTTGGCTCTAGGTGGTGGCATCTGTGGTGGACAAGGATGATTTTTCAGGATTTGCTCCACTCCAACCACAGGTAAGGCACCACCGATGAACAGCATCCTTGGTGAAAGTTCAGGAGGACGTGGGGATGGGTCTCATCCCACAGTGTGCCCAGGGCTCTGGCTCACAGTGGGGAGCAAACAGCAGCATCGCCACCGTGAACTTTCTGCTACTGCTGCGGGGAGGAGGTGGACACTGCCCCCACATTATCAGCTGCTCTCTCCATCATCGGAGAGCACAGCCCAAACCCACCTACATTTGTGGTTGAGGTTAACCCAGTTCCCTGAACAGGGAAGTAGTGGCCTGGCAGCACATCCTCTGCCCCTGCCGTTGCTGCGTGGTGACGGCTTTCTGCAGGAAGCAGCCTCAGACCCTCCCTGTAAGATTCAGTGGGTTCATCTGTCTCAGCTCAAGCCATCAGAGAAGCAAGAGCAGTTTTGCTTTCATTCTCCATCCTCCTCCCAGTTCCCGAAGCCCTTCATTGCTGTTCTCCTGATGATGTAGCAGCACCTTTCCATCTCTAAAGGCACCCAAAAGTTTTTACAGGAGCTTTTCGAGAGGATACGGAGAAGCGCAGCTGCTGCAGCCTACAACACCGTGACGCAAGATAAAATACACTCTTCTCAACGCAGCCAAGTATTGACACCTCACTGCAAGAGTCAGGACTATTTCAAGTAGCTTCTTCAGAGGGTTGATAAATCCACCAGACACCTTAAATTGCTTAGGCTGGAGAGACCATAAAGCACAACGATGGCAGCTGGGGATTTTACAAGCACGATAATAGGAAGCACAACTTACTGCTTAAACCAGCTGATCACAAATCCTTGATCTCAACCCTCTGTGAGCTGAAACCAAAATCACGAGTTACAACAGGATTGTGCCTCTGAAAACCAGCCGCAGGTGGAAGAATTTGGAAACTGCTTGTCTGAAGGAGCAAAGCCAGTGATATTCCTCACGGCACAAAAGGCAGTTGCTTTACACATCAGGGTGGCAGAGAGCCGAAAGACTACTGCAGCTGGCTGCAAAGCAGGAAAAGACTCCCTTTAGGTTCAAATCGTCTGACCTGACACCAGCATGGGGAGGAACGAACCGTGTAGGGGTGATGGCAGGCATGGTAGAAGGCTGCAGGACATTTCTGCAAAGCACTCAAAATCCTCCAGATTACTGGTAATTTTCTTTTTGCCTTCTTGTTGGCAGGCCTCTAGTCCTCCACCCAGGCCCAAGACCCCAGAAATCCTCAGGTAAGTTGGATGAAGGAAGGACAATGCTGCTGACCCATGCAGCAAGGTCCAACTCCATCCTGCACCATCGCAGCTGAGCATCCAAGCCGGCAACCAAAACTCGGGGGGGCAGGGAACGGATTGTAGAAACAAGGAGGCAGATGTCTGGGTTCCCCTCATGAAGTAAAACAACGTTGCCTACCTTCCTGACCCAGCCACTGCTCCCGCACCCAGGGCCCTCAAAGGGCAGCCGCACCGCGTCCTGTACGAATTCATCCCTGAGACCGCTGAGGAGCTGCAGGTCCTGCCAGGAAACATTGTCTTTGTCCTGAAGAAAGAGAAGGACAACTGGGCTACGGTGATTTTCAACGGAAAGGTACCAGGGGCATGCTTGGCAGGAGGGGACAGATAATGGGGCGGACACCGTGAGGTTCTGCAGAGGACTTGGAGAGCAAAGCTCTGCCATCAGCAACCAAATGAGTTTCTGACTTAAGTCCCTTATGTCCACCCTGGCTTAGGCCACAGGGTTCAGTGAAACCCATCCAACCTGCAGCAACTAACCTCCAAGCCTCGGGGACTCTCCCATATTCAGGGCAGGGTGAAGACAAGCTCAGCTGCATCCTCCAGCAGCAGGTTGCCTCCTTGCCAAGCAATCCCCACTTGTCTCTGCTTCCCCTGCAGAAAGGGATTGTCCCCTGCAACTACCTTGAGCCCGTGGAGCTCCAGAACAAGCTGCACATCCAGGTGAGGAGGCCCAGGAGATGGTGTCCTGGGGTGGGCAGATCCCCACACATTCACACACCACCTATTCTGGGTCTTACAGCAGAACCCAACCTGCAACTTCCTTCCCCTCATAATGCTGGGTTTGGTTCTTCTGGATCATGGTCACCTTAACACAAGCTCAGAGACCTGCAAAATCTGGGCAGATGCTGTGCCAACAGCCCCCCGGGTGGTGGTGGGTAACACCAGGGAGATAAAAGGGTAGTAAAGTCACCCCTCCCCAGTTCAAAACCCCAAACAGACCTTGGGAAAATAGTGGGTTGGAGGGGGAGCTCCACAAGGCAGCAGCACCCCAGCTCCCTTAGAAAGGGTGAGATTGACAGCACTACCTTCTTCCCATCTGGCACAGGAAGAAATCCCTCTTGACGCTGAGATCCCAGAGCCACCCAGCTCCACTGCTCCAGAGAAGCCACGGCGGCCAGCACCAGGTCAGTGAGGGGAGCTGAAAGTATGGGGGTGCTTTAGGGGCAAAAGCCTGGCAGCAGGTTTGAGATGGTCTCCTCGGTGCCTTGGCCTCAACCTTTGAGACCAGAGCTGGGGTTCATCTCCATCTCATTCCCGGGCCCATTTGCAGTCAAGGATGGAGAGGCATTAAAGCAGGAGGCAGAGATGGCAACTGCAGTGCCGAGGATGGAGTAAAATAGAGCACATGGGCCCCCAAGGAAAGTAAGTCCCTCCGTGCTCTTAATTAGCACAGTGACTAATGGGAAAAAGGCCCTGGGGATAGGAACCGGGCAAGTGACTCAGCTTGTCCAAGTCTTGGGGTAGAAGGTTCCTTACGGGCTTGTCCCTAGACCAGGGCACCCGCAATGGTTTTAGTGCTGCTGTGAGCTGGGCTGAGTTTGAAGGAGCTGCGGTTGCCCTGGTAAGGGAATTCCTGGCTGATGCTACCCAGTGTCCCAGGCCTGGGGCAGGAATGGTAGCACCAGGGCCACCACACCGCCCCCAGGACAGTTCATAGAATCATAGAATCATTAAGGTTGGAAAAGACCTCTAAGATCATCAAGTCCAACCATCAACTAACACCACCATGACTCCTAAACTAGCCCCTGGAGTGCCACGTCCATACCTTTTTTGAACGCCTCCAGGGTTGACGACTCCACCACCTCTCTGGGCAGCCTGTTCCAATGCCTAACCACTCTTTCAGTAAAGAAATTCTTCCTAATGTCCAATCTAAACCTCCCCTGATGCAACTTGAAGCCATTTCCTCTCGTCCTATCGCTAGTTTCTTGGGAGAAGAGTCCAACACCCGCTTCCCTACAACCTCCCTTCAGGTAGTTGTAGAGAGCGATAAGGTCTCCCCTCAGCCTCCTCTTCTCCAGACTAAACAACCCCAGTTCTCTCAGCCGCTCCTCATAAGACTTGTTTTCTAGTCCCTTCACCAGCCTCGTTGCCCTTCTCTGGACACGCTCCAGCACCTCAGTGTCCTTCTTGTACTGAGGGGCCCAAAACTGAACACAGTACTCGAGGTGCGGCCTCACCAGTGCCGAGTACAGGGGCACGATCACTTCCCTACTCCTGCTGGTCACACTATTCCTGATACAACCCAGGACACCGTTGGCCTTCTTGGCCACCTGGGCACACTGCCGGCTCATGTTCAGCCGGCTGTCGACCAGCACCCCCAGGTCCTTTTCTGCCGGGCAGCTCTCCAGCCACTCTTCCCCAAGCCTGTAGCGTTGCATGGGGTTGTTGTGACCAAAGTGCAGGACCCGGCACTTGGCCTTGTTGAACCTCATACAGTTGGCCTCGGCCCATCGATCCAGCCTATCCAGATCCCTCTGCAGAGCCTTCCTTCCCTCGAGCAGATCGACACTCCCACCCAGCTTCGTGTCATCTGCAAACTTGCTGGGGGTGCACTCAATCCCCTCATCCAGATCATTGATGAAGACGTTGAACAAAACCGGCCCCAGAACCGAGCCCTGGGGAAGAAGTTGGTTCAGGATGCTGGGAAGCTGAAACAGAGCGCTGCCACCTGCAGTCACGCTGCTGCAGGAGTGCTCAGGTGCACGGTCCAAAATTGTGGTTTAAAGTTGGGGAGTGCATGTGGTTCAGCAAGCTGAAACGAAGAGCTGGGAGGAAGCATCACAAGTTGCCCTCTAGAAAACATTACGCAGTGCTTGGAGGTAGGAGCCTGTGGCTGAGCTGTGAACACCACACTGCTGCAGGAAAAACCCATTTGGGGTAGAAGGTATCACCGTGCAGAGACCGTACTGCACGGGTGCTAACCTGCTGCAGTTTATTCTGGCTATCGACCAAAAAAAATAGGAATATGTGGACAAGCAATTGCCAAGCCCCCTGCTTTGAGGTGGGCCTGAGCCAGTCAATGGTGGGGAAAGGTGGACCAAAAGGCTACTAATGACAGGACAGGGTTCATGTCCCAGGCAGAGCAGCCTCATAGGCAGACCAGTGGTAAAATTGATAGAGAAGATGGCTGTGGCTCATAGGAGTTAAGGGCAAACATCTCAGGGACCCAATAACCTCAAAGAGCATCTTTATGGCACCAAAAGCCATCGCAGATCTAGCAGTGGGACCGCATTCAAGAGCATAGCTCTGTCTCTTCCCATAATGAGCACAGTCATGTCAAAGCACGGACAGAACGTAGAGCAGATCCTTGTGAAGGGACTTCAACAAACCTGCATTGAATCACTCTACCTGGAGGTCTGAATTTAGCTTTACAACCCCAGTGAAGGACAAGGATTGCCTCCGTTCTTCAGTGTGGACCTGAGAAGATCAGAAGAGCAAAGACACTAATACCAGCAGCTCATGTATTTATTTATTTTTAAATCCACCCAGGAAAGATATCCCACCCTTAAAGCTTCTTTCCCTATGAGGGAAGGCACAGAGCCCAAAACACTGCTTGGTGGTTATACCTAAATCTTACAGATGAATCCCACCACAGCTGATCCTGCATCCATTCAAGGGACCACTGCTGGCTCCAGGGTTGGTTGCTGTTGCTGCAGATAAATGATGGGTGTCAAGGAGAAAGGCTGCAGGAGATCTGAGTGCATATTTAGGCACAGAGCAGCAATGCTTACCCCGTCCCACTTGCTAAGTCATCTCTTTCTTCCTCCACAGACTACACTCCTGCTACTGCAACACAGCTGAGAGAAGCAGCCAAGGTAACACCTCGTGAATGCTGATCCCGAGGTCCATGTTACAAACCCGTATTTATTGCACATTGAAAGGTGTTGGTATGCCCAGCAAGCACAACGGCCCTAGAAGTGTTTCAGGTTTTCATCATCCAGGAGCTTTTCCAAAGCATAACAACAGGCCTAGGGGCCAGCAGGTCATCAGGACCCAACTGGGTGACCAGGGCTGCTTTTTGGGAGGTCTCCTGCAGGTCCGCTCCCCACCGGACCCGTGGCTGTTGGCAGAGCCCTTGTACAACTCATGAGGCACTTGAGAAGGGAGAAATAGGAGAGAGCTTGGCTGTAATGCACATGCTCCTGGGCAGGATCAGCGCATCAGGTCACAATGGGGAGAGAGATGGGAAAACACAACAATCCCAACTCAAAAACAGAATGAGGGGGTTGGGGGGTGGACACACCTCGGATTTGGTTACCTGAAAGCCACAATTTGGTTGCTAAGTGCCTAATCCATTACTGTGCTCTCTCCTGGGACAAGCCCAGGGCTGCCTACCAGCCACACATCCAACCATAGCTTGGGTGGCACAACTGCTGACCTGCCCCGAGGGAAGTGCCAAAGGCTGCACATGCTAGCAGAGATGTCTCCCTGACCAGCAGCCAGCTGATGCCCCGCAGCTCAGATTCGACTCAGGCGACCTCTCCCTGCCCTCACCAAGTTACGCAAGCTCTCACATCCAGTTTACCGCCTGCAGGAGGCTGAAGCAGCTGTCTCCAGCCCTCACATCCTCAAGGTGCATTACAAATACACAGTCGCCCTGCAAGTTGAGCCAGGCCTCTCCTACACAGAGCTCCTGGACCTGGTTTGCAAGAAACTGGAGCTCCAGCCTGAGCACACACAGCTGAGGTGAGGTGCCGGCCACTGCGGGCAGCAGGAGCCGTGTTTTCAGGGCTCCCACCCTCACCCTGTGTCCTCTGTGCGCCCAGGTACAAGCCTGTGGAGATCCAAGCGCTGGTGACTCTGAGCACGGAGAACCTGGAGGCAGCTTGGAGCCAGAGCAAGGACAACTGTCTGACAGTCTGGTGTGACATCACGGAGGTCAGTGACAGCGAGTGGTGGCGGCCACCTCTCCTGCCCTCTCCTGGCAAGGAACCTAGGCAGACATTGCCTTTGCTTTCCTTGCCACGAGCGCAGGCTTGTGGCTTTCAAAGCAAGCCAGCGACCTCTTGAAAGGCAGAGGAGCAAAGAGCAGACAAAGAGGAGAAGCAGAGCTTGTCTCTTACCCTGGTGCAAAGAAAAAGGAGATGCCAAAAGGTGTCCTTACCAGCTTATTTCCTGCCCTAGGGAGAGGGGTTTTTACCAGACAGCAAACCAGAGGAGTCGCTGCAGGAGGCAACGCCGGAGGAGACGGGACCAACCCAAGTTGTAGCGCAGTACAATTATGAAGCCACCCAGCCTGAAGACCTGGAGTTTCAGGCAGGAGATGTGATACTTGTTTTATCCAAAGGTAATTGCGCTCCTTCTGCAACAGGGGAGGGGAGGGACCTTCCAGCTGTGGTGAAAACATGGGCCTGACCCTGAGATGCACCTGCAGCAGCTGCTGCTCAGTTCAGTGGAAGTTGTGGGTTCCCAACATCTGCCAGTCAGGCCAAAAACTCAGGTATTTGGTCAGACACTGGATGCATGTTCTTCAGTTGAGCCTACAAGCTTCACTAGGGACTTTGATCTCTTTTCCCAAATCCTCCAGTCCTCCAAAGCAAACTTTCGTGCTGGGGACCTGCAGAGCAACAGCCTGGCTCAGGCAGCCTTCACTGATAGCAAACTTCTCCTGCAAGTTGCAGTTTGTCACCTTTAGATGGAAAAGAGGCTGGTCAGATTTCTGCTGCAGGGCGCTTCTAACAAAGTTTGCACTGAATGCAAACACTTTATAAGAGAGGTTAGAAAAGAAGCTTGCAGAGATTGCTTGAGCATGAGGTGGCAGGTGGAAGCCAGGGGAAAGGACAACCTAAGGACACGTATGAGAGTTGCTTTCCTTCACATCACTAAGAGCTGTGTCACCAAGCTTCCAGATTCACGGAGCAAATTTGCTCCATCCCCATGAAGGACCAAAAAAAAAAAAAAGAAAAGGAAAAAAAAAAAATCCAACCTAGTGAGGTGTTTCCAGCCTCTGCTTTGCATGCTCCTGACTAACCACAGGGTTTTTGGCTTACCAGCCAATTCTCTGGAGCCACAAGACAAGCAGGACCCAACACCTGCAAGACTGCTTTCCACAAGTGCCTTCTTCCACCACAACTGCCTTGTGCTGTAGTGGCAGCAGAGCTCTTCCAGCTCTACCACAGGCTTCCCACCCAAGTCTCAATGTTACACACACTTCTTCCAACATTTTCATCACACCCCTGTTTCTGCCACCCCCTTCCCCAAACAGTTTCAAGATGGGAAAGTTTCACTTGAGCTGTGTTTAAGCTTACGGATCGCAGTTTATTTTTTAAAGGACATGCCTCATTTTGGCTGCTGCACCATGCCTTACATTAGGAATGAAGGCAGAGTTACATCCCAGAATGCAATTTCTCCCATTCCTCTCACCTGGCACCTTTTTCTGGCTGGTTTTCTTTTTAAGGGTACAATTTTCCATTAGCCTCAATCCCCTTAATATTAGTCTTCAGTGCTTCTATGAAAATAGAGGCTTAAATACAGACTAAATCTCAGCAAGATCTAGTACATGTTTTTGAGTTGGATCCTTTCAAGTCTGCGCAGAACGCACAGCAGAGAGAACAAAGTTATTGTGCTCCAGCAAAAGCTGTAGGTGAGCCCACATCAGGTTAAGAATTACGTACAGCCCCTGCACAGGGCATGCTTCCCTCCTCAGTTGAGCTTCTGAGTGAAACCAAGACATCAGAAATAGTGTTGTGGTCTTTTTTTTTTTTGGGGGGNAGGGGAGAGATACTTTTTGAGAATAACATGGAGCAGCAGGTGAAACTACACTTTAGTTGGCATCTTAAAGAGGAAAAGCCAAGGTATCAGATTATTTCCTTGCTCTCCCCACTCACTTTGCTTCCACTGTCGTCTGTTCAAGGCAGTTTCTGAGTCCAGAATTGGGCCTGGGCAAGTAACTGCTCTAAAATCCCAATTCTCAAATTCTCAGCAGATAACAAACATGGAAAAGCATCCCTCGCTGCCCTTGCGATCCCTACCTGCTGCTGCTAGTTTTAGATTAAAAGCTTTTTTTAAAAGTTTTAGATTAAAAGGACTTTGTGGAGTCTTCCAGGAAACAAAACCTGTGCAGACTTCATTGTAGTCACAATTCAGGTGAAAGTAGCCATTTTTTATATATTATCTATATATCCTGTTGTATCTTAAAAAAAAAAAAAAAAAAACCAAACCAAACCAAACCACCCCTTGGTCTCTGTTTTGATCTACTCTTCCCACCTTCATTTGCCAGTGTATTCTTTTTTACCTTACAACTTTGCTGTCTACCTCATTCCCCCTCAGCCCCCATCCTCCACATTCCTCTCTCTACCAGGCTTTAGCATAGCTATTTATCAGCAGAAAACCTTAAAATGGGTGATCTCGGGCCTGTCTGTAGCATGTGGAGGTTATTATGCTCCTGTACATCCCTAGGGTGACAAAAATGGTGTCAATTTTATCTTCCAGTGAATGAAAACTGGTTAGAAGGCCAGTGCAATGGCAGGATTGGCATCTTCCCGTCTGCTTTCGTTCAGAAGTCTAACACTAAAGACCCAGAGATCTGATTTCAGAAGAGCTTAAAGAAGTCATGGATGTGGAAAGAAATTAAGAATTCAACTGCTGCAATTAAGAAGTTTCCATATTAATCACTCCATCTAAAAATGGACTTAAAATATTATTGCTACTTGTATTAAAAGCTTTATTTTTTATTTTACCTTTTGCATTGTCCTCTAAAAAATCTGTGCTTACCAAGAGACTTGCTCTGTCCCACCTACCCTATCCTTATCAAAGCTTTTATACAGACTAGCCAGCGGCTGGGAAAACCCACAAGAGGGTGGTGCCACTTGCATTTACAGCCCTGCAAACAGATCCAGAAGAGGAACTGGCATTCAGGAAGCTGCAGACCAAGAAAGGCTGAACTCCCAACAGCATTTGCTTCCTTAAAACATTACTGCCAACCCCAAGAGCTTAAACAAGAGATACCATGCAGCCTCACCCTGCTCCAATTGACAATTCACTTCAAAACCACAGTGACTTTAAACCCCCCCATCAATACAAACATACACATTTTTTCACCTTTGGAAGCCATATCTCAAAGCTTTTTCTCAGCAGTCAGAAGAGACAGTAACTTAGAAAGACACTACCTGGAGTCTCAGCAGGTCATACAGCAGTGAAGTTGTCCCCTTTATAAAAGCCTACACAACTTTGATGCCCTCTTCCCTATCCAAGAGGTTTAGCCCCCCTCTGCCCTTGGCACTACTTTCACAGTATTTCACCTTCCCCGGCTGCTGACAGCTGGTCCTGGCATTTTAAAATTATCCATCCCGCCCCATCCTCAAAACATGCAAGCTGTAGATACAGCCAGCCACCTACAGCATTGGGAGCACTTTGCTCCGAAGGTGCTAAGGGCAGCGGTTTCCCCACTTCGGATCCTATCATGCAAGTTCTGGACAACCCCACTGCCCCAATAACCTAAATATCATATCTACTTTTAAAGGAACTTATTCTGAAGGGTTGCCTGGATACAATGAACACCCGTCATTTCAAAACCAGAACATCTCTGTAGTTTTCTTTGACACATTTGGAAGTATGCTGTTTAAAAACTGCCTGCAAACAGCCAACATCCCTATCTGCAGGCAGGTCAACGGCAGAAGGATCTCTGTCCTCCAACTCCCACTACCTGTGCTCTACTGGGTTCAGTCTGCAACTGAAGAAGAGCTTTGCAAGCTACTCCTGTCCCAGATTTTTGGTTCAATACGTAAAACGCATTGCACACAGGCAGCACAAAACCACGCTCCAATTATCTGCGCTGAGCCCAAGCCAGAATCTCCGAGATTTATTTAGTTCTCTTTCAAATAGAAGGGTGTGTGTGTGTGTGTGTGTGTGTGTGTGTGTGAAGAATCAACTTCAAACCTTCTTCTGACTTATCCAGAAAAATAACGCATTTTTAAAAGTCTACAGCCAAGTTACACAGGAAATAAATGCTACACGCAGACCTGGATGGAGAGAACATGGTTTAATTAAAGGCAAAGCTGATTTCAGCAGCTGCAGTTCTTGCACAGACAGACAAAAAACACAAAAAAAGCTTACGACACAAACCAGTTTCTGTTGGGGGCCCCTTCCCTCGCTCCCCCAGGCATCGGAGGGCAGGAGGGGAGTCCCAGCCGAGAGTCAGATGCATTCCCAAGGCCGAATGCTCATGCACAAGTGGAACGGTGCGGCTGGGACCCTGGCACTGCCGGGAGTGAGATGGCGAACCTGGTTAGCTCGTTTAGGGTGCAAGAGTCAGTGACGGTTCAAACACTGGAATGTCGCAGCTGCCTGGGTGCACAGCTCGATACACAAACTGGGAGGGCTGGAGGGAAGTACAGAGAGGTTTGGTAAATACTACCACTGGGTGAGAAGTTCACCTTTTGGACTTCTTAAGGGAAACACAGCTTCAAAATGCAACAAAGAACAGTGATGTTGCTAAGGTAGAGATCATGGGGGAGCTGCTCATACCCCCGGAGCGGTATCGTGTCTCCTCTGTCTTCCCTTTTTGTATTCTTTGGGGCTGCCCAGACTCCAGTGTCACTTCGGCTCCTGCATGTGCTTTGCTCTGCAGCTGACTTCCAGCTCAGAGATCCTGAATCATCACACAAACCCCTACTGCTAAACACAGCAAATGGACATTGAGATTGTTTCCGTAACTTCCCTGGGAAACCTAACAAAAATGCTGTCTTTTTCTTTAACAAAGCTTCCAGTCTTCCTTCCCCCTAATAAATAGCAAATAAAACGTTTTCCTTTTCCCTTCTGCACCTTTTAATCTATGAACAGCACTATGCTTTCTTCCGTGTGTGGGTTACACACGTGTGTCCACGGGTGCCTTGAATTTCATTCTGGAACTGAAAGTTTGGGGCTGCAGCTGGGGGCGGGGGGCAGGTTTCTGCAGAGCTGATGTGTGCCTGCGGCGGTGCGTACACTCTGCACTGTCCAGGCCGACTGTTGGCTTTAGCCAACCCTGCTGGACCCCTGATTATTTTCTGCGAGATGCTGCACATTGGTAATGAAACTACTAGCGTCCAGCGAAGATGGGAGGATGGAGAGAGAAAGGAAAAAAACAAAAACAAAAACCATTGAAAGCTTTCTATCTACCTATTAAAATGAGTCAGGCTGTGAACGCACAGACTAGCCTGCCCTTTGTGGGGCTAGCCACTATGCTACAGTAAAATGTACAGGAATCAAACATTAATTTAAAACCCCATAGCAGTTAATTTGCTTGTCCAGCAGAGTGCTGCAATGCCCCATTTCCCCAATTATAGCTCAAACACCTACTGAGAGGAGGGCATTTCATGCTGGAGTCTCTAACCCACCCATGGGCTGGCCAAAGCCTTTGGGTGAAAGGTGAAGTGGTGTCAAGTGCCAGACTCTCCTTCATGAAACTCCTTCGCTAGCCCAGGAGATAGAGCCCCACCTCGCCACCAACCACCTCTGACCGGAGCAGCAACTGGGGCTTTCATTGCTACACACTGACTACGAAGCACGTCTGTGTACGGAAGAATTCAGTGTGATCTTACTACTGAGATAGTAATAAAGATGTTTAGGAGTAATTTCAACTACATTCTCAGTCAGCAAAGCAATCATTAATGGATTCCTATTTTAGCTCCCCAAAGAGAGGAAAAGGATTGAGAAGTTCTCATTGGCTTCTCCCATCTGCCCTTCATTCTCAGCTTTTACTTCCCATGTGGCTGGGGACATGCACGGTGAGAGGCGGTGATATCAGGTTACTGAGTGAGACAAACAGCAGTTCCTCTCTCCCTCCAGAGGGCCCAGGGATGGGAGAGTTCCTGATGTTGTTTTCTTGCACTGCAGACGTTTTGTGCACACTCAGTGGGTTGGTGGAGCACTTACGCCCTCTTGACAGCAAGGAACAGAAGAGAGGGCTGCCACCTGCACAGGACCGTGTGGGCCAGTCCTGCAAACCCAACATGCCATGGTTTATGGAGCCTTCGTTTGCAAGGGTTGCCACCTCTGTCTCAATGCGGCGGGTTCATGGTGCCTTGTCCACGTTGCTGCTTCTGCTTCTGCTGCATTAACAGCTGCTCCAGGGCTGAGGGTCCAGGGTGCATCATGGAACTGGACCAGATGGACTAAAAACAAACAGCCAACACTAGCACCTCCTTGCATTTGACAGCCCCCCTCTTACAGATGAGAACATGGAGACAGTTTTCTACATTCTCCCTCTTCTCTTTGTTGCTCATACCTGGCTTATCATGAAAGTCATCCAGACTTCAAAGAAAGCCTTCTAAAGAGAGGGTCCCTGGAAGAAGCTTACCCTCCTCCAGAACCCTCGTTACCACAAAAATTCATCCCACGTTAATGATTACTAATTTTAGACTAGTCAAAGCAAATGTTATAATTTCTTCCAGTTCTGCCAGCCTGGTCTTGTTCCGCAAAAATATTCTACAACAGCAAGAACTGGAAAACTGTGACATCTTCCAGCACTGGTCACACCTCCCACATTGCCTGCCTAAGTGAATCTGCAGGAAAAACCTTCAGTTTCTGACACTGAACTCTGACACTTGCAATAGGCTAATGCCCATCACAGGATCTTCTGGCCCCATAGACAGGCACCCATTCCTGAGCAGTTTCAGTCAAACATACCTTCAGGCTCTCCATAAGCACAGCTGATGAGTCCTCCATAGCAGGAGGGCCTTGGGCTGCCCAGGTGCCACTGGGAGCACTGGACTGGTGCCAGCTGCTCTCCGAAGATGACGACGTTGCTGGGAGATAGTCCAGACCAAACCCTCCCATTGCTAAAACGGGAAAAAGACAAGTTCAAAGGAACGTACCAAAACCACTGCAAAACAAACGCCATCAGCTGGCTTCACGCAAGCCTGGAATCCAGCACTTGCCTGGCTTATCTGTTTTCCAGCGGTCTGCGACTCTCCTGTCTCTGTTGTCTGGAGTCCCAATAGGTCCAAAGTTGGAGAAAGGAACAGAATTGTGGTTATGGGTTGGAGGGGAGCTTGGCAAGCTGCTGGGGTTGGAGGAGTGAGGAGACTGGCTGGCTGGTGTCGAATGATCTAGTGATTACAAGGCAAGAGGAAAAAGGTCAACAGAAGCGGCAGGAGCCTCCCGATTTTGAATTTCTTAGTGCTGCTGCAAATTCTGACATCACCCAGTTTTCTCCAGTGCTGAAGGTCAGTTTTTATTCTCTCCATTACATGAGCGTAATGCAAATTCTTAAGTTCTGAGTGAAAATTTTTGTGCATGTACAAGAACAGAATGACTGTGTTTAATGCATACATGTGCTTACCAAAAAACCCCAAAACCAGGAAACCTCAAGAGGGCTGGCTAGCCAAAGTGAGTTTTCCCCATGATTCTTGAAGAACTTTTCTCAAACCAAAAAAAAAAATCTGTCTCTAAGCTTGACAAACCAATAAAAAAACGACATTAGGCCTTGAGGAGTTTTCAAGTTTACAACTCAAACTCCCAAGCCTGTGAATGTTTTACACTTCTATGAGTCTTAAAGCAATTCAGTCTGGAACCCAATACTGAGCAAAAGAGGAGAGCAAGCATGGAAAAGCCTATCTGCAGGCAGGAGAGAACGATGCCTGAAGACAACACAGCATAGCAGGGTGGCAGAAGACTATGTGGTCTTGAATGAAGAGGTGAAGGGAGAGAAAGCTGAAACCATGTGAGCCATAAATCCTGCTAGAATAAAAGCACTTTGCATCTCCTTCTATTTCACCACAACAGTTATTCCTGGTTGGTTGCAAAAGTCTCAGTGCAACCAAAAGTCTCATCCAGTGCAGATGTTAGTTAAAAGCTGCTCATTTCTTAGATTCAACTAATTCCTCCCCTCACGCTCTTCTGGATTTTTAGTGAGAGTAAAATCATGACGTAGGAGTTATGTTTTATGCCTTTAAGATAATTACTAAGCAAAAAGCTGGCTTGCTTTGTAGGCTGCTTAACAGTAAAAAAAAAAGAAAACAAAACAAAACCAAGAAACCCACAAAAAACACCCAAACAAAAAACCCCTCCCATTGTCGTATTTTCCTCCACACTCTTCAGTCATATAGTTTCTTTCTCTTTCAAACATCTACATTACGAAATCCAGTTCTTCCTGCTTTTTCCAAAGAAGCAACGCTGAAGGTATACGGATGTTTGAGTAAAAGCCCTACTCCCAAATGCTTGTCAGGAATCTAAGTTAAAGACATTTCAGGATTTAACACCTCCTACAACTTTTATCCTGCTCAAATACTTCAGTTAAAATCCAGGTTCTTATGACATATTAATTACAGAATCCCCTCATATTTCTGCAGATATATGAAGAAAAACAAACAGAAACCTTCAGACACCTTGTCAAGCAGGTATTTTTTTAATTTCCAGTTACATTTAACTTGCAGTAGGTTCAGAATGAACTCAAATCCTCTTAAATCACTAGACACAAGAAAAACCACACCGGGATTACCTGAGCTGGCTGGAAGGGATGGAGACCACGGAGTTCCTTCAAAGAGAGAATATAGTGAAGTCTCCTGATGGGCAACTGAAGGGGTGACTTCTGTTTTTGTGCTGGTATTCATGTTTTTCCCATATACCTCATTGAACATGCTGTTATTTGGATATCTTTCCTGGAAAAAAAAAAAAAAAAGAAAGAAAAAAAAAAAGTAAGAGTTTAGTTATTCAATTTATTTCAAACACTGAGACTGTACAAAGGAAACAGTTATAGATCAAAATATTTTCCTAAGTCCTTTTTCACTCCCCAGCCTACTCTTCTTTGACCATTTTATTTAACATGATGTCCATCACATTCTGAATCAGGACAGATTTCTCCTGGCTGGACTGCAAAGCCTTCACAAAATCTTTAAATTCCCAGTACTCACAAAAATTGTATCAAGACCCTGCTCAGTTCTCTGGCAGAGAACAGGTAATCCATTGCTCAAGGAAACAAAAACCTATGCACCATAACACTTTGAGATGCACCTTTTCGGTCAACTCCACAATTCTGCAAGGGGCCCATGAACTCAGCAAGATTCAACAGTACATCTGCAGAACTATAGCTAGAATGGATTTGGGAAGACAACTGATAGAGGCAAAGATAATCTTGCTGATACAGACTGAAATTAGGCACCCATCTGGATTTCTTTCAGGTTTTCCATTGGTTTGAACTAAAGGATATCCCCGTATTTCTGCCATGTTACCTAGTTTAATGGCAAGCTCAAACAGCAAAGGGCTGCAGACTCTGGTCCTCACCTGATTAAGAGAAAAGCCACTGAGGGACAGGAAAGACGATGACTGAGACATCAATTCTGATGGTTTTTCCAGCAGGGACTTCTTTAGAAACCAAAAAAGGAAAAAGAGCTGTTAGTGTTCAGTGTAGTAAGCAGGAGGAAAGTATGCTATCAGAAACTGCCAAGGTGGTTTTGGTCACATTTAAAACCTTCCTTGTATTTTAGCTCCAGCACCTTGGAGGACAGGGGAGCAAACTAACAAATGCAGAAAATCCACAGTTTCCCTACTAACTGTAATTAATATCTAAAAATCAACAATCATGACAGCTGAGAGCCTCAGGCAAACCCCACTGCCAGACCAGCTTTTCAAATCGTAAGTGTAATACTCTGTCGGATACATCTAGAGGGGAGATTCCTGCCAAAAACACCCTATGGTTTTATGTTGTATAAAATCTTGTACAAATGAGACAGGATCCTTCCCAGTGATCAGAGCACTCCTTCAAACATGATTAGACTCTTGTATGTTGCTACTGAGAGAATATTTTTCAGTTTTGAGAGCATCCCTGCTGTACAGACATTCTTAGACAGCAAGAGCAGCCAAGTGCTGTGATTTTTTAAATTGGGTTAAACAGTCCAAGTTTCATTTAGCATGCTCTCATTTTCATTATAAATGACTGTAGAGAAGAAGAAAAAAACCACCCCAGTGTTTAAAACAGAGGTTCCAAAACTCCCCTGGGGTTCCATCTTAAGATATTATGGACCATGACCTTTTCCATCATCTATGCCACCCCCTCTCATACAGCTGTTATTTCTAGCGTATTTCTCAGCTTTCTCTTCAGCTCTTACTATGATTAAGCAGTGAAAAACAGTGTCTCTGAAACAAGCCTATTTAGGGAAGAAATAGGATCAGTTATCATCAATACAGAAACCAAAGAAAAATTATACGGCTCGGCTGGTGGACAGTGAACACCACCAAATTTAGAATCAGGATCACCAAGCCATAGAATTAGTGAAGCCATAAGTAAAACTGTGTGTGATCCAAAATGAAAGCTGTAGTCATGTTCCAAATAAAAGCCCTCTTGCACTCATACCAGCTCAGCATGTCAGATGTTTTTAAATTTGTTGTTCAAACAACAAAAACCCGAACTAGCGTCCCTCTCTAACATGGTCTCAGTATCTGGAATATCTTTGCTTTTATCCTGTAAACCTAAGACAAATAGCCTCATTTTCTTGGCAAGCAGCTCCTAGCTTGTTAGATTTTCAAAGTGACAACTCATTACTTTGAAAGCACGTTTTAAAAGGCAGACAAAATTCACACTCTGCATATCCACACAGCTTGCACAGAGAAGAATTTCCTTCCATTTGTCAGCAGACAGCAACTGTAAAAGCTTCAAAGGAAGCTGCTGAAGAAGCAGCTATTAGTTTCTTAGCAAGGGTATCTAATGAGACAGAAATGGGTGTCTGTTTTGCTACTGGCTCCTTGGGATGGCATATAAAATAAATGAGGAATAGACTTAATCAGAAATTTTGAGTAGAGTCACAAATCACTCTTCGTTACTGCTACAAATCTGAAATAGTAGTATTTAATGAACATGCTTGTAGCCATATTAATATTAGAAAGGTGTACTGCATTTTCAGAGGCAATTTACAAGTCCAGCAGCTCTAAGACCCTCCAGCTATTGAACCAGGAAGGTTTTAATACACAAATGTAGAAAGAAATCTCTCTCAGTCTGTCAAAAATGACTGTATTTCTACAGGAGATACCGGTTATTTAGCCAGTTGCTTACAATTTTCTCCCAAAATCATCTTGCTCTTTTACAGTCTCTTCTGCAATTAATAGGGCAGTTTCCCCCTGTATTTATGCAATTTTTAAATACAGATTATAATAAGCCACACTTGTTCTGATGAGTTCCCACAGCTGAATCTGTGCTCCCCCTTGCCCTTATTACTAAGCCCATACAACTGCAGAAGAGCAAGGGCATTAAATGAAGCATCAACGTCTCTCCTGTGGATTGTACTTACAAAAAAAACCCCACTGTTATTCTGATTTCTGAACAGATTAGCAGGCCTGGATTTGGCCCAAGAGCTCTACCGTGGGCCTTCAGCTGGTCTGAGCTCTCGCATGAAGATTAGCTCAAGGGTGAGGCAGGGAAGTGGACAGGAGGGATGGGGAAGAGAAAGGAATTTCACATTTCTTATAATTTCAGGGAAGAAAGAGATGCCAGTTCAGAGTAAGAAGCAGCAGTATTCCACCAAATACATACAAAGAGGCTTCGTCCAGGAAGAGAGGCGAGAGGCCCCAGCAGAGCTGGGTAAAGATCAGGAGGGTTAGAGAAAATCAGCTCTTCCTCCTCCTCCAAGGCAGCCAGACTCTTTAACAGGTCCGGAGGAAGCAGAGGGGAGCTCTTGGGGTCCTAGTGACAGAAATGAGCACAGTGAGATAACAGAAGGCAGAAAGGGGAACAGCAAGAGACAGTGAGGAAAGGCTAAGCCACAGCAGGAAGAGAGCAAATAGCAAGAGAAAGGCAGAAGGCGGCATGCAGAAGTGTGAGGTGAGAAAGTGGTGCAGCAGAAGTGTGTCAAGGTACACAAAGAGAAAACACTGAGCAGAAAACATAACTAGCCACGTGGCCTAATGCGTACTGGGAGGAGCGCCGCAACATCAAAATGATAGGCAGCTAGTTTTAATTAGTGGAGCATGTGCTTCCCATTGCATCCATGCCAAATACTGAACTTGTTTTCACATTTAAGGACAAGGAACACAAAATCTTACAATGATTCTTCTATAGCTGACCTGTGAGTAATTTAGGTTTCAAGTGAAATTACATTTGCATTTTCTTCCCTCCTCTATTTGTGGAGTTTAAATCCCATGAGACTTACTTCCACTGCTAATGGCTGCTATGCCAATGTACAGCTGACTAGACCACTGGGCCAAAGAACCCTGCAAACTACTGGTCAAATTTGACATCTTGACTTTTGTGAGGGATGCTTAAAACACAAGCATCACGGGCACAGCTTCTGTTCATACTGCACTGTGCTTGCACCAAGGCAAGGTTTCCCTTTTAGGGATGAGAACAAGACTTTGACCCCATCTCCATCCAAAAACCACAACTTGACATCAGGGTAGAGGCAGACTCCTGTACATTGTCTGGCTTTTCTCTCTGAAGGATAAGCCAAGTGATCTCAGCTGACCGTCCGAAAATCCTGACTGCATTTACAGTCATGGTACAGTGATTGGTACAATCTGACCAAAGGTTTAAAGAGGCCTCTTTAAGGTTCCTTATAAACATCACCAAAAGCACTCACAGATGACTCCAGGACTGTTAATACATAATAAAGATTGCAGGTTTTATAAACAGCAACATGAAGCACAACTGAATGAACAGAAGCAAAGTATCCCTTAGCGCAACCAAGAGCTAAGGAAGTTGTTCAGTGCTCTCACTGCATGGTGGGATTTGCAGGAAAAACAAAACAAATAATCCGAGACAAGACTGTTCCTACCGTCCTCGATTTCCAGCCTCAGTCTGACTATTGCAGCCTCAGCCATTCACCACACTCAACACACTACATGGGTGTTAAGAGTTCATCTAAAGGGTAATAATTCAGCTGCAGTTATTTGGATGGCTTTTATGGTTTTCATCAGTTGCCAGACAAGAATTTTCCCCAAAACTATCAGCTGCCATGTTTCTTGACCTGACAGACACAGTGCAGAGATCAATGTCACATCTACACTGAACAAGACTTACACCTACTTGAAACCAAATCTTCAAGGGCCAGATCCCACACACAGCCAACTGATACCCAGCTCCCTACTAAATCAGCTCACATTGACCTACTTGGGGCTACAGGGCATTCCTGAAACAGGGAAAATCCTAGAGTTGTCAGGAATATTAGAGCCTCATTTGTTTTCACCACTTATAGTATGGATCTTTACCTCAAAGGTCATCCTGGAGACAGCATCCTGCTCTGGGCGGAAGACTCCTTGCCGTTTTCCCCTGCGGTCCATGTTAGACTGCTGTGCGATCACCCTATTGTCAGCCATGCCATAGGAAGAGTCCCAGTAATATTCTGGCACCTTGACTTCTGAGGGGTTCTGGTTATATGGCTCCATTGGGAAAGGCTTCATTTTTTTCTCCAGAGGTTGTTGTTGCATCACAGGAGGCTGTAATGACTGTTCAAATAATTTTAGAGGGTCCTGGGCCTGCAGGTAATAGGATTGCTTTACAGGCATGATCTTCCCCAGTGAGCCTTGGACTTGAGGCGGGTTCCAGAGCTGCTTTGACGAGTCTGTCTGTGGATACTGAGGCAGAGATGCATGATTTCACCAGCAGATAGGAACAATTAATGTTAACTGAATGCCTAACTCCATTCAAACTGTCAGTCTGGCTCATTTGTGACAGACATTCCAAAAACATTCTGATTTGCTATGCTATTCACTAAAATGCACAGTCTCGATAGGCATCTAATACTCCCCAGTCAAGCTTTACACCAACAGCCAAGTGTAACCCTTACTCTAATCCAGTACCTTATAAACACCTTTACTAAGTTACTAAGCCAGCATTTTGCTGCCCAGAACACCAGGAGGGTCTCACCATAGAATCCAGATATGCCAGAAGGGAGATTTTCTCCAGCACAACGTGAGCATAAAAGTAAGAGCTGTGAGGGAACTGACACAGCAACCCAGTTAGCCAAAAGGAGAGTGCGGGTAAAGGTTCAGACTCAGGCCTCATTACTCACACAAGAAAACTAGAAAGGCATAAGACAGAAATACCTGATCAGAAATACCACCTTCATGCCTTGCCTATAAACAGAAACACCCAGAAAACAGATGACCATCTTTCCATTCCAGTAGATACCTTCCTTTCGGTTACAGAATCGTACGTTCATACCCACTAAACTTCAGCTCTTTTTCAAATTTGCCCAGAAGTTCACAGATCAAAATTCTGCAGTAAGGTCTTTAACGACGGCTTTGAAAAGGTAATCCAGGAATGTAAGTCTTGAATGTTGCCATTTATTTTTAAACAAAGCTTAGCACATGCATTACGCAAGTTTACCTGCTGGAACCCGGAGTGGTGTGGTGGGCTCTTCCCCAGGCCCTGCACAGCTTTCGTAGGGGACTGTTGCTGCTGTTGCTGGGCCAGAGCTTGGACCTGTAACTGGCTTGTGGACTGTGCTGTTGCCTGAGCTGGTAAAGATGAGAGGGGTTGCTGGGAAGGAGGTGGTGTTTGCTGAGGTCCCTGGGTCATTGGCCCTGGTCCAGAGGGCCGTTGCTGGCTGTAAGGAATGTGGGACTGTTTCCCACCTTGCACCTGGTTTCCTGCAGGTGAGTGAGCTGTGGGCTGGAGGAAGGTTCCTGGGACAGAAACACCACCTGGGAAGGTGTACCCCGTGCTCATGGAGAAAGCCACAGGAGGGGGAACAACGTAGGTTGGAGGTGGAAACCCTGGAAAAGATAAAAACGCAGCTTTAATCGCCATTTGGCAAAAGCAGGTAGCTCCCTCCAGAAAACATTTAGTGGGGATTTTTTTTCTTCCCATTTTGCTCATTTAGACCATGAGGACAGGAAACACCAAGTACAGTTTGCATATGCGCACTAGAATGTCCTTTCTCACCTTTGCACGTACGTGGCTGTGATCACAGGGGATTCAGAGTTTGTTCTTGAGTTTTCTTGCAATATTCCAGGCACTGATAACAGGCAGCCAGGACAATATCTGAGAGAGTCATAGGTTTCCCCTCCACATGTCTCAGTCTCCCTGCTTTTTTTTCCTCAGCACCTCTTTCCTTCACCATTCTCGGGTTTTTGATGCTTTAACCCCAAAGTTCCCTCCCCTCAAACACACATATTTTCAGGGACTAAACTTCTGGAGCAATGGACAGAAGTAATCAATAAGTCTACTGCCTCCTCCCAAAGGATGACCAGTCTCTGGATTAATTTAGATAAAGAGACAGACAGTAAGCAAACAAATCCTTGTACCTGCAAGATCAATTCCTTTCCTGTAGTTCACACTGAAAAGCCAGGTTTGGAAGGCAAGCTTTAATTCTGTGTCTCACAGGCCAGAGTTTATGCTGACTTTGGGACAGCGAACATGTCCCTCTGTCTTATATTGAGCAACTACACATAACAGCTGCAGGGAAGATACAGCTTCCAGCTATTTTGTGAGCAAACACGGACAGCAAGGTATGACAGGAACACTCCACAACAAAATGGGAACATGCAATGCAGCAACACCACCAAATAAGACCACACAAAGTACAGCTTGAAACATGAGCACCACTACAAAAGAAACTGAGCTTTAAAGAAGAAAGCAGTGTGATTGATCTTTTGTAATGGAGTCCTATGCACAGAGAATGCTTCCTCCTGAGCTAGCAGAAGACTTTGTCATGTTTTGACTAACTACAGAAACAGCCTACTGTGAAGTTCCTTGATCTCACACCCACTAACCAAGAAGGAAGGTGGCAGATTTCATGACAGACCTTGATTCCAAAGCATAAGGAATCTTATTTATCTCATTTCAGTTCTGCTGTGCCCCTTCTTTACTACTTTGTAAGATTCTGAACATGAGAATGCATGTTCATTAAAAGAGCTCCTACCTTCACAGGCTGTAACAACCACTATTACAGGATTTTCTTTGCAGTCAACAGTAAATCACACTTCAAAAGAATGACGCAAATTACCTGGCCGGCTAGGAAGGGGAGGGAAGGCTCCTGGGTGATGAATGGGGATGAACTGAGAACTGCTGGCCTGACTTGGAGTCTGAGTTACAGGTGTTTTCCTGGCTTCAGACACAGGAGTCTTCCTCATCTCTGTTTGGGATTTCACCTAATGCAAAAGAAAGTAAGAAGAAATTAGATAACTTTTCTTGTAATTACCCGCATACGTCTCAAGCCAAAAAAATGAACTCTCAGATTGTCTGAGAGATTATTTTCTTTTCCCTAAGTAATTGGGAGAGGTTTGGAACATAGGAAGCCAGTTCCCTCCTCACTGACATCAGGCAGGTTACCCTGCCTGTCCTGTCCCTTGCCTCACAAAAGCACTCTAAGGATATCTACCCAGAAGACTGCAACAGGCTCCTTCTCTAGCAAGAGAGTGGGAAGCAGACATAATAATATCCTCAGACCATACAAAGAACTTACCATGCTGCTCACCTGCAGTGCCTTAGAAACAAAACAAAAAGTGCATATGCTATTATGCTTCTCCTAGGGCACTGCTTCAACCTAACTCATGCTACTTACCTGCAGCACCTTAACAAACAAACACTACCACATTCTTCCTAGGGAACTCTTTCAGCCTAATCCATACAGTGATGTATATGCACAAACTCCTGCACACTATGAAATTCTTTTGGCTGAGAGCATACAAGACAAATAGCAGAAGTGCTTAACCTCTTTCAGTTTACTGTGTAACTGCTGTATGTTATGTTAAAAGAGCTGCACCAGTTAAAGGCAGAGAGAAGAATGTAATGTAATGTTTACCTGATTCTGAGTCTGCTGCAGTCTGGGTCTTCCTGGAGAGGAAGACAGAGGGGAAGACTACTTTCCCTTTCTGTTCAGCTCAGCAGAACTGCCTGGAATGCAAGATGGAGCAGGCAGGAAAAAGACAGCAAGCAAGGAACCTGGGCAATACAGAAAGGGCCCAGGAGCAGACCTGACGTCAAGCCTCAAAGGTGACAGAAAGAAAGGGTTTTATCAGGGATCAAATTAAAAAAAATCCAAACGAAACAAACCAAAACTGTGTGGGGTTTATTTCAACATTTAGTGCTGCTGAGTTGAAACGAGTTAGAGGGCAGGTCTTTTCTGCCAAAATACAGCAGTAAAGGGGTAGATGCATTCAAATGCTTTCTTAAGTTCTTTTTCAAATAACTCTGAATTTCCCCATTTAGAAATTATGGGAGTGTAGGGGGTTTTTTGCATTTAATTAAAAAAGTAGATTGTAAGGCTGGGAGGTTTGGGTGTATTTTTGATCTCCCACTAGAAAAAGTCAGAAGGGAACTCCACTTCAAGGTTCTGACTGATGCTAAGCGCCATGAATGATGCAGCCCCTGCTCACGCTGCATCTATTCACTGCTCACCTTTGCCCTTCATCACATTCTGTATATTCAACTTATATTGTGCTGTCCCTTTTTCCTCCAAAATGAGCCAAACATTTTTATAACCCATACTGAGAGCTATGCATTCTTTTATAGCAACACTGGAGAATTCAAAGACACTCTTCCTGCTGTGGGATTTCAAAACATGAGCTCTAGTCCATCATAAACTCAAAGCTGCTATAACACGTTTCCAAAGGTGGCTTCCAAAAGAGCCCCCTGCATGATTTATAGTTAACTCTTAAAAGCTAAATGACTAAAACTGATTAATCGAGACAGACAAATTTCAGTTGCTTCCCTACTTCTACTTGACCTCACCTCAAAAGTGTCAATACTACCAAATATGTACTCCCCCAGTGGTCCTGAGGGTTCCTACGCAGTGCTTGAAAGAAGCACCATTTCATTACAGTGGCCTCTTAAGAGTACATGACACCTTGAGCAAGTCTGCATGCAACCTTCCTCGGCACCTAACGTTATTTTCCCTAAAAAGCAGAGATTCAACGTATGCCACACTTTCACGATCCTGTCTGAGCGTGGAAGTTTTCCACTTATCTGCCAACCAGGACGAATTACTTTTGTGTAACATTCTTAACGTTTTTGCTAAGTAGGAGCTGCAACATTTGCAGCACTTAGGCTTTGGAAGGCAATGAGCTATGGAGAAGATAAAAGCCTGAAATATCAAGAAAAGCCAAAGCAGAGTGCTAGCGGACCACCAGTCAGTGCAAAACCTACACTGCTTTCTCCTCAGTCAGGGGGAAACAAACCTTCCCCATCTGCTGGAGTAGGTCTGGATAAATAAGTCCATCAAACTATGTATATAAAAAAAGGTATTTCACTGCAAGAGTTGCCATAACAAATACAGCTGATGGAACTAAAAAGTCAAAACTAATTTCTATTCAGCCAGAGGTGAAGAGGGACCAACCCCATCAGAACAGATTCCGCTACAGCTGGGTGTGAAATAAGTTTTTCCTGGGTTTGTTATCTCTTAAGATTAAGACAAGCAAATTTCTGATAAATCAGTTGGGTTAAAATTAAAATATCTTCCCTATCCAAAAAGCTACACACACTTCTCAGAAGATCCAGTGGGTTTTTTCTGCCTCAAGTCCTTATTTTGCAAGACAGAGGCACGAACGCTGAAACTGGGAGTTGTGCTCAGGCCTGCAACCACATTCCAGACATGTTCAACACATAAATAAGAAACCTGCTATTCTAACTCACCTACCTAAGTTGTTTTTCAGATACTAAACTCTTGTTCAGTGACTCACAAACGATTGTCACATGGTTTCTGTGGGCTACCCTCCTTTACCCCCCTTGGTAGGACCCCTGCAAAACCAACTGCGTAACACTGCCGGTTCAGACCTTCCATTTCACGACGGTGATGTTTAACAGCAAATAATGAGGAGGAGAACAAGAACAATGATCCAAGGGTCCTAACACCACAAGCCAGAAAGACTGAAAGAGCTGGTTTGTCCAGCCTAGGGAAAACAAGACGTCAATTACACAGGCCTTCAGAGCAATTGCAAAGAGGAAGACTTAAGTTATTCTGCAGACCTGCCCTGGGAAGCAGTAATAGGCTTACACAGAGGCAAGGGAGATGAAGTACATTAGGAAATAATTTCCACTTGAAAGAACAGTGAAGAACTGACACAGTTTCTCTAGGGAAATAACAGAGTCTCCATCACTATCATTAAATGCCTCCACACATCATCAGGGAATGACTGAGATGCAGCCAAACTATTCAGGTACAGATCAGATCAACCCTGAAACTCTACACCCTTATTTACTACAACTCAATGGAAGTCAGACCAATAAATTCACTATCTACTTACAAGGTGAGCACTTTTGTACATAATGCTCACTGGAATAGGGGAAAAAAGCATGCCTCAAAAATATGTCTGAGAAAAGAGCATCTGATATGAAAACCAACAATTTTGAGCAAGTGTCTGAGCAGAATTACAGTTTAAGTGCAGCATGGCTTTCCTTACTTCCACAGAGGGCCACCTGTCTGCACGCACAGTAGGGAGGATCTTATTCCACATAAACAACTGGGTGCTTTTGTGATGTGTTTAATTTATTGAATGTGCGTAAGTCAACTGAACCAAAAATGCAGACTACCCAGTTCCTTCACAACAGACCAAGAGCATGACGAAGACCTGGCCACGCGAACTGCCTTGGTAGCCTGAATAATTTGTGGAACAACAGGTAGAAGTCTGTTTTTTAAGATAGTTAACATAGCAAAATCACCTTTCATTGCTCCCTACCTTTTCCTCCCCAACAAACTGAGACAGCATCAAGGAAAAGGGCAGAGGCCCAAAGATCACCGATACCTGGTCTGTGAGATAGATGTGTTTCTATTTTTTTTGTGCACTAGCTGTACCTGCAGGGCCCACAGTGAGACCTTGACTCTACTTACTCTATACAAGCAGTGATGGCCCTGACACAAACATCGTACTGCCTAAGATGCAGTAACGCTTTGATCTAAAGGCTTACCTGAACTGCCACGTTCTGCTTTCCTGCTTCCTGCATCTTATCCAAGCCACATTTCTTGGTCTCATTCTTTCTTTTATTGTTATCCTTCTTTCCATCATTCTTATTGGCTACTATTCCTTTGCTATAGTCCCGTCTTTCCCTACCTACATCTTTAGGGGGATAGATTCGCCCTTGCTCCCTGTTAATTTCCCGTGGCTTGATGTTCTCTTTGAACGTGACCATTGGTTTTTCTCCTGCATCACAGTTGTTGTTCAGGCTTCTGCCAGAGGACAGAACTGATTTGAGTCCAGGGCTCCCATCTGTAGATAGCGGCTCTGCAATAGACGTTTCCTGCAAGGCGAGACTCTCTTTGGCTTCACTAGGGTCCTCTAGTAATAATTCTGGGATTTCCGTCAAAAACAACAGCTTTCCTACCTCATTTTCACACTGAATCAACCTGAAAGAGACAGAAAGGAATTGAAAAGCAAGTAGGAATCGTTTTTCACAGGGTAACCCACTTGCCCAAATTATAAAAGCAGAAAGTCAACATATCTACCATGCATCTCTTCACCCCAGCAACAACAAGATGTTACATCACATCTCCCAGCTAAGGGCATTCTCTAGCATGACACAAGCTCACGTACTAACACTCTTGCTACCACTTCAAATACTGTTTCCACTTAGCTGTGCTGCAGCGTCACTAAAAAGGATTCAAACATGATGCTTTACTGCAAACACATTCCCCATCATAATTAGTCTACAAAGCAATGGCATGCTGACCCATAGAACATGTTATCAGCACTGTCAGCATCTTGTATTCACCTATCTAATTGCTGTGTCAAATAGTCAGAAAAATAAAGTTCAGCTCTTGCACTGGCGTTACCTAAGCTTATAGCAGCAACTGAAACACACAGATGCTACTTGCAATTACCTCGGCTGGTTATCAGCAATCCATTTGCCTGTGAAGATCAAACGCTGTTGCCGTATCCGACGTTGTTGCCCTTCCTTATCTCCCGTCATTGCCTGGTGGCCTTTGGAAAAATCCAAGTTCCTAGTATTGACATAGGCGAGTGAATAATATTAATTATACAATTACCCTCTGCAACATCATATTTCTTTAGAAATACAACTGGTCAGCATTACTCTATTATAAGCTGTGAAATTTCACCAGATCCTATTCAAAACATGACTGAATGTCTGATTTACAGATGCAATTCTCTTCTGGTAAGATGCATCTACATTAAAGAGGTTTGGTGGGTTTTTTAAAAACAAAAGGCTGAAAGCTCATCTGTGTGATAATCAAAATCACAAAAATAATAGTTGAGTGAACGCATCTAATATTTAGTCAGCATTTGTGCATGATGTTAGGTACAGGGACACAGGTAAAAACAGAGTAAAAAAATCCGCAAAGTAAAACCACATCAAGCAGCTTTCATGTAAAAGTATTCCTTTCCTCACTTCTTATATTCTTCCCTTTCAGTTTACTAATCTGAAGACTACAGAAGAAAAACAAAAAAGTCATGAGCAATATTATAAGCTCGTGACTTTCCCCAGAGTTTTACTACGTTGTCTATTACAGTTGTTTTGCAAAGATACTTATATCAATCCATACAGTAGTAAGTACTCATAAATAAGATATTGTAGGGAACAGGTCAATGTCTATCAAAGTAGTGACATCAGCAAGAGTACAGTTTCCTTCAGCTGTCACCCACCTGAATGAGGGCCTCAGAGCCAAGAATCCTTGCAACTCAAATTCTTCTGGAAGGGGGGTTGCTGGTTAATAGACAGCAAACAGCGTAAGGAAAGCATGAATACATTGAGTACAGTATCATAGAGTAGATAACTCAGCAAGGTCACTATACATAGTAAAGTGTTTTATTAACATGCTCATCTGTACTGGCCCACCCTGCAATTTGAGGAGCTCAGGAATGATAAAGTAGAGCAAAGTCTGCTTGGCAGGAGAAAGCAGCATTTACAAAGTATTCATATGCACTAGAAGACAACTTGCTCCCTTATTTGCTCTTCAACTGCCAATTCCCCACAACATCAGGAAAAACATACATCGTTCCCCATTCTTTACAGCACAGACTAAAAGCATCCTTACCATTATTGTTGGATAAATCTTCTTCATGAGGCTGGAAGCTGTTTAGAAGAGAAATCAGCCAGGGCCATATGCTACAAACCAGAAAAGAGACAAACTATAAGTGAAAACTACAGAACATGGAATCTACCCGCCTTACTAATAAAACATTGAACTCTATTACAGTCGCAGCTTCCATTAATCCTTTGATTCTCAAGAAAAGTCAGTGTTTCTCCCAAGTGTCAGGGAAAAGATCAATTTCTTGAAGAACTTAAGATTTTTTTTAAAAAGTCAGTCTAAAGTTACCACAGAAGCCAGACTTTTGCAGCACAGTGTTCATTATCCAGCAAGTCAGAAAGCTTACTATGAATTTAACTAGGCAAAACTACTGCATGAGCAAAAGTTCAGAGCTGCTGTTTGCAATTCATGTTTTTCAGTCCAAAGCTGACTGATCTCAAGGCACAGTAAATTAACCAGTTGGGAAGCAAAACAATTTATCAAGATACAGCTGTGCAGAAGTACTTTTGTTCTGTGAACATTAACACTGTACTGTAACACTGAAACAGTTACCAGGAAGGTAAGAAGGTCTAAGTAAGGGTTGCACTGAGTAAGACCATTAAACTAGAGGTTAACTGGCAGTCTCCCTGCCTTGCACTGGCAATACCAGCACAAGCAATGACTGGAAATTCTTTACAAAGGCCCTGGAGCAAATAATTTAAAAATCGTAACAATCACTGCATAGGGGATTAACATTTAACTGCCACCAACAGGCTGCCTTCTCCTGTTTTTTAAAAGCTCCAACCCAAAAGTCTAAGCATCCTTCTTCTGCTTTAGTGATGGGCATCCAGTCCATGGTGGCAACAGAAAACTATTTTAAGAAGGTGCCCACTGTGCTTAGTGTTAGCGAAATGAATCTCCATCCTCCCCTCAGCAAGGCTTTCAGCCATCATCCAGCACCTGGATTGGAGAATGCAACATGCACCCAAAAGCCTGAGGTCAGCTGCTTTCCTGCATCGCCACAGGGACTGGAAACATTATGTTTATGCTTGTTCTCTACACTAAACTAAGCAATAGCTCCTTCCCATGACTAACAAGGAACAGAAGGAGAAAAAAGAGAGTGCAAGTCTGTAGCAACCTACAGTAACCCGTACAACATTTGAAATAATGAGATTTCATAATAAGAGATCTCTAAAGAAGAATGATGTAGTGACACATATAAAAATCTAGACCTAATGTGGCTTCCACAGGGCAGGTTTGGAAAACCCGTTTCCAAAGAGCACACGCTAGTATTGATATAGTAATTTCTGTCCTCAGTTCTTGCCTTCAGATTCATGTACTTTTCTAGGTAAACATGCTTCCTTCCTATTTCAGATGCTCGTTCAGTTTGGGGTAGGATTAATTATCCACAGGAAAATGATAAGCATAGAGGGGGGACAACTGAAAGTTTAAAAAGGAATAACGATTATTTCTTGAACCAAGAGCACAATTAAGTATGAATTCAGAGTAAGGAAGACTTTTCAATATAAAACAGACATCAGGATATTAAACAGAGGCCAATAAAAGCGTGTGTGTTTCTGTAGTCTGCGAAGAATGACTTTCATTAGGATCTTCCAACAGAAATAAAAACTCTCATCCTTACAAATAATGGGGAAGAGGGACAGTCATCTCGACTTTTTAGAGCCAACAAATGTAATGGCTACTAACTAATGCCCATTTTGACAACTCTTAGCAGCACTTAACTTTCTTTTCAAGTTCACCTGTGCATTTTACAGCTGTTTGCTGCCCACTTCACAATTTCCTTGTACAATGAGTACCCGAGAACAGTATGTTTTCACACGACAGATTTAAAAACCAGGCATGTTCTTTAAAGAGAGGCTGATCATTTTATGGACAGATGGACCTACTTTGGCTAACGCAAAATATACATTCACACCTGAAGATTAATTTTGATACTCCATAAAGTACTGCGTGCATCTCCTCTCTGCAAGGACTACTTTACATCAAGTACTAATCTTCCCTATTAAAGTACTGGTATAAAGCCTTCCTTCAGAATATGCATACAGTAATACTTACTGTGATCTCAAAACAATTTGTGGACTCTTTATTTTCCTTAATCTTGCCTTCAGGAACTCTGGAATTGAAGTTCCCACAGCTCCAGGGCTTTAGGTTTTGCACACATTTGAGCAAGTCTTATTACTATTTTAGCAAACCGAGGTTATAGGGACCCCATATATCAATGTACAGAAAACGTGAGCCTTGGCTAGAATCGCATCTTACAGCACACACTGCCAAGAGAGAGCTGAAACCACCGTGGCACGTTGCACAGGATCAGCTAAGCAAGCTGGTTTCACACTGTTTTCCTTACAGTGGCCATCCTAGGCAAAATACTCATCCAACCATGTCAGTAACAATCACTCTGATCTGAAGAAACATCTTACAGGTCAGAAAGACTTTGTTGGCGAGTTTTGAAATCTTTAAGCCTAAATTTATGAGATTAGAGGCAGAAGTGAAAAATCAGAGCAACAGTCCAGAACAGTAATGCCTGTCCTGACATTTAAAGACCCCCTCTACTAAATTCAGTTTAAGTCCTGGATGATGAGCCAGGAAAACTGGATTCCAGCACTGCCCAAGAGATGGCTTAATGCATGAAATTAAGGCAAGTATTCTCCTGCCACCTACCTCAATAAATCTGAGAAAACATTACAATAGATTAGACTAAGGGTACACTCAGTGGTTATGCTCAAGTCAGTCGTTATAAAGTAGATCGCTCTGATCTTAAAAAGTGACATGCAAACCTAAAGCCAATTAAAACGGTAAATTTGCTCATGTAGCCCACAAGTCTCATGTTTTATGAACTTTTTAGCACATACATTCTCTATCATTCTGGTGTCTGTAATAATGAGTTATACAATCACTTTTCCCATTAGTAATTTGTGTATCATCAGTTATTATTACTTTATGCAATTAAATGTATCAAAAGAAAGATTAACACTCACTACCGTCTTTCATCAACCACCGCCTCCTGGAAAACACTGGGCCTAAGTTTCAGCCAGTCCATTGAAACCTTCACAGCTGGAAGAGGATATGCAGCCCCAGAGTCCTCCTGGTAGTCATTTTGTAAAGGACACTTGCACAGAACTCCAAGAAAGGACACTAGAAACAGAGCGGGGGCGGGGGGGCGGGGGGACAAACATGACACGACCCCAACAATGCAGGAATGAATGACACTTTAAAGTTGAACAAATAACCTATCAAACACATCCCACCCATAAAACCCTATTCTTAAGAGCTAGTTCTTTAGAACAAAGCAGCCCAATTACTTAATCTTAAAAAATTCACCAGCAGATCAGAACACCTTTTTTTCAATAAAGAGTTTTCTACCATGAAGCAGAATCTTGGTGGTTTTTTCTCCGCTCTCCTTTTTAAGTGCCATGGCAAACCATTTTGGTAAGTTAACAAAATCCAGTGAGACAAGCCCATTACAAAATTATTCATTCATTTATTCACTAGAAATTATCAACTCAACTATCAGTCTGCATTTTATCCACTTTCCCAGGTCAGCAGGCACACAAATCCACCAGAGCTAGCTCTGCAGGCAGGCACCCAGCTCAGACCCATCAGGGCACCCATCAGGTTACTGAGAAACAGTAACCACACCACTGTGACCATGGTGCTTTCAGAATCAACTCCAGGCTGGAATCTGGTGGAATTCAGCTGTTCAGAAATTTAGGTGTTTACGAACAAGGCCAAGCTGATCATGGGCCAGATGAGGTTAAGAAAATTAGCATTATGCGGCTAGAGCCTAAAATGCTCTGCACTCCCACTTATCTTCTAGTTGATATTATCAAGAGCACAGAAGCAGCTGAGGTCCTAGTTCAGTCAGCTTCGACTTCAGTCCTGTTGAATCAGAACTAGCTCCATTCAAAGCAACTCAAACCGCATTGCAGCCAACTGTGGAGCAGCCCCCCAAGCGGGCTACTACCCACTGCCAAGTTGGATCCAACTTTCCACCCAAGTTAAAATGTTCTTTCAGAACCAGGAAAAAGATGCAGAGTTCTGTAAGGCTTCAAACGAAGTTAAGTCCAGGACACACAAATCCAGTGTTAGCACTGCTAGACATAAACGATCCTGCGCAACCATCTTTTCTCTTAACTTTCTCCCATAACATCTATTCTCATCACTTACCTCACAGAGCCATTAAGCTAGATACTGACAGCAAATTACTAATGGATTCCATATAAAAACAAAAGAGAAATACAAAACTCAATTAGTTTTCATACTTACTGAAGAGAGCCAGTAACTGTGTCCAGCAGAGCTGCTCATCCTGGCTGTAGCTGTGCTGCTCCGTTTCATTGCTGAAGTCTCGCAGGTGATGTAGTTGAAAGAGATTGATAACAGTAATATGTACTAACTGCTGAGAATTGAAGGCCTTTTGGAATAACAACCTCTGCAACAAAGACACATGTACGATGTATGTATTTTTATATGGTAAAGTACACACTTGAAAGGATTAGTAGTTGCTACTTCACTGCTTGACTAATGCTTCTGCCCTTAAGGCAACATTCATTCTAGATTTTATTTTCAGGTCATCCCTATTAGCACAGCACTGGGCTTCCCAGGAGGACATGGGCAGATGCCCACTGTTAATCCCAAGGTTTCTACTCGTACACCAACTCATATGCACAACAAATCAACATCCCCTTGGATATGGTTCTCTTTCAGAGCAAGTGCAACTTTAATGTGCACTGACAGCATTGCAATGCAACTGCAAGAATTGCAGAGGCATGTATACCCCCTGTATTTTTCAGTCTTTCGAAGAAACAGCACGGAGAAGGTGACATTTACAAAAAATAGCCCAGGAAAATTTAACTACTGTGTGGTTATGTATTAAAGACTAATTCCACATCTGACTTCATGGGTCATGGAATGCCATAGTGGACTAAAATAGCGCGAGCTATTTACAAACGCATTTCAGTAACTGCTGTTTCTCAAAACAGGAAAAGAAACTTTAATGCTTTTTTTTGAATCTTGTGAGAAAAAGGAGATATCTTAAACCACAACCAACTTATCTTCAGACACAACAGTCAGGGAGGCAAGTGGATTAATGAGCATGGGCATCAGGAAAAGGTTTGAGCTCCACGTTCAACCTTGATTTTTAGTTAAGGGCATGAAGCACTCTACAGCCAACAACTCAAACTGGCAGAGCTGTCAGCAGCAGAATCATGGGCCTGGCTGAACACTCCTAACCTTACGACTGCTCTCCTCATTCAGAATTAAAATCAGCCACAAAGTTAAAGTGATTATCCACCATACAGCCAATTTCACATCCACATTCAATCCATTTAAGTCAGAAGAGTCGCTCTCCAGTAAATTAACCCTGATGTTGCATAATATAAACAAAAAAGAAATCTAAGCAACAAAGCAGGGCTCACTTAGCTCTATTTTAACACCCTGGATCAGTTCAGAAAAATAAGACTGTTCCACATGCCTGAGCAATGCTCATAATTATCGATTATAAGCACTGTGGAAGAAGCAGTACTTGTTCAACAGCCACCACCACACACAAAAAGAGAGACACAATTATTTAATTTTGAAACAACATTAACTCCCAGTGTTCAAGCAGCTGCCATTCAAAGCTAATACAATTCACAATAAGTTTTTCATTTTTTTAATTTATTTTAAAGACAGTTTGGACCTAGCTGTAGCAGCCCAATTCAATGCAAAAATGCAAAAAGACACTGTAAAGAACATTTGTAATTCTTTATATTGCTAAGACCACCTTCCTCATTCTTAATTTGGAAAAGCATAAACTGTTCTGTTGAACATATCCATACTACCTGCTCATTTTCCACAAATGAAGATGCTGAAGCAGAGCAGTTTCCAAAAGGCACCTAACAGTTAATACGATGTCCTCTTTGAAATTGTACTACCTTGTATTTATGTACCTATGCACATGTACCTATGTAGCTATTTATGTACCTAAATTGTTTCAGTCTTTGCTATATTGTCCAACTTAATGAGATGGCTATATAATTCATGGGTACTCCTGGATTCTCCAGAAGAAACATGTTCTGAATAGTTCTAGTCTACACACAAATTAAGGTTGTACTGGAACCCTTTTTAAAGGCAAACTGCTGACAGGAGAGGCAAGTTGTCTGAGGAAGATTAAAAGCAGCCTTAACAACCAGTGGGAGTGAATGAACGCCATCCAAAAATGAAGCTCTCAAAATTCCTCAGGCAACTGAGCCAAGACTTCCCAGATGAATCAAGTGCTTTTCACAGGTATCCAAGAATCATCCAGATTAAAGAGAAGACAATCAGAAGTGGTGATTGATCTCTTCTGTATCTCCACCAATAACACACCACATGTCATATGGGAAAAATCCCTACTATTTGCAGAAGTCAACAGAACTATCCAGTGTTAGCCGCGATGCAAACCTTCCATAACTGGCTACTTGAGCTTTCTATATTTTAGCATGTGAGAAAGTTATTATTGGACTGTAATTTTAGAACTCAGCTGCTAAAAATACCCTCCTCAATACACTAATTAATATGTTGTTAGAACTAACCTTGAACTGTTCTTCCAGCTTTTCTCGAAGAGGGCTCAGCTTCTCCAAGCTCTTACTCAGGTACACATGGCCATGGAATTTAATAAATGCCTTGATGAAGTCAGACACACTCCATCGAGTCTTCACCTCATCACGACTACATTCAGAACAGAAATATCCAACTTCAGCCTTTGGAATTAGACACAGCTGCACATAACATTACATACTTTTTCTGTGAAGTTCAAGAAAGGAGGAATGTCCACACAAAGCTATTTTTTCATGTTGGCACAATATGCTTATTTCCTGCATTCACTATTCACACTCAGGAGCATCCCAGACACAAATTATTCTTTGTTCCATACATGTGGAAGGATGCTCTGACCGGATGGGGGTCAAAGAACTTCTGTTTCTACTACCAAATACGAATAACTTCTGGAAAGGGAGGTGTGTTTGGAAGAAGTCTCCTCCATCTTATCCGAGCAGAAATACATTATGCTTAGTCTTACCTTTCCAGTGCTTTAGAAAGTGCTTTTTGTAGGTTAGTGGAGGCAGCTGGGAAAGGAAACTTCACAGCAATGCTTCTGCAGTAGTAGAAAATTGTGGTCAAGTGGTCTCCTTTGGAGGAAGCTAGAATAGCCAACTGATTATAAGGCTGACCTAAGGAAGAAAAAGACAAGCTGTCCAACAAGTTGTCATGGACTGAAGCGTGCTAGATTTCAGCCTAAGTATGGTCACCTTAAAAGGGAGCACCAAGTCCTAAAATCTTCAGCATACAAGGTTCAGATTCATCTGCTGATGCTTTTACTCCAGCCTCATATCACTACCACTCAAATGGAAAAGCTTCCAAATTTGCAGTACATTTTTTCTTGTTTGTTGGTAGTGGGGGTTTTCGGTGGGGTTTTTTTTCCTTCTTTTTTTTTTTTTTATACATGCTTTAAAAATCAGACAACAAATATGATGTAAAAAGCTAGACCCCTGAACTAAAGAAGCTCTTAACTTGCTTGAGCAACTTGAGAAGTCCAATTATAGCTACTAAACTTTACAAACTGGCATGTGAACAAACAATAAAGGAAAAATGCCACTGGTAGGCAAGTTTTCATTAATTGTACTTCATAACATATGAATGTAACACAGTATAACATAGCAGTAGTGAAGCCTTGGAGTGAAGCTGTGCATTAACTTTTTTTTTTTTTTAAAAATCTTCACAAAAAGGAGACAAGTGACACAGATCAGGCAAACAGCTACAATCTAAATGATTTACCAATGGGTGAGGCTTTGTTGCATGACTGTTTTGGGTATTTGGGGAGGAAGTTTTATATAAAATCCCAAGTTTCTAACTGCCACACAAGAAAAGCAAGACCCCAAATCTTCTTCTGGAGTTATGAACCTAAAAGGTATCCCAGACTCACCATTAGAAGGGACAAGCTGAGCTGCATGTCTGTAGTAAGACTCTGCCTGGCTGGTCTGATTCCTATAGCGAGCTAAGAAAACAACAAAAAAACCAAGTTGAAACAAGAAATTCAACTCTCCCACACTTACTTTAATACAACCCAGTTTACTGAAGAGCACTGTACTATTATTTTAGAAATAAGCATCAGAAGAACATACAACTACACCAAGCAGCAAGAAGATTCAAAACATTGAATTTTAAGGTGGTTGTTTTTCCTCAGATCCTATTGTCACAGCTTACCAGTTCTTATTTAGAAAGATGTTGTGCCAACAGCGTCACATCCAGACAGCTAGAAGTATTTTTCATACTTCTTTGCACAATCAGCAACTAGATCTACTTTCAGGTTATTATAAAAGCAATTGCAGATTCCTGTGAAAAGAGAACTTTCTACAACACATAGTTCTACTCTAATCAACAAAGAAATAAACCTGTTGAACTTAATGTAAAAGAGAAACATGAGCCGGCAGTGTGCCCAGGTGGCCAAGAAGGCCAATGGCATCCTGGCTTGTATCAGGAATAGTGTGACCAGCAGGAGTAGGGAAGTGATCGTGCCCCTGTACTCGGCACTGGTGAGGCCGCACCTCGAGTACTGTGTTCAGTTTTGGGCCCCTCAGTACAAGAAAGACACTGAGGTGCTGGAGCGTGTCCAGAGAAGGGCAACGAAGCTGGTGAAGGGTCTAGAAAACAAGTCTTATGAGGAGCGGCTGAGAGAACTGAGGCTGTTTAGCTTGGAGAAGAGGAGGCTGAGGGGAGACCTGATCGCTCTCTACAACTACCTGCAAGGAGGTTGTAGTGAAGCAGGCCTTGGACTCTTCTCCCAAGAAACTAGTGATAGGACGAGAGGAAATGGCCTCACGTTGCGTCAGGGGAGGTTTAGACTGGACATCAGGAAGAATTTCTTTACCGAAAGAGTGGTTAGGCATTGGAACAGGCTGCCCAGAGAGGTGGTGGAGTCGTCAACCCTGGAGGCGTTCAAAAAAGGTATGGACGTGGCACTCCAGGGCCTAGTTTAGGAGTCATGGTGGTGTTAGTTGATGGTTGGACTTGACCTTAGAGGTCTTTTCCAACCTTAATGGTTCCATGGTTCTATGAAAGGCTGGATTTCTAACTGTTGCCTTTGTATACAATATTTAAAAGTAATGTTCTCAAATGGAGAAGTATGCTAGCCTGCCGCAACAAGCTTTTGTAATAGTTACCGGTTTCGACGTTTCACTATGCCTACCAGCTATAACATGATTAGTATGCTAGAAAACAGATTCTAGCAAATCACTTGAAAGCTAGTGATTAACTGTCTCCATGCATTAATGTGTAACACACGTTAGAAAAGTCTAACAGCATTGCTTTCCAGACCTTTCCCTCATGCAGCAACCACCAAACATACAATCTGCTACTAGCTACTAATTTGGAGCACACTTGGTCAGTTGCCCAGGGTACGTACAGATCCCTGTTCTTGAAGACTGAACGCAGGCAGAACTCAGTGTCCCACCTCTTTTTCCTTCAAAAACTCACCAATATCTCCAAGGTGGACAAGGCAGTGCTGGCAGATGTAAGAGCAGGAGCTAGATTGCGGCTTCACTATGGCGCTGGTGTGCGTCTGTTTATTGCTAATGATTCCCAGCTGGGAAGACTTTACACGACATGGCAAGTCTACATTAAAAACTGTGCACAATTCCTGTAATAACTAGAAAAACAGGTCTAGTTTAGTAGCAGCTAGAGACAGTAATCAGAAAAGTATTGAAACAACAGACAGAACTAGCAGGTCATCACTCGGAGGCATGGATTAGCTAAACATATTTGAAGTGAACAAGCCTAGGTTACTGAAAGTGAGACTTCAAATTACCTTCTCCATATGGAAGTCATTGAGTTCTATGCTGCATTATTCTGCCCAGAACCATGAAGATAAGTTTTACTTCTTCTTACTTTACTGTAAGAAACAGCTGTGCATCCCAAACCAGTAAGCAACTCCATTTCCATGATACTTAAATTACCCAGTACGTATCAGTGGAAATTGACTATCNGGCCCCAAACAGGCCACTCTTAAGAGGAACACAGTCTTTTTTTATACCTAGATGAAGTGACACCATTCTCTGAAAATAAGAGAAAGGAATGCCACTCATCCTCCAAAAATGCTTGTTCCAACATAAGAAACAGCACTACGCTGGCTTAAACTTTAGAGAGAAGCCGGAACAAAACCAAGTTTATAGGCAACGTAAGGCAATAGTGGCCAACAGTTCAGTGGCTGAGTTGTCAGTAAATATTTGTGCTAAGCTAACAGTGAGACCCTTTCAAAGAACAAGGCATCAGCTACTTGATCAAATATCTCAAAAGCTGACTGAAGGAAAACCTGAACTTTGCCATTCTAATGAGTGCTTTTGAAGTTTTTCCTAATGGACTCCAGCAAATACTCTGGAAAGTAACAGTAACCACACAGCGATGAAAAGTGTTTGTTCTACTGTGTTCAGGGTTAAAAATGCAAGTAAGAATTGACAGACTTTCTCCCAGCTGGGAACATACTCAGTCTCCAAGCAAAACAGACCTGCAGCAGGGTTCCACTTCCAGATAAAGGCATATAGAAAGCCCAGGGCTGACAGAGATGTGTACTCTGTCAACAGCTAAACGTGCAATGTGGTGCTTTTGCTTGCTGCAGAAAAAGGTTTGTGTTACACCTCCCTCCCCTTTTGCCCTGTCTTTTATACAGTAGATAAAAATCCCCAAACAAGAGGGATCTCACAGATGAAAGCTGGATAAAAGAGAGAAACTTCACATCTTCCAACATGCTGAATTAGGAGAACTCACGCTCTCTTTCAAAGATGTCATTTACACAGGCCTCACAGTCAGAGAGCAGGTATCTTGCCTGAGCAAAATCTTTACAGACTAAAAATGGGACAATTAACATCACAGCAAACAAAGACAGACAACCGAGTTTGAGGTGTCATACACAAGAGCAGCGAAATTCCCTGGATGCAAAAGCCTTGTTCTTCCCTGCAGTGTAAGAAACTGTGTAGATGGTAGAAAACCCTTGGCAACCATGCCATAGCCTGTCAAACTGGCTGCTTCAAATAAGCAGCTTTCCAAAAAACAATGCCCATGGGAAGGGGGAAAAAAAAAAAGCCCAAACCAAAAAGATAGATAATCACATAGATTCTGGAAAAAAACTGAGATTGCCTTGCAGATGTTCAGAATCAAACTAGGAACTGATATAGTAAGAATGACCTACTGTGCATGTTGTAATCTGAAGACGGTGCAAACTAGCCACGATAGAAAGTCTAGTCAGACCACTACTTGAGACAGAGGATTCAGCAGTGACAATGTTGCTGAAGCATACACCAAATGAGGGGAAAAAAGGAAAGAAAGGCAAGTTAACTTTAAGGCCATTATCACACACTGACTCTTATCCTCCATAATCTACAAGCTGAAATCTAACATTGCAAAGAGAGTATGGACAAAACACTGGCAGTAAGGAATAAATATATGAACAGGAATCACACCCCTTTTGCAATTAACTGAAAACCTCACAAGAGATACTTAGCTCAAGAGCACTCACCAATACAGCTTTGCTTAAGGGGAAGAAAAGCTCCTGTAACTGAAGTTAGTAATTCTAAATAACTGACAAAAATATAGAATTAAGACTGAAGATGTGTTTGTAAGCCTGGGAGCCTTGATCAAAAAATGAGCAAGATGTTATATGTCATAAATGTTACATAATACTTTTGGGGACAACCACCCTACTTAAATGCACAACCGTCGTGGGCACTAAGTTAGATATTATTCAGAAAAAAGCTGTATTCAAATATGTATGTAGTATGTACATAGACAGTTCTTGGAAAACATTAACTCTATGCTCACCATCAGCATTAGGAGTTACAAGGAAGGGACACAGATCAAAGCACAAAACATTAAGGCATCGCACACACCCTCAGTGCATCTGCATTTTGGAATTTTGCACATATTTCTGTTCTTGAATAACTGGAGCCAAGAACAAAACTGATTATCTTTGCTTATCCTTCACTATACAGGGGAAGTCTCACATTTTTCAAAATGAAAAGGAATTATGACCATGGCCCACAAATTCATGCATAGTAATGAGAAAGTGAATGGGAATTTTTAGAGAAATGGCAGAAAAAAAAAGAACTAAGAGTACAATGAAATGATCAGTTAACATGTTTGTTGGGGTTTGGGGGTTTTTGTGTCATTGTTTTTCTTAAACAAGTTTTCTTAAAATACAGAATTCTTCACCACAGATCACTGCAGAGACCAGAGTAAATGGCTTCAAGAGGGACTGTAGAGTCAATGAAGGCTAGACCTAGCTAGCTCAAGAAGGCAACAAATGTACAGCCAGAAAGCAAGAGGCTAAAGCAAGGAAGTATCATTCTACATTTTCCTGATGCTTAATGCTTGCTCTGAGCAGTCACAGCAGAGTATTGTAAGAGACAAAATATGGGGCTAAATGGACCTTTGATCTTACCCAAAGATGTGGTTTTTAGGCTTTAAAGCAGATTCTATGGAAGGGAACTTAAATTGTTGCCATGTTTTTATGAGGCACCAAAACAACTACCGGATTCGCAGAAGTTTGAGATCAACTAGTGGCTGCAGCTGATCAAAAGCACATCCCCAGCTTTGTAGACATGTTCTACTGAGAGCATCGGTGTTGGCAATGTACACTGCTTGGTCCAGAACAGCAATAGTTTCCTACGCTAAGGGAAAAGAACAGATTTTACCCACCTAAAACCAATCCTCTTGCCCTTCTCAAAGAGATTAATACTAGTTCTTCATGCTGGTATGATTTCCGAGCTCATCTCTCATGAGCAGTTGCTGGAGCAGCATAGGAGATCTCACAGCCAAAGCTTTGTAAAGGACCCATACATAAGCAGTATAAGGCTGAAGCACACTTTCTTCCAGACTATGCAAATATACCACAGCCAACATATTTTTTGCAACTCACCTGTGTGTAGAAGCCACTAGCTGCCTCCAAGAACAGAGAGAGGTTCGCCTGAACTTCGCTCCGATTTGGATTTGCTCGATTTTTCGCCTGACCCTGTAGCGTCGTGATCTGATTTTTAAAGGCATGATTCCAACTGAAAACAAAAGAAGTGTTTTCCTTTTTTACTTTGGAAGTGCCTTATGCAGATAACATAAGCAACAGGAAAGAACTGTTTAATTACATAGCATCAGACATGAAAATGAAGTATGTTCAAATTCAGACAACATTCAGATTAGAAATAATGTTAAATACAGAAGAATTACCTTTCCCCACCTCTCATAACTAGAGAAACTAATCCTGATATTGTATAGCTAACACTGTAACAGCGTTAATATTTGCTTGTAATTGTTTTGTTTTAGGCAGCATAGCTCTCTTCTGAAAACAGGATGTGGGGTATAGAAATTTGAGTTAAAAATCATTCAGCATCTGGACGCATAGACAGCACAACTCAGCCAGCCTACTCATCTTGCTTCCCTCAGAGTGCCAGAAGAACCACATGCTTCTCAACTAAACCTGTTACAACCCATGTCTGCATCTTAAACAACAGGGAACAGACTCGGGGCATGGAGAAAACCCAGCAGGATCTTCCCCTGATTCCCCTGATGCCAGGAGCACCCCAGTAGAGTTCTCTCCTGATATTCCTCCCTCTGCCCAGCCCTACCTCAGAGGGCTTAAAGTGTGGGTCTCCTGTTAGACCTTGCTCAAAGCTCCAGGTGATTGCGTCAGGCAAATTCCCTCCTTTCTGGAAACTCCAAACTTTAGCCCTTCCCTGACAGCACAGAAGACTGATGTTTCTTAGCTCTCTCCGTTCCATCTGGCTCACCAAAACCCACTCCTGCATGACATCGCTGCTACTAATTGCCAGAGGTAAAATACTAACCTACTGAATGCTCTTCATCGACTCTGCAGGGCATTCTCATGTTTCACCCACAGCACAGCTCTCATTTTAAAGGAAATAAGACAAACATTTCACAGGATACAATTGCTTTTCTGGAAGTCTCAGGGTTTCCTGCACATCAGCCCAGATTACATATATAAATACAAATTTATTGAGGTACTTACAGGTCCTGCTCCACTTTTTTATCTAAAGCATATTCCAAATCGGTTACTAGCATTTTCTGATATAAGTCCTGTAGAGCCTGTCTGGACGTCCAGACTTCCGCTGGACCCAGCTTCGAATCTGAGCAACAAAAACAAAAAACAAAGACACAACAGTTTTTGTAATACTCAAACTTTCGGAGTTATTTCAACTGATTTTTCACTCACCTGCCAAAGGAAAGAACATAGGACAGTGTAAGATATCCAAGGCCAAGCACCCGCTTTTATCACAGATTCATCAGAACAGTGAAATACAAGAACTACAGAGGGACTGGGGATTAACTGATCACTGATTAACTGCTCAGTCTCCTACAACACCAGAACTAGATATGAGCAAAGTCAGCAGCTGGCAAGTTAAAAAAAAACAAAATGGACAGAAGGAGGTGATTCTCCATAAGTCATTAAGCTGCAGAACTTCTTGCCACTGGATGAATTTAGAAAAATTTCCAGAGTAGCCTGAAAAAATTAGCAGAAAAGAAATCCATCAAACGATGCTAAATAGGACAGTCCCTGGAGCCAATGCCATTGGTATTTAGGAGAAAATTGTGGGCAAGTACTACTGCATGCCTGCCATTTTCTAACCCTTTGGTAGCCATCTGCTTTCCATCACTGAGGGTGAATGCAAACACTGCTGCTCCCTGCTATCACAAGTTACACAGTCCTATTTCCCATGCCTTGTAAAATCACCTGAGGTGGGGCTGCGGGAACACGAGGGATGGGCCTTACCCCAGGGAAACCATTCCGCTGATGGTGTAGCCACTCCTGCTGGGTTAGGTGGATCCAGGCAGTTACAATGTTCCTACGGGGACCGCACAAACCTGCTACGTGTACTGCACCAAGGTGCTAAGCCAGGCTGAGCATACATTCATTATGCAAGCTGCTTGTACTGCGTGGCTGATACATTAATATAAACCATGTCCATTTTCCATAAATATATACAGCTTAAAACACAGCTTGTAGCATTTCGTAGCATCTACGGGTTGCACTTTCATAACACACATGGTAGCATTCAGACCAACATTTCTGTCACCCAGGTTTCTCAAAACCAGCCAGATCCTTTTCCCATTACTAATCCCAAGTACAGCAGTTCCTGTGACAGGCTGGAGAGCAGTCTCTTTCTCTTCCCCAAAGGGAAAACATTATGGGAAAGGACTAAGGGCATGATCTCTACCTCCAAATGCTCTAAAGCACCCAAAGTCAACTTTAAAAATACATGTGTTTTAGGTACAGGAAAGAGGGGCACAGTTGTTAAAATGCTATTTATTTATATACAGAGGACAATCCTTTAACATAACGTCACACACACTTTCCAGAGAATTCTTAGGAACAATAAGCATAAGGAACACACAAAAAGAAAATAAAAACAGGAATCAAGTATTAGCAACTAGATCAACTGTATAATAAAGGCAATTACCTGTCATGTCAGCCTTCAGGACTTCTGCCTGCCTGTAAGAAAGCAATAAAACAGACTGATCAAAATAATTGAGTTACGCTAAAGCACATTCATGTAATAGAGTAGAGAAAGTGGGGCCAGCTCCGTAGAGGCTGCCTACAACCTACACTGCTATAGTTTACCCCATGCAGTACGGATTTGAGCTACTGTTGTTTAACAGTATGATTTCTTCTAATTCATACCACAACAAAAGTCAGCTATTCACTCTTCCCTGCCTAGCTTAAGTCTCTTTCAGAAAAATATAAAATAAAAAACCCTTACACTATATTTTAAGCTTCACCTGGCAGCAGAGTCCTGCCAACATTAGTGATACCTGCTTACCTGTAACTGGGAATTTGATATTAACTTTAAGTTGTCGCACGTGAAATCCAGTAGCCAACACAGCACAAAGCAAGCTCCCATCGGTGCCTGTCAGCACGTTGCTACAGCCCTCCTGCCCCTCCGTGCTGCACTAGCTTTCCTTAAGGAGAGGCGATAAAAAGACTATGGCTTCCCCAGCTACCTCTCTTCCTTGCACTGCGTCTCTAAAGTCATGGTTTGATCAGGTTTTCAAGAAAAAAAACCCAAAAAAACAAAAAACCAAAGCATACAGAAAGAATGGCAAGTACAGGTGACCAACTACTATTCCTTTGCTGAACATCCTCTGCAAATCCCCACTGCTGGTGGAGGCTGGCAAATAGTTTCTCAAATAAAGGAACAACAGGACACAGTCGTCATTAAATAAATATTTACAAATGATCATCAAAGGCTGGATGGAGCAGGCAATCGAGATACTACGGTTAAGCACCGCCAGCGGTACATAAGACTTCAAGGGGCAGCACTGCTGGCCTGTCTTGACCAACACAGAATTGACACAGGGCAGGGGGAGGCAGAAGGGACACAAGGCTGCCTGGTTTGGCTGGGTTTTGGTGGAACACGTCCCTCTCCTTTTGCTACACTCAAATGTTTACATATCTTTGCAAAGAGTGCAAGCTTTCCATACCAGATATGGAATGCTCCTAGCATATGAAATACCCACTTCCACCTGCCTCCCTCAGCAAAAATACTAGATGGAAGTCACACTGTGACTAACATGAAAGTCAGATGCCAGCTTGTGAAAGAATGGAGAGCCAGGAGAAAGCACCACCTAATCCCTAAAGAGGCTTCAGAAACAAGCATATACTCTCTCGCCAAAGTGAAGTTGTGGTAACTGCAAAAACAGTTTTTCAGGTAGTTTTTCAGGTTGTTCTGGGTTCTACCCACTGGCCACAAATTACAGGGAAGGTTTTGAGATCCACATCAGGATTAAAAAGATATCATAATAGTGCCAGTGATTCACTAGGAAGATGTATACTGGTAAGTCCCTTCACAAAACTTCTATTTATTAAATGCAAGTATTATTTGTAGCAACTCACCATAGTCACCACAGCGTACCATCCAAGAAGCAATGGGATGCTCCAAGGACTTTAATTAAGTTAAGAATATCTTAACTGGTGCCAGAAGTAAATCTGTATGTTCTTCACCTGCTTCACAAATTTAATCTATTTAAGATAATTTTTTTTTAGTTTATTTCTTTCAAGAAGGTGTTAATACATTTTCCCGACTCCTAACAACAGGGTACACTGGAAGAAGAGATAACCTATTATTACTGACAGACAAGCAAGGAAAATTTTAGCTATTGTGTCACAAGAAAGCCCAAGAAACATTTCTGCCTCTTCCACATGGAGGTAACGAAAGGTGCCTCAGCGATGTTCTCCCCATCGCTGCAGCTAGCAGGATGGGAGAGAGCAGATCTTTTCCCCCACACAGCTAAGAACAGCTGACAAAGGACGGCAATCTCCTCTGTGTGCTACGCCTCAGGAGCCTCTGCGACGCTGACCTGCAAGTCTAGTCAAGCACAAAGCTGAGCAAATTCTGCAGTGCTATGACTTGGCAGCTAGAAATGCCACTGCTCAGAAGGAAAAGCTGACTCGCTCAGGTGCAGAAGTCTCCCTTTTTTGAATGGCCAGCCAAGTTTGGCTCACACTTTAAACACCTGCCAGTTGTGCAAACTTTCTTTGAGCTGAGAACATGATCTGTGTTGCCAAAGCCATGAATCCTACAGAGAAGCTCAACCCAAGTGGGACATGCAGTACCTCTCTGGCAAACACGAGCCCAAAATTCTCCTCCAGGCAAAAAGGCTCTGCCCTTTAAAAGCCAAGAACTGCTCCTCTGAAAACTACTTGTGCAAAACTACCTTCCACTGTGTTAAGTACTAATCCTTTAAGGGGGAAATACAAATAGCACCATTGTAAAGGCTTTCTTTTCATAAAGTTTTGACCAGCTGTCTCCTGGAGAATTTAGATTAAGAGAGCCTCAACCCCTACTTCAGTGCAACTACTGACAGATGCTCTGTAAATGCATAGCCCTAACAATATGGCTGGACCTGAACTTTTGCCAAAAAGATTTTTTTTTTGGAACACCTTTTTTGGAAGACAATTCTAATGGGCCTACAGAACGAGAGCCTTTAGTGCCAATGTCTTCACCAACCGTAAAGCAAATTGCCTTTTATATTTTATAAGCTTGCAACAAGCTACACTAAGGGGATTGTCACTATAATTTTTAATAACATTTATAGAAGTTATTTCAAGACTTCCTAGAGGCCAAAGGAATTAGTGAAGTAGGTCTAACATTAGCACGCTGTTTCTCATTTCCACCTAAAACCAACTTTTATTTAAAACAGCTGCATCTACAGTGGCTAAGCCAGCATAAGAGAGGACAGCCTGGGTACCAAACTTGTTCTGCATCAGTGACAAAATATTAGCATCTTGAGAGAAAAGATGCATTGCCTGTTCCTTGAACAGACTTTACTGAAGAGCCTTTGCTGGTGCTCGGAGACTCCTAGTGGGCACAAATCAGAGTTCACTGATAACAAGAAGAGTTTCTGACAGTGCAAATGGCTCCTTATATTGTCAAGCATCTTTTAACAAGCCTTTTTGTCCATATATTTTCTTGTACTGCCTCATATTGAATTTGCATTAGAATGACTCATTCTGGTGCAAAAATACGTTGCCTGCCAGCAAACTTGGTACAACTTGCTTACACATTTTATTATTTCAAGAATATTCTCAAGTAACTCCTTGCCCAGTTGGCTTCAGCAGTTCAGTCTTCAAGTCAAGTTTCCCCGAGTTTGTTGGTCCAAAGCCAAATAAACACAAACCATAGCTCAGAAATTGTATTTCAAGTATCTCTGTTAGACAAGATATCATCTTGATATATTGTGATAGCTATTCTTTACAATTTCCTAACCAAATATAAATTCAGTCTATGCTTTAGTTCAACTCGAAATTCAAATACAAAAGCCTTCCACGCAATTCAGTGAGATAGTTTGACAGGTAAAGGAATTTTCATTTTATTTAAATACTTGAAAAGTTTCAAAACTTTAAAAGACAGTAGTCAGGACTTTCTTCTCTTCTGAAGGCATAACATATATTAACATTTAAGTACCCACAGATGGGAAAGGAAACTCTTCTTCTCTTAAGAATCTGGCAGTATAGAAAGTCCAGTTTTGCTGTAACACAGGGGAACTCAGACACTACATTTAGCCTGGAATGAACCACCAGATTTAGCAAAGGAAGACAAGACAGATGCATTTTGTTTTTCCATTTTCAAGTTTTTACGATTCTTGATTAAGTTTTCTCTAAGCAGAAAACGAAAACAAGTTGTTCCTCTTAAGCTGGTAAACACTACAGAAAGGAAACCCCAAAAATACAGGGATGTCTCTCCCATATACATTTTCAAGTGTTTAAACCATCACATTGACAGGCTGAAAGGTACATCGAAAGATCACGTAGACCCACTTACACTTTTACACTAGCACAAGTTTGCTTAATTTGCTCTTAAAATCCTACAAAAAAGATCATACAACCTCCCTGGTTAACTATTCTATTGCTCAGTGATAGTCCACAAGTTTTTTCTGCAATGCCAAGCTAAGGCCCCTCTGCTGCAAAGCAAGTCCTCCCCACAGCACACCCAGCTGCCATGTGGAGCTACTGATCACTGCCTTTGTGTAACTGCCACCTGGAAAACCAAGGACTTAAATGCATGCTCTGAACCATCAGTTCTCTCTTGTAAGCTAAAATGCCGACCTTCATAAACTAAGTTTTCTGATCCCCTTACTGCCACCTGACTTCGAACTCCATTCATGTATCACTAAACAAATGGATCTATTTTACTGTTGCCCCCAAAACAGCTCTTCTCTGTTTCAACATATATTCTTCAGTTCTGTTATAATTCAAAGCACGCATAATAACAAACTTTCAGTTCTTCATACACCACGCTGCATCTGTAAGAGGGCAATATCAGTTCTACAGAAGCACAGTTTGGCTAACAAGCTTCATTATTAAGTACAGAAAAGCAAATAAAGTTAAGCCCAAGTTTTCAAAGCAGCAGTCTTGTGTTACCCAGCTAACACCTACTACTTCTGAAAGTTCAACTGGTCAAAGACAAGCTTCACTTACACCACACTCCCCTTGTTTACACAGTGAGGATGAGCCAGGCAAGATCTGCTATGGCATGACAAGTCCTACAAAAAAACCTGGAAAAACCCCGACCTCACAAAAGAACCCACTGAACACAATGCTCTGCTTTCCACCATGGCTAAAGGGGAACTCCACTCGGTTTTCCCCTGGCAGTCCTGAAGCATCAGCAGCTGTATCAGTTCCCTTATCAAATCTCAGTAACACAAACCCCGTGATAAGGAATTGAGGATTTTCAGTACTAAAATGGGTAATGAGTCTAGGCAGCTGGGCATATAAAAGCAATCAGAATCCAATCACTTGTTCTGTGAATAATCTACAAACTAAGAACCATATTAAATGGTCAGGGTAGTTCCAATCCAAGCAGGAATTTATATTCCTGCACTTCTGTTCCCTGGAGGTACGTGCAGAAATTGTATCACAATGAAAAGTGCCCGCAGCCTAGCGAGCCTTAGCAGGAGGTGACTGATCACATATATAGAATAAATGTAGGAAATCCCTGATTTTAGGTAAGGAAGGTAAAATTTCTATGCTAGCATACTAAAAAAAAAAGTCACGTACACTTAACACACTTAAACCAAGTTGTTATTTTTTAATCATTCCAATACATGGCAGGGTTCACACTCAGAAGGAACTCCAAAGCAAAACCCAGCAACTACTATTTTAGATTTTCCTCGAAATAATAGTTAACCTCAACAAAAATTTATAATGTTTTAATACTCAGTGGGTTTTTTGTTTGTTTGTTTGTATTTAAGTACACTTGTGCTGATTCAGGGCAGGGGAAAGCAGTAGAAAAGACTAACATCATGGGCACTGAATATTCTACAGCAGATTTAGGGGGGAGTTAGGTTGCTCAGAAGCCCCTAAACACTGTACTCAAGACAGCATTCACATCTGAGTTCAGCACTGAGCAAAAATTACTGTCTGATATAGAGTTAAATGTTCCTTGTGCCTTTTACACTGAAAGGACAGTCTTCACAAATACGGCAATGATAAACACCTTCAAAAGTACCACCTTATTGTCAATTTTACATGCTAACAAGTTTAAAGCTTATTATTCCTATTACAGGCAGCTGAAGTCAGGGTACAGCTAACTTCTTTGACCAGTGGCTTTATCAGATTATAGCCGTAGATCAAAGCCATGCAAACAATTAATTCAACATCAGTGTAACTGTGCAAGTAAAAAAAACACCTCTACAAGCAGATGCTAAAGCAAGACAATCACCACCTGAATCCAAACCCTCTCCACAGGGAATCGTGCTCTATTGCCTTCTTGTCCCCACCTCAGCTGAGAGGGGTGGTGACAAATGGGGACACAGAATAGGATTTTTTTTAATCCCATCTTCTCCCTTTCTCCTAGTCCAGGCTATATTAGAAGCAAGTCATAATAATCATCCTCAAAAAGCAACCACCAAAAGCAACTCTTTTCAAGTTTGATCAGAACTGACAAGCCTCCTCTCTGGGTAAAAGTACCTTCACAGTCAGCTTCATTCAAACTCATTTTTTTCCTCCCAGTTTCATGGAAGTCAGTTCCTTTGTCTCAAGATTTGAAAAAATGTGCCCAACAGGTAAAAGCTACCCTGAGGGAAGTTTATATGTGCTTATTCTCTGATTAATCTACAGGGAGGGAAATACAAGTCTTCTACCCTGCTTAGGCTTCTAGCGTTCAACTGTCTCCACTGAAGTCTTCGCTCTCCTCGTTATGGCCTTGAGCTCATGTCAAGCACAGGAGCAAGTCTGAGCCTTGTTAGAAGAGCAGTGCTGCAAACGTGAGTTAAATGCCTCAGAAGTGGGATCTGGTCTGTAGGCAGTCATTCAGGATCAGCAATATGCCTGTCTCTATTCCATAGAGTTCTAAAATTTAAGTCAGGAGAGTAACCTACAAACTAAATGCCCAACACTCTGTATTTTTCAATTCAAACAAAACCAGCTTCTAATAAATGTACGGTGTTAGGACCAGCTCAGGAAAGCTCAGCTACTTTTTCCATAGTTGCTGGGTTTTTTTTTTTTTTTAATTTAAATATTAAATTAAATTAAAAATTTAAAAATACTAAGCTGTTCTTTGACTTTCCATCTTGACTTACTAGTTATCTGGAATTTTACTGCAGCCATAACGGAGAAAACTAACCTCTAAATGGATGAAAGAAAAGCACAAAAACTCCAGTCACCTTTACCTTGTTTACCTTCCAGGAGCTGATAATGTAGCTCCGTAGGTAACCCTGACAGTGTTTTCAGTATAGAAAAACTAAGAGCAAATTACCAAAGGATTAAAACCAATAACTATAAAAAAGGCACGCTCAGGAAATAACAAATGGATACTTAATATGTGTGGCACTTCAAGACATGGATATCTTTTCATATGGTAAGGAATACCTTTAAACGAAAGTTTCTCATAGCAAACAGTCAACAAACGAATAGTCTTATAGAATACTCTTATGGAATACTCTGCTTATCAGCACCCATACAGTAACACATTTACTGCATTGGCTGATGACACGTCAGCTTTGCAGTTGACCTGAGAACAAGTCAAAGGCAAAAGGTTTAAGACAGAATACATAATCTATCTGTATATCTCCTTAATCTTTATACTATCCATTGGACAAGCTAGTTTTTCAAAACTAAAGCAATCTTAAAGGTGTGAGGGCACAAAAACTTCAAGATTGCCTTCCAACCCACTCAACCATTGACAGCCCACTCCCTTAAAAAGACACAGATCTCGCAGAGAAAAATCATAAAGCTCTGCTCACTCACTATACACAATAAGGAACTTTTGTTAAGCACACAGAAGGGTTATTAGTTCTTATGACTACAGTGCTAAGCGGGATGTGAGACATTTGCATCTGACCTACCTTACTTCCCATGGTAATTCCCACAAGGTTTTGAGACTGAGCAAGGAAAAGCAACAGAACTACTTTCTGAACAAAAAAACCCAACCACCACCACCACCCCACCCCCCCAAAAAAACCAAACAAAAAAACTCCAACAAATTATGCTCTTGTAATATTACTACCTTTTGCTCTTTCAAATACACCCTGATTAGAGTGCACACAAGATCAGGTTTCAGTTGTGATAAATATATAGTAACACCAGTATTCATTTGTTATATTACAGTTCCTGACTTGGTAAAATCTTCTCTTGTGTTAAGGGCTGGAAACTACAGACAATAGATGTTAAAGTAAGGGAACATTATTTAAGTTCTTTTCACAGCTTTTGCATTATGAAAACCATGTCCAGAATTATGGAAAATGCAGAAATCTGAGCATCGAGATCAGCTTCAGATGGATATCATCAAATCAGTTTCAGAAAGTTATGCCATTTAAGTCAGCCTTGCAGCAGCCAGATCAGCTAAGGTCAGGCAGCAGATGCCTACCCTCCCTGGACATTGTACAAGATCTCTCAGGCAAGTATACATTATTCAATTCAAAGGCTGGTAATTACACAGTCAATTTAGTGCCACACTCTTGCAACATGGATAAAATATGCCCTCTTACCCACCTGTGGAGCTGGACAGCAGAGCGCCTGCAGCTAGGAGCTAGTTACAAAGGTGACATACATTTCCCCCCGGAAAGTCCACTCCACTTTGCATGAAGAGGGCAATACCTGCAGCCCTCTAAGTCCTGACTTTTGGCTCTAGCAGTTTCCTGCTGCCTCTAGCCTCCACTAATAGCTTGGAACATAAAACCAAGATATCTTGCTGATTTTCAGTGTTTTCTGTGGACCCGCTTCCTCTCAATCCCTGCCTCTGGAATTACCCCTCGCCCAGTGCCAAGCACTGATCCTTACGCTCAGTAACGCTGAGAATGAATCACAGTGACACAGGAGGTAATGACCATTAAAGAGGAGTCAGTTATTGGGAATTCAAGATACTGTCTTCCTTGCTAAGCAGCAGACGGAGAAAAGAGAAAATACATTAGATGTCACCATCAGAGATGGCAAAAATAAAGCAGGAGTAACCCCTCATACAGTGCTCATAGCAAGTTAACTACGACAGATACAGTGGAGTTCAGCATTTTGAACATGTGCTCTCCAAGCACTAATACTGAGATCTATGCCCAGATAGTCAAGACCTCCAAAAACATAAGACCTAAGGCAAAATTATTGATATTTAAATTATTCATTGTGGTCATTCAACAATTGTATGAAGCTGGTTTTTGCCCAACCCCATTCATTTTATAAACTCACAATTATGTAAACATCACACAAAACACATATCTATGCACAAATGTGACATACCCAGAAGTTTTAAAATAGCTTTTCATAATTAAGAGATTTTTCAGTGTGAAAGGACACTGCATGGTTTAGACAAGCGGTCACAAATAACAAAAATAACCAGATTACATCTGGGTATGATCCTAATTGCAAGCTGCATCCTAGAAACTATTTTCAATTCTCTCTCTTGAAACTAAATGAAAGCCACACTCCGAAAGCACAGCAATGGCATGAAGACTGAACACCAGTCAGGGAGAATGATAGCGTCCATTTACGATAATTAAATGGGTGCTCAGTGCATCATTGCCAATAGTTTACATGAGTCTCATAGACTGCTCCCCATCCTCTACCAGAAACACACAGTCAATGCTGTTTTGAAACATACTTAATTTTCAACTAGAGAATATTTGAAGAATTCTTTTCCCCAAAAAAGTATGGAAATAAGAAACACAGGCGACATCCTCTACCAGCACAAGTTTAATGCAGCTCTTTCACATACAGTAATTTCTAATAAAGAAAAGGATGCCTGATCATTAAATTCTCACCTCAAACCACACACCCAGCAATATTTACTACATATTTCAAAAAAGCATAAACATGACACAAGGTACCAAGGATACCTGTCTGAGCTGTGTGGAACTATGGGAAGGAGAGCTTGTTAATGAGCCTCAGATTCAACTTCTGGTTTATCAACACACAACTCTCCATAGTCCTCTGCTGTTGGTTCTCCTAAGTTCAGGAGCAGCTCATCCAGATGGGCTGTCAGCTACAAAACCCCAGAGTCCACCACCAAAACGCATGTACTCCTGGAATACATAAAAGTTACTCTCTTGTCTGTGTTCAGCTGAAGGAGAAACCTATGACCAATCCAACCAGCTCAGATCTAGCAAATTTTATTAGCTCAGGAGTGAAGCAGCATGGATACACTTCTACGAGAACTGCCCCTGTCTAGGAAGGCTGCAACTTGAAGCTTTTGAGCCCTGTCAAACACAAACAGGTCCTGAGGAAAACTAACCTGGCTGAAGTGGTGCAGCTCACTTGGCCGAATCCAGCTGACCTCTGCAGCTCTGCTCGCAGCAGGTCCAAACTGCTTCCAAACGGAGCTGCTGCTGCTGCAGCCATCACCCTGCGGAGCGCTCTCAGGTACTGCCAGTTAACCAGTAACCTACCTCTCCCATTTTAAAAACTAATGAATTGGTTAGGAGCAAGCACCTGAGCAAATTTTAACTTCCAAGGTTAATCCTGCTTTTGGGGATTAAATGTTTTTATAAAAATAATTTTATTTCAAACTTAAATCTCAATACCTTAAGACAGAGTCCTTTCTAGTTCTGTATCTAGAAAAGGTCACAGATATTCAGCCAACTACAAATCGGTACCTGCTTTATGAATCATGTATGGAAAAATTTTTGGTTTTAGCAGATCTTTACTGAACATAAACCCTGTAGAAAACAAAAACCTGAATGTTTTCCAGACTGCAGTGTCCCTTTCAATAGTCAGACCAGATCTGTTCATTACACTCATTTTACCTTCTGCAATAGCTGAGGAACAGGCTCCATAGCAATGGACTAACACATCCAGCCTGAACATCAAATCTTAAGGCTGGAAAGGCCCTCAAAAGGTTACGTAGCCCACTCTCTCACCCTGATGTTATTCCCGACAAACATTTGCATTGCTTGTTTTTGAAGTCCTCCAGAGGCAGATGCCTCCATACCCCAAAGCAGCTTATCCCAGCCACCTTGCTAAACCATTTCCACATGGTACTACGTCTTGCCTTAAAGAACTGCGGTATGCCTTGAGTTCACCCACTCTGGCTCCTTCCTCTCACCAAATCCCTCAGCAAACATCACCAGCCTTGCTCAACGCACTGCCACTGTCATAAGGTCGTGAAGATGCAGGGACTGTCCTCACCTGGTTAGACTAAGAGGACATTTTCTGAATCTTTGCCACATATTAAGCAAGGAGGGATGATGCCAGGAAAAGATTCAGCATGTGACTACACCATCACCAGTTATTAACTCAACACTTGTGCATTACTCAGGTTGCACAAGCCAACTCAGCCCTGGCATTTCACTTTGCAACCACAATAGTTTGGATCTTGTCATCAACTGTTTCATATAAGATATCAGCATGTCCAAAACAAATTTTAACATAGAATAATTTTGGACCTGTATTTCAGCATTTGACAATAAAGCATGGAAACTACGTGAATCATGCTGTTCTAACCGCAAACCTGAAATCCATATGTTCAACAGCATTTTCAACCACACAAATAAAATTTCCTGCAGCTGAGTCCTTAGAGGCCCAAAGATCTTCATGTCTTTCTGATCTGTCATTCCTAAAGACAAGACACTCTTGGGCCTCATCACTTAACACTCCAGCATAGCAGTTTCTAGTTTTGTAGTCCTCAAAGAATTATTTCAGGAATTAACAGAATCAGTTACACAAGATATAAAACACAATTCTATAACCATCTTTAACGCAAAGCATCCAGAATTTTACCTGATTTTGAGAGACTATCCCAAAATTTTGAGTACATAACAAAGTTACAGGTAGACACATCACTTTTTTTAGTGCTCACTTCTACCTAGCCGTCTATGATGGAAGCTACCAAAATAGTCTGCAGTTGCACAAGCAGCATCAGCGAGCATTTGACATCTTCATTAGAAAGATATCTAGAAAGATATAGGAAATATTCCTCTGTATAGTTTCAAGCTTTAGAGGTTATTTTAGTCTTTGATATCAAAACCAGGAGAAGATGAGTACTTCAGCTGAAGCTGGACTGCACACCTGGCAAGCCACAACCCCCTACAACTGTCTTTGCCCCAAGCCCCGTAACTCCTACAGTATACCTCAAAACAAAATAAATCTCTAAAATGAAATAGTATGGGTACTTTCAAGCTGGGTGGAAAAACTGCCAGAAGTTCATGTCGTAGCATAATCTATGCGACATGCTCCTAAATTAAGGCCTCCTGTATTAATTCAAATTAATATTGACAATGCATATTAGGCAGTTTATCACTTCTTTTCTAGTTAAAGATTTCACATATATGTTCAATTTTGTGCATATTGATGGTATTAAGACAAACTGAAACACCTTCTAGATTTTTATTGCAAGTTTACTCTCCATCTTTTAATCATTTAATTTATAATCGTTAGCCCACACAGAAAAGTAGCCCTCCTTGAATCTCTCATCTTTTTCTTCATATTGAAATATAATTTTCTCTATTTTACTAGCAGCTGCTGAATGTTGAACCTCTAAGAGGTGCTACAGTTTTCATGTTTTTATATACTCTTGGTGGTTTTAGGTATTCCTTTAATATTAAAAAATGTGGCTTAAATCCTTTGGACACTATTATAATTGCCATTCACAAAAAACAGACCCACTAGTAGATTAGCTTTTTCTGGGGAATAGCTGGCTAGATCAAGCCTCTATGCTCAGAAGTTTTGTCACAGCATTGTCCTCAACAAGTACTTCAAGACAGACAGCTAGCATCTATTCAACAGACAAAAGTCTCATCCCATCCTTCTTTCTTCCCCCCTGCATAGGTACAGATGATTAGCATTTCTATTTTTAGTTATTATTAGGCTAGTCTGGAAAAACTACCCTAAAGACCCCTCTTTATGGCTCAAGTGTAAGAGCACGAATGCTCAAAGGCACTGCCAAAACCAGTACTGACTGCAGAAGGAACTGAAGCTGGAGTCTGTCAAGGGTTCCTTGCTGGCTACAGGAAACCCCGGTTTAAAAAAAGATTATCACACAGTCACAGCTGTTTGACACATAGCAATATCCACGTGCTTTCTTCAAATCACGGTGAGACCAAGACAGGACATGGCAAAGCAAATACCAGGAGACTTTCATTGCAACAGAAAGTACAATAGCATGATTTACAGGATTATCATAAAACAAAGGGGAAAATATGGTCTTCCCAACGGATTTATCAAAAATTCATTTCTGTTCCTGACAACACCTGTAGGGAAGTCAAACTGTGGTAAATAACGTAGCACAGGCCATTGGGGAGTCCACAGGGGCCTAGAACAGGCTGGCTCCAAACAAACTGCCCTTTGCTGTAGCCTGATCAAATAGTAACAACTATCGAGGCCTCATTAAATCAAGGGACCGAGAAACACCAAAGTCAGTCTTGAATAAAGACTCTTGATGCCCAAAAGGTCTGTTTTACTGTGTCCAAACAAAAAGTCTAATCTCTGCTTAAGGTTCTTTAAAGTAATTCAATAAATTTTCCCCAAGTTCATTTGGCAGAATCAATCTTAAAGGTTTCATTGGAAATACATTCAGAATTAATTTCTCACTTCCTAACAGCTAGAGAGCAGCTCTCTGAGATAATTCAGCCATACGACAAGTGAGGCCCACAGACTCAAAACAGACAATGCTGGGGGAGGAGGGGGATGGGGTGTGGAAATAAAATAAAAATCAGCTTACACATACCAATATTAGATGAAGCAGAAAACTGTTCAATAGGGCTGAGCACTAGAGGATAGTTTCAACACCACAGACAATTAAATTAAAATATGAGAAAGGGACTGCTGATGTATTAGAGAAATCATAAGTACTTTCAGAAAAATGACATTTCTTTTCCCTAAAGGTGGAAGAGAAAATTAACTCTAGCAGGACTCCTAAGTACCTCAAGGGTATCTCTGATTTGAGTCCCATCAGTGAAATTCAGTCTGTCGCCCACGGCTGTGTAACAATCCCAACAGATTCCTCAGCCTTCTGGTTCCTTATGATAATCCCTTGAGTGCAGAAGCCAGTGTGAATAATCCGAGAAAAGTCCTACTGGAATACAGAAAGAAGAGAAAGCAGGCCTAACATTACTCAGAAAGCTCTTATTCCACCCCAACTCACAGCATTACATTGATCTGAATGGGTAGCTGCTGATTTATCTCAGAGGAATTGAAATGCACAATATCAAACACTGCTTAAACCATTTCCCCCTCATTTGGTTGTCTAAGTCATCCCCAAGCTTGCGATCAGAAGTTCTTCTTAAATTCAAATGGGAAGAAAAGCAGTGGCCAGACAAGTCTAGAAACGCAGCCTAAAGGCAGGACTAGGAGCATGGCTGCACAAGTGGAAGCTAGCAATGAAACCAGTACAACTGTAAAGCTACATTCAACAAGATACTGCATGCAACAACACGAGTGCTCAAGAGGCACATACAAAAAAATCACCTGCCTTCCCTCCTGGATGAAATAGCGAGAAACTACAGCCCACAAGTCAGCTCCATGATTCCTTGTGTCACTCCACAATGAACATTAAGTTAGCCCTCTGTTCTTTTCACCGCAGCAAGATGGACAAATAGAGGTAACACACCATACCCCTCCCTGAGCACAGGAAAAATTATGTTTTACCAAACACCACTGAAATCTATGACCTCCCTAGTAATACATTAAAAAGTACAGGACCAAAGTATGCAATTCTGCTAATGATTTTAAGGAAATAAATCTGTGGTTTTATTCCCCTCCTGCTTGACAGCAGCTGCACAGCTTTCAAGTGAGATGAGGACAAGCCTCAAGTTCAAAGTAACAAAAGCAATAACTAAAGTCCTCCCACATATACTCCTTACACATTATAGCTGCATTCCTTAACTGCTCTTCTACCTTTCCTTACTCTGAGGAGTCTGCTCCTACTAGTGAATCTCTGCTGCTGTTGTGAAGATCCAACGGCAGCGATGAAGGACCCTTAAAACTCTACAACCCCCAGCAGCTCTTCATCCAACAAAATCAGACACTACAGCAAACTATCTTCTCCTCCCTCCCCAGCCACCATGCACTTGAACTGCAATTACTCCTCTTCCACACTGATTTAGGCTGGCTGAGCAGGGCAGGGAAGATGCCAAGGCATCTATCCACCAAGTCACTGTCTTCTCCCATCAACCCAAGCGATCCTGAGCAATGACTGCAGCCAGCCTTTTCTTCTCAAGTGGGACGCACCAAGACTTCTGAAAATGCGTGCAACAGCCAACATGGCAAGTTGAAAAGCAGGGCAGCTTCACATTCCATACAGACCGATTTAAATAAAGCTTTTTAAGTTGCTTGAGGTAAAAGTTAGTCATACAATTCAGTGCCCAGATCAGCTTACTTGGAAGCAAAAAACTTCTCACTGGAGCAGGCTAGGGTTACTTGTTATGAAACTGCTATATGGAAGACGCACTCTTAGGACAGAAGAAAGAGATTTTAAAAGTAGCTTGAATATCACGGTATACTTTATATTGAGTACTTAAATAAAATAGCTAAGCGTTCACCAAGCAGATGTATCTTCCTACCATGTACTGAAATGAAAAAACTCAGAAAAAAACCTCTCCAAAACCCTATATTCAGGGAAGGGGGCAGCGTTCTCAAAATGCTTTGGTGCAGCTTAAGTGCCCCATCAAAACTTCAGATGAGCATCACCTGGCTTCACTGCCACAACCTAACCTTCTCCTTTCCAATAAAGATCAAACTACATGGGAATATGCAGGTTAGAACAAGAACTAATGACTACAAGAATCATCCCTGCCATCAAAAATAAATAATAAACACAGCTGTAATTTTACTTACACTAACCTACACTTCTAGGTCACTGGAACACTGTTTTGCAAATAACCTCAAGCACAGCACAAAGCACAGTAACAGCATCCACAATAAGCTGTTTTCTGCAGCAAGAAAAATAAGGGGAGACTCTCAGCCCAGACTGAAAACAGGGGTACTATTTGTGACAGTGATACCAGCTACATTCTATATATATTATATAGATATGTATATATTCTACATATATCTACAGATATATTCTAGGAAATGGGGCATTATTTACTAGTGTTATAGGTCAGTGAGCATTTCAATAATAATGAGCGCTATCACTAGAAGAAGCAGTCCCACCCTGCCCTTACTATTAGTGCCTCATTCCTGTTGCACACAACCTCATCCTTTTTGTCAGCACCTGTGTGGTAACATGATGAATGGGATCAGGAAACAAACTCAGGCTAAACTCTGTGGGTAAAAAAACAAAACAAAAGCAGTTTTCACCTAGCATAGTTCCCCAGTCCAGTTCACTGAAGACCTAGCCATAAACTTAGACCATCAAATCAGGGCTGAGGGTGAGAGCAAGAGTGAGAAACTTCTGTCAGGAGCAGCTAAAGTTTAAAACACACCCTTTGTCTATACGGCCAAGCTTTTGCCAAGTACTAAGCAAGTAGGGTCAAGTTCTCTGACTACTGCAGCCCTCTTCCCTCCAGCACACATTCATACATAGTCATCTTCCTGCCAGTCCCTCCAGCAGAAAAACATGCCCACCACCTGCTAAACTGCACATGCATTCAAATCCTCGCTATTAACTACGTACAGAGGAGCAAACTCAAACTCCATGCACAGAAAAGCACACGCCACTGCCGACATGAAGCTCTGCATGTGCTGATTCACGCCAGCTGAGCTCTGCCTGCTTCTCCCTCAACAGGCACACTCATTTGGATCACTCTTCTAACCAGCTAACTTTCATAAAGTCAACGGCAACAATCAACTTTGACACTTCTACCCCTCTATAGAAGACTGTCAAAAGGACTTGTTAAAGCCATTTGAGAAAGAGGAGAAAAAAGTTATATGCAGTATATTTGCACAAGCCTTGTTTCCTTAGGAATCTAGGCTTGAAAAGAAGTATCAGAGTTATGATAGCACACCCAGCCAACTTGTGACTTTAGCACAAGTTGTCCCTGGGTAGCAGGAGGATGCTCAATAATCCAAATCTCCATGACAGCAGGAAGGGAGCAAGTAAGAGCTGCTGGACTACCACTGCCTGGCTGACCTGGATACCACGCTGCAGCGGCTCGGGTTGGTGGGAATCTGCCCAGAGACCCCGAGGGGTATGGCGCGTGTCTTGGGGCTCTCGGCAAGATGACTTTCCTTCAGCAGAAAGCTCAGAGGGGAACTGCTTAACACTCTTTTAATTGTAATTCTTTTTACTTCATAGGTCACCACAAAAAGCTTGTTGATCGGTAGTAAGTAATAATCATCATCAATCTTATTTGCCTTTTTAAACCATTATCTTCACCCTTGAAGAGGGATAAGAAGTGTGGCTCATACTAAATATTGGCAGCAATTCTAGTTATCAAATGCTAGAAGCACATTGTATGGAGGAAAAAAAGAGAGAAAAGAAGGAACATCTTCCCTCTATGTTCCCCCAAAGAAAACATTGTGCTAAGAGGTGCCTCCTGAAAGGCCAACACAGTATTTGATCACTCCACTACTCCTCCCCTGTTTAAAATTCAAGAGTAAACAATGTATGAAAGTAGCATTAATCATTTCAGAGCATAAAAAACCTGGAGGGAATACTTTCCAAGACTGACTGGTCAGGTTCAGATATCAAGACAAATCAAGAAAGATGCGGATCAACTGGAGCGAGGTCAGTGGAGGCCCCCCAGGGCAGCTGGGGCTGGACCATTTGCATCCAGCGCTGGAGGAGGGGCCGCAGGAGTAGGGCTTTGTCAGCCTGGGGCAGGGAAGGCTTTGGGGTACCCACAGCAGCCGCATGCTGCCGTCTTCATCAATGATCTGGATGAGGGGATTGAGTGCACCCTCAGCAAGTTTGCAGATGATACCAAGCTGGGCGGGAGTGTCGATCTGCTCGAGGGAAGGAAGGTCCTGCAGAGGGATCTGGATAGGCTGGATCGATGGGCCGAGGCCAACTGTATGAGGTTTAACAAGGCCAAGTGCCGGGTCCTGCACTTTGGTCACAACAACCCCATGCAATGCTACAGGCTTGGGGAAGAGTGGCTGGAGAGCTGCCCGGCAGAAAAGGACCTGGGGGTGCTGGTCGACAGCCGCCTGAACATGAGCCGACAGTGTGCCCAGGTGGCCAAGAAGGCCAACGGTGTCCTGGGTTGCATCAGGAATAGTGTGGCCAGCAGGAGTAGGGAAGTGATCATGCCCCTGTACTCGGCACTGGTGAGGCCGCACCTCGAGTACTGTGTTCAGTTTTGGGCCCCTCAGTACAAGAAGGACACTGAGGTGCTGGAGCGTGTCCAGAGAAGGGCAACGAGGCTGGTGAAGGGTCTAGAAAACAAGTCTTATGAGGAGCGGCTGAGAGAACTGGGGCTGTTTAGCTTGGAGAAGAGGAGGCTGAGGGGAGACCTGATCGCTCTCTACAACTACCTGCAAGGAGGTTGTAGTGAAGCAGGCGCTGGACTCTTCTCCCAAGAAACTAGCGATAGGACAAGAGGAAATGGCCTCAAGTTGCATCAGGGGAGGTTTAGACTGGACATCAGGAAGAATTTCTTTACCGAAAGAGTGGTTAGGCATTGGAACAGGCTGCCCAGAGAGGTGGTGGAGTCGTCAACCCTGGAGGCGTTCAAAAAAGGTATGGACGTGGCACTCCAGGGCCTAGTTTAGGAGTCATGGTGGTGTTAGTTGTTGGTTGGACTTGATGATCTTAGAGGTCTTTTCCAACCTTAATGATTCTATGATTCTATGCCTGCAGGGAAGGGATTGAGAAGATGGAGCCAAGCTCTCCGCAGTGGCATGTGGCAGGAGGATGAGAGACAATGGGCATAAGTTAAAATATGAGAGGTTCAAACTGGATGTAAAGAAAATCTTTTCCACCACAAGGATAGTCAAGGAGTAGCATAGGCTGCCCCAAAAGGCTGAGCTGTCTACATCCTTGGAGGTTTTCAAGACCTGAGAGCATCAAGCCCTGAGCAACCTGGTCTGACCTCAGAGCTGCCCCTGCTTTGAGCAGGAGGCTGGACAGGAACTTCCTGAGGTCACCTCCAGCCCAAGTTACCTTGTGATCCTATGAACTCCAGGCAGCACGCTGCAGGCGCACATTACAAGATTCTCTATTAACACTGTAGTTACATTTACTAACTTTTTCCTCCATATACCCTCAAGATAATTAAATAACTTACTCTGCCTGTCCTGTTGAGATTCTTTCTGGGTTTCAAACAGCATTCTGGTTTGTGCCTTTCCAGCACTGACAAACATCAACTCTACATCATCCTGATCAGGAATTGGTACCAGAACATGCTCACACACATGGACTGCAGCACTAAATCACCTCCACTCTACCCTCCTCCATTAACAGTGAAGAAACACTGCAAGAGGTGCGTCATGGACTGGCAGACAGCAAAGGAGCAACCATGAAGAGACATAGCAGATGCAGCAGATGCAGAAGTTAATGGAGCTACTGATGAGTCTTTTCAAAGAGAGCCACAATTTAAATTATTAAAACAGTCAAACCTTTAATGAAGTTGGTTATAGCCTCATCATAAGACTACAGGAAACTACCTACTGGTTTGTCAGCACTAGAATTTCTAAGTGGTGTTCAAGCCCTATAATTCAAGCACTTTTTACTCTATGTTTACAGAGTGCTAAAGGCCACAATTTACCAGGGTAATGCCACATTTAACTAGTAACTAGAGTTCACATCTTTGTGAAATGCAATTGAGACAGTCATATCTCAGTCAAACTGCTAAACTTTTGAATCCAAGCTAACTATGTTTTGAGCATTAACATAAAATTGGCAATGAAGATAATTTTCTTAAAGTGAACAAATGTGGACTAAAGCTTGATACTGTCTTATAAAAAGGATGTTTCTGTGGTATTATGTTAGAAATCCTATCGATAGTGATATTTTGCTTAAAAGTAGCTTCTTCTGTACCAAGCAGGATACATGAAATGTTTACTGTAAGATGACTGCCCCACAAAATTCATTTGATTTATAGGGAGTACTTGTAGATTCCCAAAGCAGCACAAATGGTATGGGTTCAAATTTTTAGCCAGATGAGATGAACATGTTCATCTGAACAGAGAGATGTGAACCATGCCTCTTTTTTCTAAGAGCTCTTTGAAAGAACCTTCTGAAAGGTCTACTCACCTGACCAGATGTAATGCCAATCTTTTGAAAAGTGACTCAAACAATGACCTGAAAGAAGTATCTAGGAAACTAGATGGGACAGAAGACACTCCAGTACTCTTGAAAGGTGACCTTGAAAAGGATAATAAGAGTAGGAAAGCAAAAACCCCAACACTTTCTTACAACATATGAAGATGACTTAAAAACGGACTCTCCTGCAACTTTTGAAATACTCAGTATATGAAGTCTGACCCTCTTTGTTCCTTCTGGAAGACTTCTGTAGGAGTCTCAGGTGTTTCTCAGTTCTTGCACTTTGATTGAGGGGGTACAATCTTCTAAGGACAGCATTTTAAAACAGTTGATTCATATACATTTATACAGAAAGCAAGAGACTGCTAGTGGAGGAGTTAAGGCAGTCCAACTAAAAGTCCTTTCTTCCCTGCTCACTTTTTCAGTGTCTTGATTCTTGCAGAGTCATTATTTCACTAGTTATTCAACCATTACATGGTTACCTTAGAAATTCAGCTCTCTTCTGTCTAAACTTCAAACACAGAGAAAGATTTCTCACAAAAACTTTTCTGTCCCTCCTTAGTTTTAAGACAGCGAAGACTACCAGAGACTAATTGCTCCACATCTTCATTTGGCACAATGTTTTGTTAAGCTGCCCTTTCATATCATTATACTTTTGTCTCTTTATTCTTTCATCATTACACTCGGATCGAGCTTGTAATGCTACAGTAAGAAGGAGGATGCCCTCCTCCTTAAGGCAAAGGACTAATAGAACTGGCTCTGAGAGTTTGAGACTCTGTTCACAGGTCTCTTTATAAGCTTGGGCTGCAGTAATCTGCAGCTCAATTTCTGCCCTATGCAAATCAAACAATTTAAATATACACTCTGTAGATGTAAAAAGCATTTCACAGCTTTTCAGGAAACCGTCCCGAAGCTTACTTTCTACACAGAGGAACAAACCCAAATGTTCTTTAGAGGAAGAAGGTGAAGATTACCAACTACAAAGTGCTTGAAAAGTTTGGGAGGGAGAATGTCCTGGCTTGGTTGGTGTTTTTTGGTTTGTTTGTGGTTTGGTTTTGGGGGGGGCTTTTTTGGGGGGTTTTTTTGTTTGTTTGTTTGGTTTTTTGTTTAAGAGGAGATAATGTTCTTGGTGACAAAGACCGGAGTCATTACTTGTAATATGTTAGTGCCCAGATGCTTCAGTCCCATTGTATTAGGCACAATATAAACAATGCAGTCAGGAAAAAGTGGTAAAGGCCCAGGATGAGCTATGGTGTTGGAGGAACAAAGCTAGGAGAAATAGGTGATTACTGTCCACATGCTTGCAGGCAAGGAGCATCTCCAGCTTGGTGCAGCAGAATACAGAACGCTAAGAAAGAGTCCGCTGGTGCGGGAAGCTGACTGGGGCAGGACAACCGTGACTTCAGCAGTACTGCCTTGTAACGACACAAGGCAGCTGAAGACATGTAGTCACAGGGAGGGAGGGGGGAGCAAGAGATTACAACATTATTAAGACATACACTAAAATATAAATGGTAGAGGAGAGCTAATAATAAGGCATTTAAGAGCTTTTTCCATAATGTAATGGGAAAGAAAGAACGAAGAAGCTTCTAAAACAGCATAGGTGAGCAGCCTGGAAGAGAAAAAGGCCCATAAAGTTGCTATTAGAGAAAAAGATTACTTTATTGTTTTTCTTTTTTGAAAAGATAAACTTGAGACAGGATCTGGACTACCAGAAGGAGGCAGACAGAGACACATAACAAGATGAGGAGGAAGAGGAGGATTTGGAGAATCAGTAAGGGGAGACAGCTGAAGTGTTTCAGAACCCTGGATAGAAAGTGTTTTGGAAATGTAAAAACCTCCTTGAATTCACTCCTTAGAAATCCTTCCCAAGCCCTGAACTCTTCAGAAAGAATGTGCATGCCCTTTTGGCATATCTACATCTTTTCCATGAGGTGCTCTGGAAGGGGCGGGGGGGGGGGCG
>WAAD01028762.1:162185-172549 GCA_013389945.1 Fregata magnificens | reverse complement strand
CGCGCCCGCCGGGGCCGGGCCTGGGCCTGCAGCCGCGGCGTTGAACGGCCTCTCCCGCCCCGGGCCCCTCGCAGCGGCACCTCGTCTTATCAGACTCCCCTCCACGGAGCTCGGGGAGGCGAGAGGGTCGGCTTGCCGAGAGGCGGTGGCCCACGGCGCTGCGGCAGAGACCCTGTCCCTCAGCGCGAGGGCGGTGGCAGCAGCCTCGCTCTTTCCTGACAGAAAAGGTTTTAGCGGGAGCAATGCTGGTAGGCCTGGACTTCCCACATAAACCAGGCTGACCGTCCCCTGCCTGCTTCCCTGCCCGCACCCAAGGATTCCCAGGGTTCGGCTGCTCAGATGTCCGGCCCCGAAGGTCACCCCGAAGTGTCCCGAACAGCGCTCATCTCGGATTCCCTTCCCTGCTGGGGAGGCAGCAAGCTCAGGCACGGGGTGGGTCCCGCACCGGGGACGCGGCCCATGGCCCCAGAGTCGGCAGTGCAGCCAGCAGGTGTCGGCCTGGAGCCGGGGCATGTGGTGCTGCCTCCTGTGCCAGCTTGATGACTTGTTTTATGCTCAAACTTGTCTTTCTGGGCAGGAAAAGTCCCACTGAGTTCAGTGGCCGTTCGAGCGCATGGGCCAGCCTGAAGAAAGGAGGCAGACGACAATTTGGGATCAGATGAGCACCGAGGAGGCTGGCTAATGCAAATTGTGTTATTTGAGCATGTAAGTGACCCCAAGGACAAAATGAAAGATCGTGTTTTGCAAATAAATCCCTGGCATTTTTTTAGGTTGAAACAAGAACGTGTTTAGGGAAATTATTTTCAGGGGCCCACATGTTTAAACAGAAGCCTCTCAAGGCTGCAGAAATCGGTTTCCTGGTTTCAGTGCAATCAGAGCTGGGCAGTGAGCCATGCCGCCAAACCTCCCGTCGAACGCTGCGCCGTGCCTCAGGCAGGCACCACAGCAGTGCTCAGGGCTCTGCCTCCATCCCTGCAGGCTCTCGGCTGCAAAGCAGAAGCAAACTGGTTCAGCACTGGGCAAACTGGGGCTGCTCCTGCCTGCCCGGAGCCTGTCTTGGGCTAAAACAGGCAGTTTAAGTGTGCACAGCTGCCACAGGGACTCTGTGAGATTGCCTCTCTTGTATCAATGCACAAATGCAGCTCTTCTAAGCTGCATCTCTCAGGGCATGTTGTCCAGGACTCTCCCCAGACCCTTCAAGTTTCCAGCGTGATTTGGCTCATCCCCTGGTTCCTGAGCTGGCACGCTTAGGGCACCCTGCATCTTGGAGGAGACCCACCAGGTAGCATGTACTACTGCACAGATACCTCGAGCTTGCGTCTACTTTTCACGTATTTTTCCATCCATGCCTTCTCCTTATGGAGGAGTGGAATAAGCCAAGTATTGAAAGCAGAAGCACCTGAAGTCAATGCTGCTTCCCCTTCCACTAGCCCCTCACTTCCACCCCATTTGCAGCCAGATTCTTCGCCAGTCCCGTGTTTGCACAGAGTGGTGTCCCACAGCAGCAGAGTGGTGCTGTGAGAGCAGTTTACATTGGCTTAAGCAGCAAAAGCCAAAACCTTACAGGAACGCAGGCTCCCTGTGAGCCTCCCTGCCTCCTGAGGAGCCGACTTGGGATTTTTCTGTCAGTTTTCTCCATCACTCTTCTCCCAGGGGCTGTTCCAGGGACTCCTCCTCCCTTCTTTATGCTTGGCCAAACAACCTTTTTCTGCTTTTTTTGCTGGAGAGGATCCCCTGCCAGAGGTTTGCTCCCAGGCAGAATGATACCGTACAGCCTGACTATAAGGTAACCACCAAATTGCAAAGAGCATTCTGGCACATCCTCTGCTTCATGCCCCCCTGGCAGCACTGTTGTTGCTTAAAATAAAATGCTTAAAATTAATGTTAACCTGCACTGTTATTGCTTAAAATAAAAGATGATTCTTTATTTTTCAGTCCACTTTAGCACCGTGCTGGACCTTAGACAAAGTGACTGGAGCACAGGCTGTTGTTCTCTGCAACTGCGAGTGCACTTCTGAGCTTGACATGTGGACATTGCTGGATCTGCACAAACAGGGGTTTCCAGGGCTGACTCACCCTGACCTCTGCATTTGCATGTGCATAGGAGAAGGGAAATGCAAAGGCAGAAGCTTGATTTTGGACATTTTGGCCAGGAAGGGGGTGGCACATTCTGACTTTCTGCAGTATCTCTTCAGCCGATGAACACAGGTCTCATCCAGAAGGCCACAAACTGCTCCCTCGAGGCATCATGCTTATGTGGCATCAGGCAGAAGCAAGGAGCGGGCAGCATTGACTCAGCAGCTTGTCTTGTCTGAGTCCAATCCACCCCCAGAGCCACCCCAAAAGACCCGAGAGGTTCACATGGGGCAGAACTGACTTCTGAGTCTTGGGCAGTGGAGAATAGGCAGCCCTGGGTATTTTCAAGAGAATCTGACAGGTGTTGTCACTGGTGTTATTTAACCCATTTAATGCCAATATAAATTGCCAAGTGGAGCCATACCTCGGGGCAGCTATACGAGGGATGATGTGGCCTGCCAGGGCAACCTGCCCAGCCACAAAGCCTCCCTTTGCCTTTTCTCAGTCCTCTTGAACATCTTCCAGCCACAAAAGCAAAGGATGCCAGACCCTGCACAGGTTTTTCCCTGTTTTTCAGGGATTTTCCTCTGGATTGTGGAGTCTTTCGCTTCCCTATGAGTTTCTGTGCTGTTGGAACTGATCTGTCCATTAGGACAATGTGTCCATGAGTTTCTCTCCCTGGCCCACTCTTCTTGCCTCTTGGAGAGCTCTTCCACATCCCCGTGCCTCCGGATTTGGCCTCAGTTTCTCCCACATGGCATTTTTGAGGACTTGGCATTGCTGCTGATTACTCTGCTCTGTTTCTTATGAAATTCTACTCCAAACCTTTTGGTGCACACAGCAAGGGGGCTAATTTCCTTCCATTTAAGGGGGAGCCACAAGTCAATCTCCCCTTAGTTTTGTTCCAAGAGATTTGTGATGAAAGTCTTATCTTCAGAGAAGCAGGTTTCTTGTAGAGGTCAACACATATTATCATTTTTATCATTAATGGGTCAATAACTGCAGCCTACCATTTTATTAATTACAGAGCATTGGGAAGGATTTGATCCCCAGATGAGGACGGCGGAACAGAGACCCTGTGAACCCAGTGAATAACCCTGGCCCTCCGCCGGCAATGCAGCCAAAATGCCCAGGAGCGAAGCTGCTCCGCTCTCCGTAATCCCAAATGTGAATCTGTTTTACAGCCTTCGACAGCCATAGGAGCTCAGCATTTCACAGACCTTTGACACATTTATTCTCAAAACACTGATCCAGCCTGCTCTGAGGGCGAGTGACCATCCCCACTTCACAGATAATCAGAGGAGCAGAAGAGATTTCCTCAAGGTTGTTTAAGACAAGAATGGCGAGGTGGACAAAATTGGAGCCCGATCCCATCCTTCTTCATTAACACTGACATCCTTAATTGTCCAGGAATATCCTATGAGCGTTGCAGAGTCCTAGGTCTCCCTTTTGTATGCGTAAACTCTCCCCCTGCTTTCACATACATATGTGGCCGCTGGACAGCCCTCTGTCTCAGCACCAAACCTTGGCTTTTAGGTCTTTGAGACATCACATTTTCCTGCTGCTCAGGGTGAAAATCTGGGATCAAGCAAAGATGAGAGTACAGCTCAACAACTGAATGATAAAATGCCAGATTCTCTGCAGGTTTGGTGATTATTTCAATCTAAATGTTGTGAATGTGGGAAATTAGCACTCAAAAGCAATTGAAGAACTTGAAGGAAGAAACAAAGTATGAAGATACCTAAACAATCTTAATTTTGCCCTATATTGATCCCTCTCAGTAATTATGTTACTGTGATTAAAATGTATTTGTTGTCATCCCAGATTATATTACTTAGATTTTTAATTGTTAGTGATGAAAGCCTCATCTTACCCTAATTATAACCTCATTTCTCCAAATATAGCCTATATGCAAAACTTCAGGAATTTTGACTGTGTAGAGGTTTGTCAAGTCTTCATTATTCCCTTGCAAATATCACTCAGAACAAAGGAAAAATTGTAAAATAGGCTGCATCTCTTAAAGAAATCTCTTTTAATTCTTATGATTCATGAAGTATCTAATGGATTTACTTTTAATTCTTTGAGAGTAAGTGCTGCACATTCTGGAAAGAAGTACCGTTTCGCACTAAATAAAAGCTAAATCCCTCTTGGAAGGGAAAGAGAAAGCAGCCGTTCCTGGGGAGCCATGCCAAGTGCCTCTGCCTCGCACCCGCATCCTGCATAACCCAGCTCAGATCATGACTGCGCAGATCGATCCATCCTGCACAGCTGACCTGTAACCTCAGACAGAATTAGAGACATTAAAATGCCTGCGGAACTAATTGCATTGTAGCCAATGCTCAGCTGCTGAATATGGGAGAGAGAGAAATCTTTTACCAAGCTGACCTTCCCGAGGAGATACCTTGAAAAGTCAGTCCAGTGCCCTAGAAATGCTGCACAGTGCCTGGGTATGGTTTGCAGAGGCCACCGTAGTGGAGTGTTAGGTCCACAACCTCAGCACATCCCCAGGAGCCCACAGGAGCTTTATCCCACAGCGTACTTTGGCAGAGTCTTCCAGGACATGATGAACCATGCCCTGAAAAAAGCTCTTGAGCTGGAAGAGGCAGCCACTGATTGGTCCCTGGCCACGCTCCCCAGGCTCATGAATTTTCAGACCTTGGTTATAAGTAATCTCTTTTGTCAGCTGAAGAGCCCTGCTCACTCCTTCCTTGTTTGAATGTCTGCTCCTACCTTGGGTCATCAGAAATGGAAGGTTTCTCCCTTTGGGCCAGGCTGTCCCATCCAATGTGGCCTCACACCTGGTCGCCACAGGTTCAGCAGCTCCCTCCAGCTCAACCAGGCTCACGCCATGACAGCTACCCCCGAGCCTTGCCCGTGTGCTTCCACTTACTGACCTATGCGGTTGCTCCATGATCAATTAGTTCACCTTGGCCAGTCCAGCCTGGCCCAATCTGCCAGTCCAGTCTGGCATGTGGGGAGCAGAACTGAACCCCCTTGTTATCTCTAGACAGCAAAGGCTCTGAATTGCGGTGAGGTGGGTTCACGACTGGTTTAAGCCCCTCTAACTCCTCTGCTGGACCTTGCAATCGCTCGGCTGTGGGTAACATGGCCAAAGGACTCGATTTGATTTGTGCTTGCTGGGTCCAGCAGCAGGGAGACGGCGGGGGGGCAGTGAAAGGGGGCCCAAGCTCAGGGTCACCTCCCATATGTCAGGTCCCATCTGGGATCAGCCTGCAGGGAAATGAGCTGGGAGAGATATGAGGAACCTCCTCAGGGCCTCCATCCTCTGCTTGGGAAATGCTTTTAAGATTGGCTTCCTGCTTGCCTGCCCTTGCAGGGCAGCTGTCTCCCCCTGCCCCCCCCCCCGGCCCTGGCAGGAATTGTCCTTTTCTCCAATAGATTTGAGTTGTAAAGAGTTTGCAAACTGTCAGATTAAAAGCCTTAAGCTGGAAGGTTTCCCTTCCTCCTCCGGAGCACAAGGGGAGAGACAAGGTGAAAGGCAGTGGCGGGAGGACCAAGGAGTCCCCATCCCTCACCCCAGTGAACACAGGCATGATCTTCCTGCCTTCTGCTGCACAGCCCCACTGCTCATTGGGCCCAGCTGTATGGACAGTGAAGAGACGGACAGATCCATGTGCAGAAATACCCTTGGAGTGAACCACAGGCAATATTTCAGGTGTGCTTAACAGGTCTAGCCTTGCTTCTCAAGTCCCACAGGCAACAATTTTGCAGTGCTACTGCAAGCTCCCTGTGTCAGGGTAGGCAAGTCACTGCATTTCTCCATGCTATTTTCTTCCTCAGAGAATAAAACCAAGCTAATCATCCTTCTGCCCTCTGTCTGTCCTGCTATACCAGCTCCGCAGATGGCAGATGGCTGCTTGCCACCATGGGCTGGGTTGGAGCCCAAATCAGCTGGGGGTCTTGGGATGTTCCGGCGCTGCATGGCAATCACAGCAAGGGCTGGCAGGGAGCATTTGGCTCCTGCGGCTGAGGCTGTTGTCTTCACCAGTGGGAAATTTGCACCCACATGTTCAGCGAAAGCAGCAAGGAAAAGAAAAGAAAGACTGGGTTGGAAAACATTGGGGGGAAAAAGGTGAAATAACATTCTCCCGCACACATAGTCTGTGTTGGAGGCAAGGAACCTCTCCCCGTGCACACAGCTCCCTCTGCACCCCAGGCTCTACCAGGTGCTTAGCTCTGGGTGCACATCTCAGCATGCCGTGCCTCGGGCTGATCGATCCACCACACAGCCTGGCAGGCGTCACTCCCGCGCCAAAACCCGCTGCCGCTCCCGAACCAGCAGCGTTGCTAAGTGACAGCTCATTTACCACATCACTTACCCACCCTGGCATGCAGGAGGAAAGCAAAGGAAGAGGTACGGGCAGCGCTGGCCAGACCTCATCCCCATCACAGCCAGGTAGTGCATAATCCACATCTAGACAGGCCACCTTAACCTTTCACTATCTGGTGTTTAAGGTCAAATCCCAGCATGAAATGGAGCAGGCAGAGAGATTCAGCCGTGCACGCCAGGAGCTGGCGGGCCCAGTGGGTTGCAGTGGGGATCACCAGGCAGCAGGAGAGCTCAGCCATGTGTGGTTTTCTCCATTTGTGCTTTCTCCTGCAACAGCAGCACCTGATGCTCCTACGGCTACGGGTGGTGCAACCTATGGAAGGCTGAAGGGAAAAGATGCCTCCCTGCAAAATTTCCTATACAAAATTAGTGGGGAAGGAGGATAGGATTAAAAAAAATTTGTTTTCAAGTGTCTCACCTGAGCTTCAGTCTCTTCTGTATGAAAGGAGTCAGTGAAGGAGTCTTCTAGTAAAGGGCAAACCCCCACATTTCATACTGGTGCAGAGTTGTACCACCCCAAGCGAAGGGGGTGGGACACCATCTTAGGTGGGAACATGCAGGAGAGAAGCACCATGTTCCCTATTGACAAGACCTCTCGCAGCTCTGGGCTTGAGCCAAACCAGTAGTGTCGCAATGCCATTCCTATCCAAAACCTGCGCTGACATACAGCGGGGTGAGCCAAGGAACTCTGGGCCCATCATCAGGGGAGATGGCTGAGCTGAGAGGAGCCCAAGGCAGGCTCTTGTGCAGGAACTGTGGCGGCTTGCAGCTTGCTCCATTGCTTTACACAAGCAATGATTGCTCCCTCTGGTAGAGACACTGGAGCGTGCACAATGGAAAACAAGCACCGTTATCACCACCTTGCCAGCATAGAAACCAGCTTACCCAGAAATGTCTCATAGTTCAGCACCAAAACCACAGCAATTCAGGTATCCCTGGTTTCCAAAGGAAAAGAGGTTTCTGTCCCTCGGTGTGTTAGACTCCAGCTTTTGAACCTGTTGGCTAATTTTTAACAAAATTGGAGAACAAGTTTTGTGAAAACAGAGATAGATATACATGCACACAGAGGACGGGCTGGTCAGCACACACGTGTGACCAAGTGAGGCTTGAAGAATGTCCTCTTTCTCCGCTGTCACCCCAAGGCTTATAAATGCTAATTAAGGCTGTGGTTTTAAAGGCAGAGTTATACTGAGCACAGCACCAGTGTTAAACTGCAGAGAGCCACAATTTTTCCTAAAGCAGTGAATCTCTCCCTTTTGGGGTAAGCCCGGAGGAGCAGCACAAAAAAACCCCAACACAACCCGCAAAATCTCATCCCATTGAATCATCAAATGTCTGCACAGAGCTAGTAAGAAGGTAAAGCGCCACTTTCCGAGAAAACATAAAAATGCACCATACCTTTCCTGACTTGACATGATTTGTTCATTTATTTATCGCCATTTCCCCACACAGCCAATGGAAAGAGATGGATCTGCTTACCCTGGCCTTTCTGAGCCAAGCAAGCAAATGTGACACCAATGTTTTTAGGACGCCATTAGACCTTCGCATGGATTAGGGGCCACTGCATGCATCTAATGTGATGGCTGATCTCATTCAGACTTGCACCCAGGTCACGCTGCCACCAAGCTAGATTTTGGTAGGTACCAAGGGAGGCAGCTGCAGGGGCAGCACCTCTACCACCCCGGCAGGGTGGTGGTTGGGCTGCAGTTCTTGATCCCACCTCATCCCCCAGCTCAGCCCATCCTGCAGCCAATCTGCCGTGTCTGTGTCACCTACCAGCCCATTGTCCTGGGGTTTGTTTGGCTTTGTGACTAACACCGAGAGCAAACCTCTGAGAACCCAAATCATTTTGTGTTTGCAGCAGCAAGCTCCCCACCTGGATTTCCGCTGGTGAGAAAACAGGATTCCGTTAAGGATTTTTGCCTGTAGACAGACATTTACACCCCTGGCACCGTTTTTTTTCTCCTATTGGGGAGTATTTTCCTAGTGGTTTGGTTTTTTTTTTTTTTTCCCCTGGCTGTAAGAACCTCTGGCTAATGCATGTAAACTGCTTTCTCCTTTCCATGCTGCATGTGCTGTATGGGTGGGGGTCTTAATGGTTTGTTTAAATTCTGGCAGCTCTGCCTGCTTCCCTTTGGACCCCTATCCTGCAGCCTTCAACCTGCAAAACCTATTCAAAGGGGCCTGTGAACTCTCAAACACCAGCAGGTTTCGAGCCGGCTTGTCCCCAAAGAGGAGCATCCCATCAATATATCCCACATCTCCCTGGGGATCTGGACGGAGTCGAAGGGGAGAGGCAGGGAGCAAGGGGCAGAGCACACCGGCTGCCTCAGCATCCCTCTCCTGCAATGCCAGCTTAGTCTGAATTAAAAATCAGCATAAAAATATAACTCCAGGGTGTGTTACCACACCCCTATGTGGCGAGAGAGACTGCCACTTGCTATCAATGCGTGCTCCCGAGGGTATGACTGCAGCCAGGGCCTCTGCAACAAGGATTTAAGGGTTCTCTGAGCAAATGGACTCAATATCTTCTTGGGTTCATTTGCCGGGGGTCTTACTCCTTCATATCACTCGGGGATAGGACCAACGAGCATCCCAGCACCCAGCTGAGCTGGCAGGGCAAAAGTTTTCAAACAAAGGACTGGAAATATTTCATCTTAGCAGGACAGCGAGAAATACAGCCTGCTGCTGCAGGCAGGGCTGAAAGCCACCGCCCCGGGAAGGCAGAGGGGAGATAATGGTGGCTGCGAAGCCCTGCAGTCAGTACCTCTTAAGGACAGAGGGAGGAGCACAGATGAAGGAAGAGAAAGGGAAACCTGTTGGTGGCAAATAAGTCCCTGCTGGGAGGAAAGGCTGCGTGTAGGAGATGGAGAGAAGCGACAGGACAGAGACAGCCTTTGGGAGGTAGCTGAAGGCAGCTGCCCGCGGCTCTGCCTGCAGTGGCTGTGAGCAGAGAGGGCTCTGCCGACCCTTTCTCGGGGAGAGGAGCTTCTTTAGTGGAGAACAGCAACGCTGCAATCATACAAACGAGAAATGAAGACAATTAGTCAGTCAGTCAGTCTGGTACGGGTTTCCCTCGCTGTAAAGACTGGTTTTCAGCGCACCCACAACATCTACGTGATCCTTCAGATCTTCCTTCACACAGTGAAATGGAGGTGTTGGGTGAAGCTGAAGCCCCCCAAGCCAGTTTCCCCGTGGGGCCCCAGAAGAGGGTGTTACAGTGATGCTGCACTGGGGCTGGGGTAGCTGAGAGGCCTGTGTGTGTCCCAGGCTGGGGCTGCGGGTGCTGGGGCTGGGGTCTCTGTGGCCATCTGAGCAGGACTGGAGGGACACGCATAGCGTGACTGTTTTCAAACAGTTGTGTGCGCGAGTGGGTGTGTTTTATGCCTCCTCAGCCCTGGGGATGCCAATGTGTCACGTCTGCTGGGGGGGGGGTGGCACAGCGCTCTGTGTGTGTGCATCATATGTCCGTGTAGGTATCTGCCACCTCGCCCCAGCCCTCTTTGGAGGAGGGAGATGCATCTCTGTGTATGTGTGTGTGCGTGCACATGTGAAGTTGTGCACGTGTGTGCACATGTGTATGTGTGCATGCATGTGTGTGTGTGCATATACAAGGGGTATATGTATGTGTGGGGGTGGGCGTGTGTCTCTGCAAATGTGTGTGCACATAGTTGTGCTTGTGGAGATGGATGTGTGCATGTGGCTGTGTGTTCGTGTGTACATGTGCATGTGTGTACATATATATATCTGTGCGCGTCCGTACCCAGGTGTCTGACCGCAGCCCCCAGCCCCTGGGCAAGGGGAGCACGGCCTGCCTGCGTGTGTGTGTGCGTCTGTGCCATACGTGCGTGTGCTCGCCCGGCTGCGTGTGCAAGCCTGCCCAGCCACCCGCCCGTGCCCGCGGGCTGTGCGTGCCCCGGGCTGTGCCTGGCGGGGG
>WAAD01028762.1:151029-161887 GCA_013389945.1 Fregata magnificens | reverse complement strand
AGAAGGGCTGACATCCAGCCTCGGGCTATGCTTCCCTTAAGACAGCGGGGTTCCCCCCGTCTGCACTCACCTTGTCACGCTCCCACCCCCACAAAACCCCCGGGGTCGGTCCTGGCAAGGGCTCCTGGTGGTATTTGTAAGCTGCCGCTTGCCCGTTGGGTCTGCGAGTCTGCGGTCGCTGCAGCACTTTTATATCCTCTCTGACCGGGGAGGGAGGGAGGGACCGGGCCAAGCAGCTAAAGCCAGGTGTGGCAGAAGTGAACAAAAATATAGGCAGTTAATTGAAATATTAGAATACCCAACCTTTAGATTGACAATAGGCCGAAGGAATCGGAAATGTTCGTGTGAGATGGTTGATATTACTGAGCATCCGTGAGATGATCCAAATGACGGGGATGCTAGAATCACTGCTACAGCCTGTTCAGGCAAGACAAGAGGGAGGGAGGGAGGGAGAGACGGATGGAGGAAGGGCAGTCTCTGTCAAAGGCAGTCTGACATGCCGTAAATACTGACGGTTCGGATAAAGCTCGAAACGCCTGGAGACCCCTATACAAACAGTGACTTACCTGGGGTGGAGAGGAGTCCTGTGAGGGTGAAGTGTCCACTGCAGACCACTGAAAAAAATGGGAGTGGAAAGACCAGCTCCCTTGATATCCCTTCCTGGAGTGCAGAGAGAGGAACCATCCTTGATGTCTGATAGGAGATTTGAGGCTGGGGAGCAGATGATGAAGGTCTCATGCTACAGCTGGAGAAGCATCCCTGGGGTTTCTAAAAGCTGTACATAAGTTTCTAAGTGCAAAAATAATTGAAAACAGCTTGGGGTATTTCTACATCAGACCTTGTTTTCATAGATCGTAATGAGTTGGGCAGCAGGCTAGAAAATGATGGTTTTCTAGATGCAAATGACCACATTGTTATTCCATTTCATAAGTGCCAGCAAAATGTAGTTCTGGGCACCAATATACCTGAAACTTCAAAAAAATCCTAAGCTAAAAACAATTGTGAACAACAAGGAACAAGAGGAACTATTTTAAAATAAAAACAATAATTAAATTAAATTGCAGGGACTTGGTTGATAGAAGCGACTACCGATAAAACGGATTTCTGTAATCCACATTATTTAGTCCTAGATCATATTTTGATTAAGAAAAGTGATACTAAAAATATCAACTTGGCCCATATTCAGTGGACTAAAAACCAGTAACAAGATATAATTTAGAAAATAAGGATCAGTGAGATATTGGTATGCAGTGGGTATTTTTAGTAGACTCCCAATGAGATTTTTTTTTTTTTGCTCGGTACTGTTCAGTATCTTTCTCAATGCCCTGGAAGAAAATATATAATCCCTGCCAGTAAAGAGCACCAATGACCCCAAAGTGAGTAGAATAGCAATTAATGATGGTAATGAGTCAGTTGTGCTTCCCAACTCGGATTGTTTGATAAAAAGGGCTTGTTCAAACAGCGAAGTCAAATGCAAAGTCATACGTCCAGCAAGGAGGAACGCATGTCAAATATAAACAACAGGCAAATGTCTTCTGCCAAACAGCGACTGTGTCAAGGACTGAGGAGTGATTGTACACAGCCCGCTGAACAAAAACTCTGTGTGACACTGTAAATAAAGCAGCAAATGCAACCCTTGTAGATATAAGCAGGGGAATATCAAGCAGAAGAAGAATGTTGTATTATTTTCATGTACAGCATTAGCAAAACCCTTCTTGGAGGAACAGTAATAAGAATTACTTTAGCTCTGGAAACCAGGCTTTGTGGCAAGAGTCTAGAGAGGCTCAGTCTAGATCCATCCTTAAAGATGCTAAGGAGCAACTTGTTCATGGCCTTTAAGTATCTGCTTGGGGGAGGGATATGTGATATGTGATGAAAGGGGGCTCCTTTATTCAGCAGAATAAGGACTGGTGAGATGCCAGGAGCAGGTTTGGATACCACACAACTTCAAACTACAAATACGGTGTGTGATTTTGAGTGAAAGTAATCAAGTAGCAGGAAAAAGTATTTGAGTACCTGATGAATCCTCCATCACCTGAAGGCTGTAAATCAAGACCTAGACGTCTTTCAGGAAGACATGTTTTAGCTCAAAGAGGATGGCTTGATGTGGAAATTTGCTATGCATATGTCCTGTAGAGATCCTGGAATACAAGTCTTGAGATACCTGGTAGGGACAAATGAGTCTTCCACGAGGAAAGGACACAGAATTTAGCTTCTAAATCCATGTTCATTTTTATTTGAGGAATACTTCCCCCCCAGTCTAAAAGAATAATCACGTGAAGCCATGGGAATCAACCAAAATCTGTGTTACTCCTCTAGCTCTGTGCTATACGAGTCCAACCAAAACAGTACTCCATCCTGTAAATGTTGCATTTCAAACAGCTGAATTTGTGCAAAAATATGGTCTTTATCTTTCAGACAAATATTTGGGCTTTGTGAGCCTGATAGGAGATAGAGAGATACAATTTATCTGTTTAACACATGGCACTAATTAAGCCAAAAGGAAGTGTAAGATTTGCACTGGTATGCCACTGTAGACTTGCCATTGTATACCAACCATAATTTTTCTCAGTCTGGATCTTACCATGTTTTATTCAGGCCAAAAGCTAACCTTTTCCCGTAGGATTTTTGCCTGAATAGGAGATGGGTTAATTATTTGGAAGTCTTTTCTAGTGGGGGAAAGGTTCCTACTGGGTTATTTTTTCCACCAGTCCTGTAAATTTAAGACTCAGTATCATCATTATCCTTGGGTTTCCAGAAAGCTGGGATTCTTGTTGCAACCCCAGACCTGCAGCTGCAGCCCACCGCTGACCCTCGTGTCTGTGCACAGCTGAACTTACTGCAACAGGGCTCCCTCCGTCCCCTGCCAGTTACAAGGCTGGGTCACTAGGGCTCACCAAATGAGGTTGATTCATGTCTGTGTACATAAAATGAATACCATACATATAAATTAATAATTAAATATAAGATATATAACACATAATTAAAAAGTAGGTGAGATATGGTGCTGTACAGCCATCCATACCAAGGGGTTGAGACAAACACCCACATAGCCCTGAAAAGACTCTGAGTTATTTGTGGTATCAGATGTGCTTTGAGATATACGTATATTCTGAGTCACAAATTTGAGTTGTATTTTCTAGCTTTATGGGTCTATGAGAAACAGTTTAGGATGCTGATGTCAGGGGGAAGAAAGCCAGGAGGAGAGAAGAGGGCAGAGGTTGTTTCTAAAACTTGATATGAACATTGGTGGCCTTTAGCCTGAAATGAAAATCCATTTATATCTTGAAGAGGCACGGAGAAGCAAAAGCAGATCCCATGCAAAAAGCATTAATAATTGGAGAAAAATAAGATTCAGAACAAAGTCCTGCCTTAAAGCCACATGAAAACCCCACCACTGTTCACTGCCAGGGAGCCTAGCTGCTTACCTTGGCCAGCACGGCCGGCAGACACCCAACCTCAAACCAATTCTCTTTAATTTCCTGCTGACAGTCAGAGAAACGCTGAGCACGGGGTAGATGCCTAACCCTCCTCCCCTGCAGCTGGGTCAGGAGGGGAACCTCCGAGATGTCCCCGCGCTGGCTTCAGCATCTCAGTGCTGAACTACTGGGGACACACGGAGCAGCACAGCGCTGCCAGCTGCAGGATTTGCTGCCTAAAGAACATCTCCATCCATCTTGGCCTCGCCACAGTTCACCTACAGCTTCCTTCCCATGCAAGCGTTGCCACCCAAAGGACGAAAGCCAGCGAACCAATGTCAAAAGCAAAATCTCATCCACGCAGCCCTGCTAATGCACTGAAGCCTGTGCTGGCGCTCTTCCAGCTGACGAGCTTGTGCTTGCTTTGACAATTAAATCATTTCCCCACCTTGTCCCAGCTCAGGGAACCCCAACACAACAGTGTCCTCCTCCTCCTGCCTGGGCTTCAGAGCATGAAAACCAAAGGGCAGCCCTGCAGAGCAAGGTAGAAAGTGTATTTTTCAATCAAAAAAACATATTTCACTTTGAAGGTGGTCTTGGGTAAAATACTGGGATTAAAGGCATCACCATGCAAGGTCAGAGGCTCCAGGTTTTGCGTGGTTCTCTCTCCTGGTGTTTCAGGATTAGAGAGGGAGCCAACAAACTGCCAGAGTTGGAGGGAAGAGATTTTGATGGGTGAGTTTCTTCACAGCTCTGCGGGGGAAAGGGCTTGTCCTGTCCCGTGGATATGTGAGAATCAGAGAGTTGTTCTGATGATTTCTGCAAACTGAAACATGAGTGGTTTGGTGGAGGGAGATGGTATCAGGTCGATCAAGATGCAGTGTTTTGATATTGATTTTTTTTCTATTTTCTTTTTATTTAATTTTCTTAAATTGTAGAAGAAAAGGCCCCTCTGTAAATGCCCATGTTCCCCATTTTGGCACATTAGACATTTTTTCTTGCCTTTTTAAAGTTCTGACATTCCTCACAACCCATCCTTCCACGTGCAAACTTCTGGCTTCAAGGAAATGGTCTTGCTCATCAGACATGGTATTATTTCTGCCCAGCTCTAAGAGCAGCCTCACACAGCTTCATCTCCAGGGCTTGGGTCACCTATCAAACCCAACCCTTTCTGACATGTCTCCATTCCGCTTTCCACCTCTGCTCATCAGCCTTTGATTAGCAGAGCTTTACTGGGGATCTCCCTGCCCTTGCAGAGGAAGGTTTAAAGCCATCCTTCCCCTCTCCCAGCTGCGTGGTGCCCATGAGGTCCAGCAATGTGGAGGCTGGGGCAGCAGGGATGCTCAGAGCTGGGCTCAGAGGCAGCAGTTTGGGTGACCCCCAAGGAAAGGGTTGGGATGTTGTTATTTCACTCTATAAGAGGCGCCCAACTTTTTTTACAACTATTTTTTTTGGCACTACCAAGTGTTTGATAGCAAATAGACAATTTTAATCAAATCTGTACTGTCTGACATGTGTCCTTCTCATAGGTACTCTCAGTACCTTAGATGGTTTAAACCTGTTTGACCATCGAGTTTCCCACCCACTTCATTTCAAACAGTGCCAGGACCTGGACTTGCACAGAAAAACATAGTTCATAGATAGGGTGAGTCTTGAAATTCAGCAAATCTCCACTATTTTTCCCTTCCCCGCCCTTTTTGTCTAACTAGAATTAAATTTTCCCTATAGCCTACGTGCATCTGTTATTGAAGAGAGTTTATATCCCAACCAACAGCTGGATAAAAAACATTTCTGATGGAAAACACTGAAAGAGGACTCTGCCATCAGAAGTAAAACTCTCCGTTGCATGGCTTCTTAAGAAAATTTGAGCAATTAAAAAACCCAGCAGGCTGCTCTTTGATTATTCAATGCAGCACTTGTAGAGGAGCAGCACTGAGGTCTGCTGCATCATGTAAATAGGTTTTTGAGATAAAGGGATAGAGTTTTGTAAGTAAAGAGGGAGGAAGAGACAGGAGCTGAGGCTTTTGTTTATGGTGTGTTGTTTTAATATCCTGAATTTCAAGAATCACTTTTTCTTATTTTGTTGAGGTGACTGAACTGCAGAGCAGTTTAATGAGCATCGCTGCCTGGGACGGAGCTGGGAGAAATGTGTGAGCGGAATGACAGCTCACCCTTTCCCCTTTTGCTTAAATGCGAATATATCTGCAAATGACCAGAAGCAAAATTCCACCCCCATCCTCCCCCCATCTAGCAAAAGCTCGTCAGGAGCTCGAGAGAGGCTTTGCCTCTGCCGTCTGCAACATGATTAAGAAGTCAAGGCCTCTGCAAGGCTGCCTCGTGTTTCCATTCCATCTCCGGGCTGAAATCCGAATGCGTAATTAGCTGGAGCGATCGATGGAGCAAGAGGTGGGTAATGGGACTCCGGGAGGAGGTGACGGACAGGGAGGGTCTGATTCAGCCCTGGCTTTGCTCTGCACGGTGTTGGTGGGGCTGAGGGAGCGCAGGCAACACAGGCAGAGCAGCAGCGGGAAGGATCCAACCCAGGGCAGAGCCAGGACAAATGTTACTTATAACACCCTGGGTCATTTATTGGACATGGGGAGTTGCAGCATCCATGCTCACCTCTCAGCAGCTCTTTAATTTAATTCTGGCTGGGCTCTGCAATGCCGTAGAGGTGTTTCCACTGACTCCCAAGCCACTGAAATCACAGCAAACAGCCAAAATCTTTCATAGGTAGAAGGGGCCTGGGGAGGCAAGACATGCCCAGCCCAGCCAAGTACTCCCAGCTCAAAGCAGTGGCAGATGGTGAAACTGGTCAGCCCAGCCTTGTGCTGTGGGGGGTGAGTCACCAACACGCCCCCACTCCCAGCACTTGCCCAAAACATGCCGAAACTGCAGTTTCTCGGGTGCTGTGCCAGGAGGACAGAGCAGCACCGGCACGACCACAGCACCCATGGCTCTTTTGGGTGCCATCATATATCAGTTAATGTCACATTCCCATCACTGCACCCCATACAGATTCTTTTTTTCATGGCCTTTATCACCAGCTTCCTGCATCTCAAGCATCTCCTCTCTTCTTTATGACCCACAGAGAGGAGGAGTTTTCCCAAGCACCAAATTAAACTCCATCAATAACTACTCAGGGATTCTTTTAAAATATTTATAAGCTCTTAAATATTTAGCAGTATTTATTATGGTCTGTGAGACATTACATTGTCTCTATGACAATGCCACCTCCCAAAATGTGCCATGTACCTTCTTTTACTTCCACTGACTATAAACAAACCCAGCAGCGAGAAATCCAGTCCTACAACCTCATTCAAGAAAGAAACAGGGGCTCCACTTCTGTTTAAAAATTGTTTGTGGTCGCTAAGATGCTTGCACCTCACGCATCATCTTCTCTGATACTTTTTAATAGCAGCCCATGTGATGCTGAGGGTATCAATTAGCTGAATACTAAACCCCAGCAGTGGCAGCCCACATCTCTTGTGTGACCTTGGGCATGTCACTTAATCTCTCCCAAGTGGTGCAATGGGGGGGACTTGCATCTCAGCTTTCCCTGCCAGGCTGCTGTGGGTTTGTGTCGGGTACTGCAGTGATGGGGGACATAGGTAGGAGTGACTCATGATTAGGCTGATCTTTGTGCGTCTGAGCAGTAGTTGGCCCAAAACAGACATCCTCACTCCTCCATGCTCTGACCTCCAAAATCCTTTCTGGCAGCAAGGCAGGAGGACTGTGAGGGTCCCCCGAGCTGAGGAAGAAGGCGCAGAGATGTATCGGAGGTGGGTCTGAGCCTGTGTCCCAGCACTTGTGGCCAGGGGGCAAGGGGCAAGCAGAAACAGTCTGGCTGCGTTGAATGTGCAGCACAGGCAACGCTAGCTCTAGCTCTAGCCCTAACCCTAACCTTAAGCCTAGCCCTAGCCCTAGCCCCCACCTGGGACCAGGGAGGTGGAACAGCCCAAAGCACCTATAGAAAGACGCAATGACCTCTAAGACAGGAGAATCAGCCTAAGATGGAGATAAAGCCAGAGCACTTCTGGACTTTGAGATGAGCACGTCCTCTTTGGCATTTATAACACCTGAATGCAAGCACTCCCACAGTGCCACCGATGCCCAGCCAAGCAGGGCTGGATTTTCGGGTGCCCTGCATGGAGAAAGCTGGGAAAAGTCTGCAGTGCCCATCACAGCTCTGAAAACAAACCAGGGCCAGGGCACAGCTCTCCTCCCCCCAAAGCAGCATTGCTCGCTCTTGATGGTGTGCAGTCACACCTGGAGAAGACAACCTAATTTGTGAGCACGTTTTATTGCTCTTCCTTTCCAGCATCAGCTAGTTTCCTTTGGTAAGCTTGAGCTGCTGGATGTAGCTTGGTCATGCCAGCAGAAAACTGCTAAATCCATATTTTGGGAACAGAAAAACCTAGAGTCTTTTGAAATATATATTTTCAAGAGCCACTATAGGGCTCACCCCAGGAAGAGATGAACTGGGATACATCTGTTTTGGAGCTGGAGTGGAAGGAGGCAAACACAGAGGAACTCCCCACGGGATGGGTGGAGAGCCCATCTCTGAGCCAGGCAAGGAAGGACTTGCTCAGCCCCTGCTCCACAAAGGTTTCTACTTTCGTCAAAAATCCAACAGCCCCTAACTGAGCTTAAGCCTTCCCTGAGGAGATCACGTTTTACTAGGACTTATTGGCAAGGGAAGTAAGAAAACCCAGTTTTCCCAGCAAGACCTTGCGAGCTGGGTTGGGGATGCTGAAAGGCATAGCTTTGCTTCTGGCACCTTTGCTTTGTGCAAACACATCGTCGATGCTTCTTTCAGGGAAAAGGGGGTCTTGGGAACAGATCTGCAAAGAGAGAGGGTTTCGCTGAGCCACACAGCCAGGCGAGACACGGCTGTGGTAATGGGAACGTGACATCCATTTGGTGTCACCATGAGGCTGAAGTCCTCCCTCAGCTGCCTCCACCACCCCATGCTGTCACCAGCATCCCCCCAGCCTTTCTGCATCTTTGTAGGTGGGACATTTTCCGCCTGCAGTCCTTGTTCAGCCAGTGCAGATCCCTGCCAGGGTCAGCATCTTCGGATGCTTTGCCAGCAAAGACAAGCCATGGGTCAGAGTCACGGTGTGTGGGTCAGCCCCATGTAGAGGCAACCAAGTCCAGCAAAGAGTGGCCAGGCAAATACTCCCTGTCTCTGCTGCTGGGGATTTGGGGAGCGGAAGATTTATGGGGTTGTGATCCTGCCACACATTAGCCTGAAGGAGCAGCACTGCACGCGCCGGGAAGTACAAAGCACTGCCTTTGATGTGCTACAATGGCTTGGAAATGAAAACAAACAGAGTGCTTGCACAGGGAAATTAGGGCAGCAGAAGACAAGCATGGAAATCTGTTGGGGTTTTTTTCCCCCCATTTAAAAAAAAGAAAGGCACTGGGTGACACCGATTTCCCAGCCTGTGGCTGGCTGAGACGGGGACTGGGACCTCTCCAGGGATGAACATTGAGGTGCCTGTCCTACTTCGGCCATGCCACCCACATCCTGGTGGAAGCAAAATAAGACCATGGCAGGATAATGAAAATATTCACCAGGTGCCTTTTGCTGTTACCCTTGTCCTGTTTGACTATATCTGTGGGCCAAGGGCAATAAAAATAATTTCAAAACAGAGCAGTTGGGACTATATGGAACACCCTCCCCTTTGCTTGCCAAACAGTTTATTTTTGCTCCTGATATTTAGACTCTCATCAAAGCCAAGACACAGCCACAGAATACCAGCTCCGGGCCAGATTTGCGCTGCAAGTTGATGTCGTTTTACTGCAGGCGGTGCGTTTACATTGCTTTACGCTAGCTGGAGAGCTGTTAGCCTCAAAAACTCTATAGGAGAGACAGATTTCAGCTGAAATCGCACTGACTGCTTTCTGCCCAGTCCATCTGCAGTGATGTTCACTCCCCTGGCTTGTACTTAAATAAATTCAGGTGCTCAGAGGGGCATTTTACACTGAGTGCTGGCAAATGCACATTTTGGCACATTTCTCTCTAAAAAAATGGAGAAAATACTACTCTGGAAGAGGAAACCTCGCTCCCCTCCACCATGCACCACGTTACAGCATGCACAGCCCTTGCTAACTTACAGGGTGGCCAGCTAATGCACCAGCCAGGGAAAGTTATACGACTTCTCACTTTTCACTTCAATACCATGCGTACAGGCACTCATCTTACCTAGAGATGCTTAATCCTTCTCTGGGGGCTTCTAAGCAAGGTGTTTCGGTGCTGTCCTGTGGCAGCAGCTCAAAAAATGTCCTTTACATGGTCATCTTCTCCATCCATTTTTATCTGCTACGAGTTGCTTTTACCAGGTTAGATGCTTCCCCTCACGTCGCCAGCCCCAAGATCTCTAAGATGCCCAGGCAGCAGCTCTAGGTGTCAAATACCAGGTGGAGAGTGGTCCACCTTGGCAGGGCTCAGCTGCCCTTCAGGTGAGACACAGCAAGGTGCTGAGCACATTCCTCTTCTCCCTGTGATACCAGGATGGAGATGTCTGGGCAATAAATTATATCGCTTCTCCTTAGAAGTGGTGAGAGTGACAGCACTGTGCTAATCACCTGCCTGCCAGAAAAGTAGGTCCAGTCCCTACCTGGAGGAGCTGGTGGCAGCTTCAACTCAAGGAGCAGCTCCCCGTACTTGTCCTCATGTTGCTCACCTGATGGGCATTGCCTGTTCCCACCTGCTCCACCACAGCAGGGCAGGATGCTCCGGGGGGAAAAGTGCTTTGGCCTGGATTGCTTTGCCAGGCTTTTCCTCAGATGCTTCTTCTCAGCCTCTGGGACATGGAGGGTTTCTTCCCGGGCTCCTGTGTGCCTTCTCACACGCACTTCCCCTTGCAATACTTCAGTTCTGAAAAAAGAGGGAAAAATAGGATGCCTTCAATTTAAATTTCAGTGATATCAAATAGGCTGTTCTTCTATGGCCCAGGTCACCTGGTCACCCCCTGCCCAGGCCCCATCTTGTTGGGTCTCCAGGAAATGCTCTGCTATTTCTATGTCAGCTCACTGTGACTCAGTCTTCAACCTTTTTTGTTTGTTTGCTTGTTTTAAACATCTAATTTCACTTTTCTGCCATGAATCCAAGAGTGGTCAACAGATGGTGATAACATGAGTCTCATTAGTCATCACTCGGGCAGCTCTCAGAGCTGGATGCTGGTGGGGTGCCTGGGTGGGCTGTGAGGTGGGAGGGTCAGGTGCTGCAGCATCATTTCGCTGGGGTCTTTTATAGCCTCCCTTTCCACCAAGAGTTTCCAGGTATTTGGTGGCCAATGCTTTTTTGTGCCTATGAAAAGCCATTAAAACAAATGTGCAGCAACAACTGAAGACATTTAGCATGGAAGTCCCTTCCAAATTTCTTCTACAATGGCTGGATGCAGCTATAGACTAATGGGGGGGGGGGGGGG
>WAAD01028762.1:65564-151019 GCA_013389945.1 Fregata magnificens | reverse complement strand
GGGTATAAGGTGAGGGGGGGGGGGGGGGGGGAAGTGTAATAGAGCAATTAGCTTGGAGATGAAAATCATTAAACTTTAGGGGGTTTAATGAGATATTTCTACCAACCAAAAGTCTCCTGGGAATCTGACTGAGATCGTCTAATGGACACTGAACTCGAGGCAGGACAGGCTGTTTGGGTCAGTGGGACACACTGGGATCTCCCTAGGCTTGCCTTGGGAAGGGTCAATCCCACAACAAAGAACCCCACTCTGCCCTCTCCTCCTGCTTCTTCCCAAAAGAGAAATTTGTCTTGAGGATTGGTCAGGGCTTGTTCTTCTAGTAGAAAAATTGGTTTGTCCCTCTGGGAAGTCTAGCAAATGGAGGTGCTGATGGTTTCCCCAGCTCCGGCCAAGGTGCGGCTGTAGGCAGTGGGTGGGTGAAGATGCTGGTTGGGGCAGAGAAAGTGGCCCTGGGGCAGGCAGGAGAGGAGAGCGGGGCTCTGAGATGAGTACATCTCTGATTAATACATCCCTGATTTGGCATTCAGAGTTTTTTATATATATATATATATGTTCTTTTTTTTTTTTTTTTTAATATATATATACACACACACCGCTCAATTAGACTGAGAATAACTGCTGGCTCCTTGCCCAAGTTAGGCTTGGGGTAGGAAGCAACATTTAGGTCCTGCAAGTGCTGCTAGCTCAAGAATAAAACAAAGTGTGCTGGTGTATCTGGGTCATTCTCCCCTGCAGGAAAATGTATTTTAGACAGTAGGAAAGTGCCTGCCTTGCCCTCGGCATCTCATGGCTGTGTCCCACCTCCCATCCAAGGATGTCAGGGGCCAAATTGCTCGAAATGAAAATGAGATACCTGGGAAATGGTTTTGCCTTCTCCATCACTTGTGGCTGTGCACCCTCCTCTGCCCTGGCTCTTGGGGAAGAGCAATTAAGACTGCAAAACATTCTTGCCTCCCTGCTACCTCGTATGTGTTTTCGGAGGGCTGGCACAGATCGTGAGGGGGCTGCAGCTTCAATCCCCCGTGGGGAGAAGGGCATAAATCAGAGCTGACCAGTGGCATTCCTCCGTAAAAAAAAAATAAAAGGAAAAAGGAAGTCTTAGGGGCGCGGATGAACCAGGTACAAAGGCAAAGCAAATACAATTTGAAATTACACCTTGAAAAATTGAACACGAGGAATATTTGATTTCATTAACATCAATTTAGGTGATGGAGCAGTGCCAGAGGAGCTGAAACATTGCGATTAAATATACTCAGTGAGAACCGCCAAAAAGAAACACCTCCTAAATAAGCACTGATTTCCCATTGGGGAAGCAGGATGCTATTTTTTCATTCAATCTGGACAAAATCATCACTTATCATTTTTGTAGCCCTGGACCGTATCCTCTGATTGGTCCTTCCCTACCATCATCTCGCAGGAAAGTGGTAGAGCCAAAAATATTTGAAGTGCATTTGCAGAGGAAGCAAGCAAAGCTGGGCTGGGGCAGTGGGGAGGTGTCACCAGTGCTTGGGAAGGGTCCAGGTATCACCCCTATCCCTTCCTTCCCCAACATAGCAAGGCTAAGGTCAACTACCAGCTGCCACAGAGGGGCTGTGCCGGGAGGCATGGAGCCAGGGAGCTGCAGCTGAAAGCTCTCCACCACACAAGCACGCTGCCAGTGGGCTAATGCACGTCTTGGCAGGGTCCATCGCTGGTAGTTTATTCATGTCAACAATGTTTAAAAGCCATCTAAGGCTGTCTGAAGCATTAAGGACAATTTACACCGGAAAAGAAATGCACTTTTCTCCTCCAACCCAACGTCCTTGCATTGGTGTTGCAGGTTATAAAGTGCTCATAGAAAATGAAAATACTGGAGGGTGTTTTCTGGGATCCAGCGTGGTCTCTGGACATCACAGGTATTCATCAGGCAAGAAATGGGCTGGGAGACGGCCAGGAAGCTGTGACAGAAGGCTGAGCCCAATGACAATGAACAGACCAGAAACCCAACAAACCATCAGAGAAGCGGGACTGAGAATCCTGAGACTGATGGCTTTTCAGACCAAAATCTACTCTTTCCCAGGCAAAAATCTTTGCACAAGCAGGGAGGGAAAGTTGGGAGCTGCGCAGATGGCTGACTGTAAGGAATACAGACAAGAAGAGGAATGCAAAGCTACTGCAGTGTCTTTGGCATTAGCCATGTCTGCCAGGAAACTACAAACCTGGTCTCCACAAGCAGCATATTTTGCATGAAAGACACAACAATTTTTATTTAAAAAAGGTGTTTTCTGAGAGCATGGACTTGGGGGTTTGAAGGAAGCACCACAACATCAGAACCACCACAGCGGTTCAAAGTGATGACCCACCGAACCCAGAGTCCTGTTTCTAGAAACCCAGAAAAATGACCAATGCCATGCTTGGGTGTGGGGCTCCTCAGCTTAGCCTCATGCTGTGCACAGCCCCGCTTTCTTTGGGTTGGAAGACCCGAGGGCGGCAGAATATCCAAAGGCAGAAGGAGACCCAAAGGCAGAAGGAGACCCAAGGACAGGAGGAGACTCACCCTTTTTGTCCTTTCTGTGCCAGCCATGACCTCCGTCCCATCTCCCTGCCCCTGCTGCCCAACTTCTAGTTGCTCCTCGTGTGGAGCCACATCACTGATCGCCCATCATTTTGAGATGCTGAGACCCACACCTCCTCCTGCACGTCAGGAGCACACGCTGTGGCAGGAGGCACCATGACCTCAGCCCAGGGGAGGGTGAACCACCAACAGCCCCAGCACCTCTTAGAAGAGCTAAAGCAGTTTTGTCTTGCCTTGTACAGAGGATGAGACTCAAGTCTTGATGAGCTAACATGTTCGGGCAGGCTTGGCTATGGCTGCCTCTTGCCCTCTTCATTTAGCCACAGAAGAGTAAGTCAGCCTGAGAAAATTCAATCTGTAAAAAAAATAATGAAGCTTTAAATGCAGCATTGTGATTGCAGCATGGGTGCATCTAGATGCCGCAAACTAATGCCATGATCTTGTGCCACCCTGCCCCAAGTCCTCTGCCACTGTCCTGGCAGCGGAGGTGGCTGCTCCTGCTGTGGTGCTGGCCCTGCTAGCAGCGCAGCTCCTCTCCAAGTGGGATTTGAGATGTCTTTTAAGGAAACACAATCTTTTTAAAGGCTGTTGCTTTGAAGTGGATGGCTGTGAAGGTCTGGCTTAGCTGATGGTTACATGAACAAGAGAGCCAGCAGAACTCCGAACGAGTGGGCAGAGCCACCCGATGGACACAACCCTGCAAGCAAACAGACATGGTCTGCCCCAAAACCAAGTGAGAATGGACCAGTTTGCAGCTTGAAGACACACTCTGCTGGTCGTAGGCAAGGCAGAACCAGAAGGCAGGTCTTTCCATTCCTGGCTCAGCCCTCTGTTCACTACACCGTAGTGCTGCTTCATAGCCTGCGTGTCGGCCCTCATCCTTACCTTGCAGACATTTACTTGCAGAGGTTTACTAGTAAATAAATACTCTTTTTCTATGCATATTTATGTTCTGTTTGGTATTTCTGAGGTAGACAACAAGCTCTTGAAAGTGCAGATCCTAACTTTTATACATGTGTATATATATCTCTCTCTCCTATATATATATAGGAGAGCTGCATCATTTTTACCAGTTTCTCTAAATAATACAGGTTAAATAATGCAGGTTAAAAAGTAAGTGAACAATTTTGATGGCAACACAGAAAGCAGCAACATCCATCCCCTCCCAGCAGCACACCCCTCAGTGAGTGCTGTGAGGCCAGCGGCACATCAGCATCCCATAGGATCTATCCTGCTGACGTTATCAGCCTTGCTGTAGAAACAGGCAAATACTTTTTCCAGCTGCAGTCACAAGAATTATATGGGTTTGCTTGGGTTTCCAATCCTGTGCATGCATTCGTAGGAGACGAGGGGTTTTCTGCAGGAAAAGGTGTTTTATTAAAGCAGGTGATGGTGGAGGCTTGGCGTGAACTCCTGAGAGCCGGAGTTGAGATGACATGCCACCAGCATGGGTCACGTCCCCTAAAGATGCAGGCTCGGTTCCAGGCTGTTTAACTACAGGCCTCGAGAAATTGAGAGCCAGGCGAAATCGTTGGCTTTTGCCACCAAAAACTCAAGGCAAATTAATACCATCAGCCATCTTTGCAAATGTGAAGCAGAGGTTAAGTGCGAGGAGTTCATCTCTTCTTAAGAGTGAACTTTTTAAAGGCACCGTACATGAAGGGGAAGGCATGGAGATGAACAGATCAGTGCTTTAATCTTCTTTTGGCAAGGAAAATCAAGTCAGGGTGAAGCAGGGAATAATGAGAGGATGTGTTAATGTAAAAGTCAATGGCATTTTTTGTTTGGGAATTTCCTTTTTTTTTAATTTGCATTTTATATTGCATTACACTGTAAAGGTAGACACGGGTCTGTTGATCTCCGCTCCTTGGCACACCCAAAGCCCCGGCTATCCTGCGTGGCAGCATGCATCAGGGAGGCTCCGCTTTGGCTTTTCCAAAAATCAGCACTCAAGTTTTGTCCCTGCATGGTGGCAACCGGCTCCAAGCGCTTCAGTTGTCTTCTTGAGTGCGCTTCCAAGGCGGGCAGGATAGCCTTCCTGCGAATCTCCTAACCAAACTGCCAGTGTTAACCCCTTTGAGCTCAGGATTTTGAGGGCAGGGAGGGAAATTTTAAGCACACCTAATTCAGGCAATTGAATTTTACTCCCTGCACCGATCAAATGATTTAAGCTCGTTTTTCTCTCTCTGGCGGCTGGCGCACCCGGGGCACAAGACCTGGGAAGGAAGCCAGGGAAAGGGTTTCGGGTGAGTCTGAGGAAGAGGTTTTATTGAGGCTGGCAAATCTCCCACACCTGTCACAGGGGCCTGGGGCTGCTCAATGCCCTCAGGGGGGAAAAAAAAGCCCATGGCAATTATAGTTCCTTAATCAATCAGTTAACTGACCCAATAGCTGAACAACATTCCCTAGTAGAAATTTCAAAATTTGGAGGAAAAAAAATCATTTCACCCAAGCGGTTCTTCAGCGACAACCCTACCTCCCTGCCCTCTTCAGCCCCTCTCGCCTCCCTTGGCATATGAGTACTCCTCATCCATCCCAAACAGTTGCAAGGGAGCTCTAAAATAATTTTAGAGCTGAATTTTTGCCCTGAAGCACAGCAGGAGCAAGGGCATGGGAGCTGAAGAGATGCACAGCCAGGAGAATCGTCCTTTCCTAAACAGCACAACCCCATCCACACCACTCAGGGAGGATCATTTGACTGGGAAACGTGCAGGAAAAATGTACTCATCCATGTACCCATGGAAAAACCCCTTTCCCCACATCTGGACCCGCCAAGCTGTACTCTCACCAGGCAGGTGAGAGTACATCATGCCAAGCTGTGGCCCAGAGCTCAGCTACCACTCCCACGTGCTCGAACTCAACCGGTGGTACCCTCATGGCACTGGCAGGCATCAATGAGCCCGTGGCTAATATTCAACCAGCAGCAGGACAATGAGGTGTTTCTGTTGCCACTAAAAGCCCAGGAGCCCCAGTTCAGCACAGCAGCTCCAGAAGATGCAGTAGGATCCCCCGTCCACTCGTGTTCCTCTTCATGCCCATCACAACTGTGCTTGCATCTGGCAAACACTGACTGTTCTCCTTCCCCTCTTTTTTTCCTATTTCTCTTTGGGAAAGTTTCTTTTGGAGGGGAAACGGGAACATGGCTGCTTTGGCAAAGATGGGTTTGTAGGGTGGGTCCCCTGCCCCAACAGCCGATGCCACATTGAGCGGCCGAGATGGGGAAACATCTCCCCAGACAGCAGGAGCTAGCTTTGCTGTTTATTTCCAAGGAATAATGCAGCTGTACCACCCAGGGAAGCAGAAGCCATCCCACGCAGGCTGGAGAGCTTTGCACCAGCTTTAGTGGGTGCCAGCTGTGGCTGGGTGCAGGTGGCAGGGGGGAAGAAGGCTCCCTGCAAGTGGCTCCCTGCCGCTGCCGCCGCATGGGAGGGCACTAGCCCTTCAGGCAGGGCTGCTCCCCGTCCCCTGGTGAAACGCTGGTGGCTGGAGCAGGGTGTCTGTAGGCTACAATGCACAGTGACATCTTGGGATGGCTGACGGATCCCAAAGTCACCTTAGCTTCAGAAATGCTCGTTTCCTTTGCAAAGGCAAAATATTCTCTAGATCCTCCACTTGCAAAAAAAAAAAAAAAAAAAGCACTTTTTAATGAGTCATCAATCTCATCTCCCTTTTTGCTTTTACCTTTTCTATCTTTTTTTCCTTTCTATTGTCTCAATAGCTGGGGTGGGCACTGCTGCGCTGTGCACTCCCCAACCACCCTCCCCATGCTCGGCAGAGGAGGCAGGGCCAGCCCAGCCGTGGCCACCACCACCACCACCGACCTGCCCCACGCTTGCGCCTCCCAGCCTCTTCCTCCTCGCTTTCTGCTGGGCTGCAACCCCATAGCGGTGCCCTGGTTCATGCACAGGCGTGGTGAGCCTGGGGGACAAGGCAGGTGCAATGCACCCAGCGGGAGAGCTCGAGTAAAGGGAGTGGGTTATACAGCTGCAAAAGCTTGGGGGGCAGGAGATATTGCTGCTGCAGTGTGAAAAGATGGGACTTTCCATCTCCAGCCTCAGTGAGAAACTCTCTTTGCTTCTCTGACAGCATCTTCAGAGAAGCATCAGGGCACAAATGTGTGCGCTCTGGGGCAGGGGGAGGGAAGTCAGACATGGCTTAGGAGTCCATGGGAGACTAACAACTCTTTGCCAGCATTTTTATCCTTGAGTGTCACCTTTTGGAAATACCAGCCTGAGACTGCGTATCAGGCTGGCGGGACTCTGGCAAGCCTCTTGGTGTGGTGGGACTCGGACTTGGCATGGTGATGACACAGGGAGGGAGCAGTGCAAGAGTTGTGTGGCTGCTGAGGGACCGGCTGGGGTGTGGGTGGTGGGTGCCACTGGAAGGGGACCCGGGAAAAGCCCCAGGGATGGCACGGCTGACATTTAATAACATGTGTTGGGGGGAGCAGCGAGAACTTGAGGGAGAAAGGGCTGAAAGCGAGGGAGCCAGGTATGTCAGCAGATAACAGCATTGCTGTGGCAGAGCCATGATGAAGATGGGTGCAACCCTACAAGGCATCGCCAAAGAGGTTTCTAGAAGGGGAGGACATAATCGCCATGACCCAAAGCCCAGGGCAGCCCCGCCTGCAGGCAGGGAGGGAAGCTGGATGGGTGGCTGCATCAGGACCAGCCCAAGGAAAGAAGGGAAAAATGGCAGGGGAACAAGTGCCCAAAAGCAAGTGAGACCTTGGGGATCAGCCGGCAGCCAGGACAGGAACCACGCCGTGATCAACCCTGCCATTGCTCTTACAGTGGAGCTGCCGTTCCCCAACAGGACAGCTCCATCTGTCTGTCCGAGGCCACACAGGGCAGACCCCAGGAGCCCATACGCAGGGCATTTGAGCCTCCCACTCCCCAGTGCATGCAGGAAGGGCTCTACCCCATCCCACTGCAATGATGTACTCTCAGACCAATATTTACTCTCCTCTGCCAAGGCTTTGTCTCAGAGCACCAGCTCCCAGCAGCTGCTGTCTGAGTTGGATCAAGCAGGGAGTGAGTGGGGCTTGAGCAAGCGGGATACAAACAAGGTTGGAGCAAGCAGAGTTGGAGCAAGCAGGGAGAAAGCAGGGCTGGAGGAAGCAGGGAGCGAGCAGGGCTTGAGCAAGCAGGGAACAAGCAGGGTTAGAGCTAGAGGTAGTGAACTCACCAGCAGAATCCCAGGACTTCCCAGCAGAGAGGAGCAGATGGGGACAAGCATCTCAGACCCAGTACAGTGTTCCTCCTGGTGAACCCTTCAGCATTTCCAAAACAGCAACCCATGAGGTCTGAGTCTTGCAGTGGAGGTGGCAGGGATACATACGTGCTAAGCACCTGTGCATGCAGCCCCGTGTGTGATGGCAATTCTTATTTAAGCTGTCAACCAACAGCATATCTTAGAGTCACAGACTCAGAGAGTGGTTTGTGTTGGGAAGGACCTTCAAGGATCATCTAGTCCAACCCCCCCTGCCATGGGCAGGGACATCTTTCATCAGGTTGCTCAAAGCTCCATCCGACCTGACCTTCAACACCAACACTTCCAATGGTGGGGCATCCAGAACTTCTCCGGGCAACCTGTTCCAGTGTCCCACCACCCTCATTGTAAAAAAAAGTCTTCCTTATATCTACCCTAGATCTACCTTGTCTTAGTTTGAAACTGTTGCCCCTTGTCCTGTCACTACAGGCCCTGTTAAAGTCTCCATTTTTCTTATAAGCCAACCTTATATATTTAAAGGCTGCAATAAGGTCTCCCCAGAGCTTTCTCTTCTCCAGGCTAAACAACCCCAACTCTGTCAACCTCATGTCCAATTTGTCACCCACCAGTATCCCCTTCTCAGCAGGGCTGCTCCCAATCCAACCATCCCCCAGTCTGTATTGATATCCTCCTGCAGTGAGTTACAGTCAGCTACTGACGCATGAGCTGGCAAAAAGTTTTCTGCTCGTAAAACCAGGGGGTTGTCCCCACAGCCCAGTGATAGCGGAGGCAGCGGGTTTTGTTATTATCCAGGTTTTTTAAATCTTGCCCAAATCTAGGGGGTCCTTGTCAGAAGTGACGGTTGAGGTTAGGAGAGCTGTCGGTCACCTTCCAGCTGCTAAGAAAGCTTTTGGCTGGTAGTCAGCAGCAAACCATAGCAGGCGAGGAAGGGAGAAGTCATGGGGAGAGAAAGGGTGGACGTAGTTTATGGGCAGAGAAAAATAGAAAGGAAAGGATTTGTCTGCAGGCAGTAAATGAACCAGCTTCATGCATCACGTTGTGAGCTTGGTCTGGCTCCTCCAGGGCTGCCGAAAGAGCCTGTCTCTGCCGAGAGGCTCTCACCAGTGGTGCAGGCTCTCAGCTGACCCCCTGGTGCCCTGGCGAGGTGATTGAAGGTGATTTGGGGTCTGAACGTGATTTAGCTTTTGCTAAAGACCTGCCATCTTCCACTAAATCCTCCTTCCTGCAAGGTTTGGAGGTCCCCGTGAAGGTCCATGCTCAGCATCACCAAGAATGGCGCAGAATGAGACAGGCAGTAAAGACTAAGCCAGCCCTTTCCTTGGTCACCTTCCCCACCCAGTGCTGCCTGAGCCAGGATAAGCCACTCCACAGGTGTTGGGCAAAGCTGGTGGGTGGCAGCGGGATGTTGCAGGGTCGGTGGGTCCAGCTGAATACCCCTGCACCCTTTTCCTTGTCCTCCTCCTTCAGAGCGAGCCCGGGATTACCTGCATAAGACTGGACGCTTCATCGTCATCGGTGGCATTGTCTCGCCCGTGCACGACTCCTACGGGAAGACGGTGGGTTGTCCCCATTTTCCCTTTATGCATCCTATGTCTGATGGTGTCTCAAACCAGGGGTGAGCACTGGGCAGCGTGGCCTGCACTCATGGACCTCCTCTGCCTGGGGCAGCCCCTGACAATGGGAAAGTCCCCAAGAGGAGGGAGAGGATGAAACCACTCACTCTTTAGATAAAAACAGCAGTGAGACCCTACAACCAGCCAAAGGACTAGACAGAAAAGAGAAACGTTCTCACCCAAAATGGTGGTGGTCATCTTGTTAAGTTGGGTTTTTTGTTTGTTTGTTTGAATTATTTCAAAGCCAATTTTATTGTGGAGATGGCGCCGATGCAAACAGGGACCTTTAAAAGCACTTTCTGGGGTGGGGGGGAAATCCGAATTAGGAGAAGAAAGAGTTTCCTTCTCTCCTGAAAGCTGGAGAAATTCCATCAAGGAACCATCCCCAGGTCCAGCCCCACTGCAGCACAGGACTGAGAGCGGTGTGCCAAGCAAATCTCACCAACCGGTGCGTAACCACAGCTGAAGCAAGGCAGGGACTCCTCCTCTCCAGCAAACAGGAGCTTAAATAATTTTTTGTGGGCAGGAATGAATCTTTCTGGCCTGTCTCATCTGAGCCAGCCCGATGCTCTGCCCCAGGAAGGTTTGCAAGCCCAGGCTGGCCAGGGCACGTTGCTTGCCTCCTGTAACTCTTCCTCCATCACCCTCTCTTGCAGGGTCTGGTCTCAAGCCGGCACCGCCTGACCATGTGCCAACTGGCCGTCCAGTCCTCCGACTGGATCAGGTGAGTGGCAGAACCCGCACTTGCCTCAGCACCAGCAGCCCCTGGCAGCTCCTGCCCCTTCCCCGGCACCGTGGTGGTAAAGTCCCACATGCAAAGTGGAGATGGCAGAAGCTGCTAGAGCTCCAAGATGGACTTTCTGCCCTCCCAGCCAAAGCTTGATTAAAAACCAGAGGCCTTCCTCTCCTAGTCCAGCAGAGAACCAATGAGGAGTGTTACACCATCCTTCAAGGGACCCCTTTGGCTTCAGAGGGTCTTGCAAGCCCCCCGCTGAATCTGTGGTATCTGGGTAAAGCCCAAAGTCACCCAGCCCACCCCAGCCTTGTGCCGTGGCATCTTGCCTTTCTACGCCTGCAGCACCAGCCCGCAGACTCTCTCCTTCCCAGCGTTGCCACATGGCATCTGGCAGCTGAGGTGGGACCAGAAACATCCCTGGGCTGCCCTCAGGAAACACGGTTGTAACACATGTGGTTACATCCAAGCCAAATGAAAGCTGGTTAGTTGGGTACCAAGAGTGGATAGGTGCCCAGGCACACGTTCAGGTCCCCAAAGCTATTAGGGAGAGCTGGATGGAAGGGCTGGAGGAAGGACATGGTCCATGGCAGAGCTGGGGGAGCGATGGTGACTGCTCATGGCACTGCTGGCCAGCCTGGTGGGAAGGTGGTAGCATGGCCAGGAGGTCCAGGCAGTAGCCATTGGTCAACAGTGTTGCCTTGCTATGCTCCCCACAGGGTGGACCCCTGGGAGTGCTACCAGGACACCTGGCAGACCACCTGCAGCGTGCTGGAGCACCACCGCGACCTGATGAAGGTGAGGCAGCCGCCGTGCCATGGGTGTACCCGGGGTGAGGGCGTGGGGAGAGCGCAGGAGTGGAGTTGCTCTTGCACCAGCAAGTGGACATCAACAACCAAAATATGGCTAGGACAGACAGAGAGAAGACTTGCAGGAACGTGCCTGAAATCCTGACCTGGAAGAGGTGACCTTGTCACAGCCACTTTGAGCTCCTTGCCCTGATGGTGAAAGCAAATTGAGCCCTCCAGCCGGAGCCAGCAGCCATCCCAGTCCCATGCACACTAGGAGGGGAGCACGGGTGAAGGCAGAGTGAAGGCAGGGGCGGGCATAAGCCAAATCATTGACACCGACTGCTTGCTCCACCCCAAGGGGAAGGAGAGGTGGACGGGCATCCCCACTCGCCAGCTGAGACGAAACTGCTGTATGAACTCAACGGCATGACTCTGTGGGAAAATTCAGCATCTGGGAAGCCCCCAGGGAGCACAAAACCCAGGAGGAAAAGTCCCTCCAAAGCCCAGGCAGGCCTGAGAGCCGAGGAGGAAGGCGACTGCCCTCAGGTGACGGCAGAGATGGGGAGAGCAGGGCTGCTGCCAACACTTGGATGTAGCGAGCGAACCAAGGACGGGAAATGAATAAAACAGCATCACACAAACTCACGGGCAGCCCAGACAGGAGGCACAGAAGCGGCATTAACCAGCCTGGCAGGATGTCCAGTGCATCCATGGACCGTGGTATCGAAGCCAGGGAGCCCCCGGAGATGCCTGCCTTCTCCTGCAGGGACCAGTGGGGGAGAAGAGGGCACATTTGCTCCCAGGGTAATGTGTAAGCTGCTGGCTTTGCACCACTGATTCATCAGCCACTGAATTTTTATTTATTCATCAGAATTTATGAGCACCTCCAGGTGACGGGTGCAATGCCTGCCTGCAGGCAGCACGGCTGCAGCCTTGCCAGCCTCAGGGGGCCACACAAAAAGTTAATCCCACTGTCCCCAGCCTTACTCATGAGTCATGATCCACAGGGTTCTGCTAGCCCCAGGCCTATCCAGTGAGGTTGGATGGGACTGGGGATCCTAAAAGGAGCTTGGATGTACCTGTTACTAAAGATGACCTTCAGCCTGGGGTGCGGAGGCTTGATATGGGGGTTGTAAAGGTTTTGAGAGGTAGCTAGAGTGAAGGCACTGTTCCAGCTACATCTCTCCCTCATTGCAGAGAGTGACTGGCTGTATCCTCTCCAACGTCAACACCCCCTCCATCACTCCTGTGATCGGCCAGCCCCAGAATGAGTCCTCGCAGACCATCTACCAGAACAACAACAACGTCTCCAACAAGCCCACCGCGGGTAGGTTGCAGCGGGTTAGGGAAGAGAGGGATGACCACCCACCCCTCACCTCCCAGCCAGGGCTGCCGAAGGCTAGGAACGGTGCTCCGTCATCTTTTTTTTGGGTCAGGTCACTCATCAGGCTCCATGCACCGAGCCCAGGGTCAGGTGGGGATGCGATGGAGGAGTGAGTTAGCATCCAGCACAGCAAGGGGAGCCAAGAACGGCTTAAAATGACTGTGAACCCTCACTCGTCTTTAGCTGGATAATGTTCAGGCAGTGAGACCAGCAAAGAGAAAAGCTACCTGGTACCCGTGGGGTGTGTGCAAGGGACAAGCTGGCAGGAGAGGTGACACAGCTGGATCCCCCGTGAGCTGGCGGGATGTGGGACACGGAGGTATTAGCTGGGGAGAAGAGGGGGGATTACTTAAATCCCATAAAAACAAACATCTTGCGTATTTTTTTTTTTTAGTGATTTTAGCTATCCAGCTGGTCTGTTCAAGACACAGCATAGCACTCTCGGGAGTTAAGACCGCAAGAGGTGGCAGTGGGGATATGCTGAGATCAGTTCCTGCACCTGGACACAGGAGTATCTCACAGGATCAGGGTGGCCGAAGCATTCATGTGGGTCAGTCTGCCAGAGCATTGCTGTCTCTCTGGTTAATTTTTCTTCTTCACCTTTAGCAAAGATCCTGGGGAAGGTGGGAGAAAGCCTGAGCCGGATTTGTTGCGTTCGCCCACCCATGGAGCGCTTCACCTTTGTGGGTAGGTAGAGGAAAGCCCCAGCATCGCCTCGGCTTCAGTGCCAGCCCCCCGCCTTCCTCCCAGCCCCCTCTCCCAGGCTGGGCACCAGCAGCTCTCTTTTGCTTCCCTTCCCCAGATGAGAATGCCAACTTGGGGACGGTGATGAGATATGAAGAAATCGGTGAGTACGCAGCCCCCTCCGCAACGCTCGGGCTCCTCCGGGACGGCACTACGCAGCTTGGGAGCAGCTGCACGACAGATCTGGTGGCGAGCAAAGGATGCTGGACCATCATCCTGTCCCAGTGCTGTCTATCAGGGCTCAGGGGTAAAACAGGAGCAGTGCTAAACTGGCGTGAGCCCATTCCTGTTGGCAGACAGGCAGCCTAAAATACGGGAGCAAGCTGCAGACACCCGGCTCCCAGCGCTGGCATGGACCCGTCATGTCATTGTGCCTTGAAAGCGCCCTCAAGCACCATGAAACCTGCCCTCTGGCAGTGGTGTCACCCACGTCCTTGCATGGCCCTGACGAGCTTTGCTCTCAGCAGCAGGAGGGATTTCAGCCACCCAAGCAGCCGTGGTTCTCCTTCCTCTAAAGCCCTTTCAGGGTTTTAGACCCACCAGGCTGCCATGCACTTGGCACTGTCATACATCACCAAGGGCTCAGCGTGGGGAGTGAGGCCCACTGACAGCTTGCTGGTGTTTTTGAGACCCACTTCATGGGCTAGCTCACACACAGCCTGGCACAACACCCATCCTAGCACCAGCACCATGCAGAGCCCTGGTAAGGTCTTTGGCCACCTGGAAATGCCAACCAGGGAGGCACCTTTCCATGCACCCGCCTCGTCCCACCCCTCCAGGTGGGTTTATGGCTTTCCTCTGGTATTTGTGCAAATAAATTAATCTTTATGGGCCCATCGGAGCAGAAAGCTCCTTCCCACAGCACAAATTTCTTGCTGTGCTTACTGAGCAGCAAAGCCAACCCTCAAAGCAAGCTGTCAACAAGCACCAGTCCCAGCCTGGGGAGAGAAAGGGAGGACACAGAAGTCCTCCAAGGTGTGCATGGAAAACCTCTGGTCCTTCAAGATCAGCTTTGCTAAAGTAAACATGGCCATGCCCAGGGCTCTGAGCAGTCCCCTGGGCTCTCCCTGTTGCCTCGCAGCTGGAGCCCCTGCAGGAGATCATGAAGCAATTGTGGGTGCCCATAGCATGGAGAGATGACTCCCTTCCCTGGGAACACCCCACCTCCAGGGCTGGAGCACAGCCGTAGTTTAACAGCACGTAACAATACTGACAACAACCCAGCCGCATGGGAGAGGAGCTGAAATAAAGTAGAGTGGGGGATATTTCATGTTTGGTACCAGTAGGGATGCGAGAAGGACCACAGGCTCTTTAGCGGGACTTGTTTTGGCAGGGGATGTCTGTGTGGAAGAGGATTCCCCCCAGCAGTGCAGTGGGATGGCAATGGGGTGGTGCCTGCTCAGTCCCATTTGCTCCCACCTCTGACCTTCTCTGCTTCTTTGCTTCAGAGCTTCGCATCTTACTGCTCTGTGGCAGCGACCTGCTAGAGTCCTTCTGCATCCCCGGTCTCTGGAATGAGGCGGACGTGAGTCACCACCGCTGGGTGCCCCTCTGTGCTCCTCTTCCCCAGGCTCCCTTCCTCCTCCTCGTCTGCTTCCCATGCCCAGCACTCCCGGGAGCCTCCTGGGTCCCTCAGGATGGCAGGAGTCATGCCCACCATCCCCACCTCCTCCTCCATCCCAAACCTGACCCTCACCTCCCCTACACATAGGCAGCCTGAGGGACAGGGTCTTCTGCTCCCAAGTCACCAACCCTGCCCAGACTCCCCTTCCACAGACCCAAGCCTTGCTCCCACTCACTACTCATGCAGAGGACGTCACCCAGGGCACAGGTAAGCCAGTCGCAAGGGATTTCCAAAGGCTATGCTCCCACTCCTTGTCCCTTGGAAGGAGCCAGCATCAAGCAGATGCAAGTCCCAGCAGAGTGAGGCATGGAGGTAGGAAATAAGAGGTTTACAAAAGTTGGCCTGACATTAGAAATTAAACACATTTACAGCCAAATCAACAGCTTTCACTTAATAAAATTTGTTGACCCAGAGCTCTTTCGGATGAGCCTGGTTTGTCCTGAGATGGGTGAGGCAGTGGGAGCCATCCCCATGTGGTGGCAAACTTGGCCACCAGCCTTGGCGCAAACTCAGGTTTTCTCTGCCCAGGGCAGAACAACCCTACAAGATTTCTGTCAGGACCAACGTGTCCATCCTGCTCTTAAAGCCTTCCAGCGAGGCAGAGGTCACGTCCTCCTCAGGCAACCTGTTCTGCTGTCACCCTCTTTCTACCATGACTAGCCCTCCCTAAAGCCTAACCTCAACATCTATTAATAGGATTTAACCCTGTGCCTTTTTATTTCGCCCACCGCGGACCATTCACCACACCTTGATAAATCCACGTTTCTGCCAAAGATTGTCCAGATAGCCTCAAATTCACTGTCTATCTCCATCCAGACCATGGCCCAGCTTTCATGGTACGGGGGTGGGGGTTGGCAGAAAGTGGCAGGTTTTGCACAGGATGGTTATGAAAGCTCTCCCTGCTTTGGGTTGCTCCTAGATGGAGGTGATCGTCGGGGAGTTTGGGATCGTGGTGGTGCCCCGGGATGGAGCAGACCCCGACCGGATCATGAACCACTCCTCCATACTCCGCAAGTACAAAGTAAGTGGATGCACGTGTGGCCAGGGGAAGTTGTGAGAGGACCCACAGCCTCTCTTTACCTAGGGCAGCACTTCGGCCACGACGCACAAAATGTCTTGAGGCTAGATGCTCCCAGCTGCCAGGTGGGATGAGCAATGGGGCCACCATGCAGCAGCTCCCAAAGGCTAGTGGAGCAGGGGGGCTGGGAGGGCAGACGCCCACTTTTGGGCCATCCCTTCGCTCCTCTCTTCCTCCTTCCTCTGCAGAACAACATCCTGGTGGTGAAGGACGACTCAAACCACCCCATGTCGGTCGTCAGCTCCACCAAAAGCAGGTGGGTAATGCAGGGGGACTCCTGCTATGGGGTGGGGAGAGGGGTGCCCCCAGCCAATCCCCCCATTTGTGGGGACACCAAGGTGCCACCTGACCCACCCAAGTGGGCTCTGACCCCTTTCTCTCCCCCTGCACCCCCAGACTGGCCCTGCAGCATGGGGATGGACACGTCATGGATTACCTCTGCCAGCCCGTCATCGACTACATCCTCAAGAGCCAGCTCTACATCAACGCCTCTGGCTAAGCACCAGAGGCCTTGCAGCGAGACAGCCCTCATGTCCCGCCTGCCTACAGCTCTCCATCACTCTTTTCTCTCTCTGTCTCAGTCCGTGTCTCCATCTCTCTCCCCACCCCATGGCCTCCTGCCCACGTCTGCCTCTCACCCCCGGCGCCAACGCTCCATCGTGCAGCAATGTCCAGGGAACCGCAGCACGGCCCCGAGGGGAACGGTTTGGTCTCTTTTTTTGGGGAACCACCCTCCCCCTCTGTACGCGGGGAAGGAGGAGGGACTGGTAAAAGAGCAATGTGCTCGGTGTGCTCGAGGGGAGGTGGCTCCAGCACGCCCCTCCCAGCATGTCACTGGGAAATGGTCCCCCCGGTCCGTCCTCCCAGCATGCTCAGAGCAGGGGCTTCCTCTTCTGCATCATCTTACAGTACTTAATCTCAATAAATCTAGGTGGACTTTTTTTTCTTAAATAGTTTTAGTGTGAGCCTTTTGGACCTCTCGACACGATGACCAAACAAATCCTGCTAGGCAGTAGGCAGTTGTAACCCAACTGGCTCGGTGCCCCACGGCAGGTGGACCTCCTCAGGCCAGCAGTAGGACAACCCAGCCAACAATACCCTCCTCCTGGCCCTGAAAAAATCATGGAGAAGGTATTTCTGAAGGGGAGCAGAGGCCCTGGCAAGCATTGCTGCCGAAGCATTACTAAGGGGGATGTCATGTCTCACATTTTCTTGGCTGCAAGTGAACCCAACCCACCCCAAGCCACTCCCTAGGCAAGTGGAGTTGGGGTGATGCTCTGCTCCAACCCAGTCAGAGGGGACAGACCACAGCACCTAGAAAGGGACCTGCCATTTATGAAGCCAAGAAACGAGGAAGGAAAGAAGCAGGTGGTGACCCAAAGCCTCTGGTGAGAATTTGTCCCAAACCTGGCTGAGCGTTGTGGGGGCTGGGTCCATCCCCATCCTCTAGCCTCCAGATCTCCATTTCTGTCTGTAAGCTTCCCCCTTCTCCCTCCGCTCCTACCCTCTTCCTCTCCTTGAAGAGTTTATTAAATGATACTTTCCCCCTCCCAAACCGGCTGTGGCTACTTTGCACATCCCTTGGGACATGCCAGGCTCCTGCTCTTCTGCCTGTGACGTGCCCCCAAAAGCCGGGGATGGACCCTAGTGGAGATGCTCGCATTAAAAGCGGGGCAGGTAACATGGAGCAAAAGAAAGTTATTTAAGTCCTGCAGAGAGGAGGGTTGCTGAAGCAGGCCGTTGTCCTGCTGAGCATCCCTAGGGTGCAAGGACCCTGCACAGCCCCTGGGAAAGGTCACAGCCACAAGAGGAAGGTACAGTCCTGCTTTACTCCTCACCTTTCCCTCTCCCTTTGCTCCGTCTAACTTTGTATCGCTTTGGGTATAGCCCTGCTGCCTATAGCTCCTGAACACCTGCGCACTCCCCACAAATTTGGGCTAACTAGGCTCAGGCTAGAACCCCCTACCAAGGCACGACTGCTGCCCATGCTGGCTTTGTGGCTTTCCTAGGGCAGTGCTGTGACTAGCTGCTGGTCCTCAGCAAGGGACAGTGTTGTGCTGAGAGTCCTCCAGGGTGTTTCAGGGAAAGATCTGAAATTACCTTTTTTTTTTTTCCTTAAACGTCTACGAAGTGTCGCAAGCTGCTTTCATGGAAGCTCCAAAGATGAGACATTGTGCTAAATTTGGTGACCTGCTGAATGCTGCTGGCATCTCTGCAACAGCAAGCAACTTTGGACAAAAAGTAGCCTACAGCCACAGGCTCCTTGCAGTGGGCAGGGTTTTACAAGCAGTAGCTAACAACTTCTCGAGGACAGCCCTTCCCAGAAGGGAAAGCAAACGAGACAGAAGTGATGTGACTTGCCCAAATGCCAGAAGAGGTCTTTCCTTGTCAGGGATTTCCCTCTGCATGGAGAGGCTTGTTTGGGAACTGCCATAAATTTGGCAGCTGAATCCCTCAGCACCGGCTCTAGTATCTCCAGGTGGTTGCGTATGTATCCCATGGGGTGACGAGATACAGAGACATGAAAGCAGAGAGGGTGGCGAGAGCATGTGGGACTCGGAGTGCAGGGACACCTCTTCTCCAGGGAGGTCTTCAGCCAGTTCAAGCTGCTCAACAACACCCTACTGAGCTCCCTTAGCTAACATGCTGGGCAGGTGCCTGTGGTGGGACACCTCATCCATGAGGCACCCAACGTATGTAAGCCAGTAGCTAGACTCCTCTCCACCCGTTGTTCTCATGTGTTCAGTTTTTTAGTCTCTCTTCCCTCTCCACCCCAACACAGAAGTTATTGTTTTGTAGCTCCAAGCCGGAGGAGAAAGAGCAATGGTAGAAACCAGCCTCCAAAACACACACACACGCATTTTAACCTCCTGGAGGAGCGATGCCTCTTTGAAGGGGGAGGAAGGACAGTGGGTTTTAACTGAGGAAAAGACAAAGGGAAATAAAACAAAGGAGATGGAGAAGGAAGGCAGGCGATGCGTCCAAGAGCCACCTCAGATCCTCCCTCCCTCCCTCAGGTACGCGAGATGGGACGCACGGGAAGCCAGCTGGCTTCCCATCCCATCATGGTTAGGATGGCATGCCTTAGAGATGTAGCGTTGTGGTACGGATGATGAGTATATTCTGTCTTACTAGTCTTACCTGCGCCTTCGTGTATCCATTCAGTAAAACTCACAGTACAGGGGGGTGGGACGGGGGGTTTGTAACAGGTCATTCAGCTCTGGGACTGGTTTGGAAAATGTCTTTGGGTGGGTATGGAAAAAAAAAATAATCATTCCTGAAGATCCATGCGACCGCCGGGGAGGTGAGGACAGGGGTTTCCAGGGTGAAGGGGAGGGGTGGGAAGAAGCTCGTGGGTTTTGGTCTTTGAACCTCCACTTTTAANAAAGGGGGCGGGGGGAGGGGTTGAAGTTGCCATGCCACCAATTTCACCTTTGTCAAAAGTTTTGGAGCCTAATTTTTTTTTTTTCTTCTGTTGCTATATGAAAAAAACAGTCATTGACAAAAAAAACTTTATCAGCAAAGTGTTTAAATTATGTAATAAACAAAACAAAACAAAGATGTTACTGGTGTCATTTCAAAAAAAGCCCCAAGACCGAGTGAGCACGAAGAGCGCAAGCAGCCGCACTGCTGGGAGAGCTGATGGCCAAACTCGCCCAAAACAGGGAGCTAGAGAAAATGAATCAGTAGGCAAGATCCAGCCAAAAGTATTCAGTATTTATTGACCTCCTCCCTTTCAAAAAACCCAACTCAGGTTAAAATAAAGTCAGGTCCATAATACCTGTCCTTATGCTATACAACGGGAGAAGGAAAACATGCCAGAGGCAAGAATATATCTCGCTTAAATAAAAGTATAAGGCAGACATATTACTTGGTATATCCTTATCAAGCAAAAGCATGGGTGCTGCTTTATCAGAGAATCAGAGCTAACAAGGGGTGAGCGTGTCCCCCAAAGTGTCTTCCGCAATCCAGGACCTCCTCTTTCACCACCGCGCAGGTCAGAGGGCTTCAGCAGAGTTGACTTCCAGCACCTGCTAGCTCTTTTTTCCCCTGAAATGATATCTAAAAGGAAGCTGGGAGCAGCGTCAAAATGGAACTGGGCCCACCAGAAAGCCTCAGGTAGGTGAAGGTGGCACTATAGCCTTCAGCTCATCCAAGCTCTGCTCAGATGTACAGTGGGAAGCCCTGTGGACGACTACGTGAGCCTCTGAGAAGCATCAAGCACCATGTGGGAGGGAGGGAGGGAGGGAGGGATGGAGTGCGGAACAGGCAGCACCAAACCAGAGGTGGAGACGCATTCAAGACATCATCAATATTTTTAAATGGATCAAATCAGGGCGCTGGCACTCCAGGAGGATGGACCAGGCTCTCGGACGTGAGAGCTTGTGGCTGCAGACCCCTGGAGAAAGCCCCCATTCCTGTGACAAGTGCTGCAGGGTCCTGGGTGCTTGTGCAGAGGGGACACCACCTTGCTTCTCCTGGGCTCTGGGAGACCCAGGAAACTGCCTGGTACCAAACTGGCTGGTCTTGGAAGGAAAGGTTGTGCTTGAGTATGTAAGGGGATGGTAGGGAGACCTGTGCTTGCCCAGGAGGAGCTCTGACAAGAAAGCCATCCCTCAGGGGGGGCTTTGGGACTTGAAAAGAAGTGTGGGAGGAAGAAAGGGGGTCCCCTCCTCCTGGCTGAAGGGAGCATGTGGAGCAGGAAAGACTTTCCTTTTGAGGAGCCCAAGCAGTTCTCTCCTCTGCTAACCTGCTAGCCTGGGATCCCCTTCTTCCTCCATCCAGCACATCACCCTGAGCTCAAAGGCAGCTGGCTTTTTTTTTTTTTACCTTTAGCAGAACAGTAACCACCTCACTGGGAAGCACCATGGAAGACCTGCAGCTTTATGAAAAGGGTCATCAGTGGCATCTGATGCCGAATCTCCAAGCCACAGCAACACCACACCAGTAGCACTCCCAGCAAGGTGAGGACTGGGCAGGCTGAGAGGAGAAAGCCACGTGCAGCATCACTGATGCCATGGCTCAAAACTCATCTCCCCCAGCTGCCACTTCATGCTGCTCGCTCCCTGCATCCTTTGCTACCAAAGGTGAGGAAGATGCCGCAGACAACATGGGGGGTGGGGGGGTGGGTGGCAGTGTCAAAAGTAATGAGAGACTCTAGTCCTTCTGTGTGTGACAGACCAGGAGAGAGGATCCACAGGGGGTGGAGAACCTCTCAGCCGTGAACTTCAGGCTCTGAACTGTGCAAACTCCCAAGGCTGACACCAAGCAACCCCCACCTGCACCTCAGAGAAACATTGTAGGAATGGGCTGTTCTTCAGCCAGTAGCACCTTCATGCAACCAGGCATCTCCTTCCTCCTGTAATTGAGGGACGGACCACTTTGAAAAATCAGGGACTCTCCAGGGCCAGTGTGATGATGCGAACTTCAGCTGCCATGCTGAACTTGAGGGTAAGGATCAGTTCAATACAATCAAACACAGCCGGTCCTGCCGGGTTTGGGGAGAGCAGCTGGGCCAGGCTCTCCTGCCTTCACAGCCTGGCAGGCACTGCAGCCTTTCCAGAGCTAGCTCACGGCAATTCAATGGCTTTTGTGTTGTAGCAGCCCGGAGGAAGGCTCCTCTGGATATCCTCCAGGTTCTTAATATCCGCCAGGATCTCATCAATGCCACTCTCCAGCGTCCGCACCCGGGCCTTCTGCAGCGCGGCTGTCTGCTCCAGCTCTGACATCTCACCCTTCAGCTGGCTGCTTCTGGTTTTGGCTTTGCTAAAATTCATCTCGAGCTGCTTCAGGCCATCCTCATCCACGGCACCAGGCTGGTCTGTTGCACAGGAGGAAAACAAGGAAGAGGGAACCATGGATGGAGGCTGAGGACTAGATCTTTCTAGATACTTCAGCAGCTCCAGCCTGCTGCCCAGTCTGTTTACAGGCATCATCTGAGGCAGCTTCCCGCACAACTCCCAGCACCCCTGCCTAGACCTCAGCAGGGACCTGTCTCCCTCCACACCCTACAGCAGCGGCACAAAACCTACTCATCAGACGCAGCAGCTCTTCCAGGGCACTCAACGTCTCCTGCACGACCACCCCTGCCTGGCCAGCCTTGGTGTGGACCCTCTGAGCTTCCTGAGCTGTCTGAAGAAGGCAAGGTGGCAGCTGTCAGGCCAAGTCTCGCCCAGACTTCAACAGGGAAGGGAGCAAGGTGCAGGAGACGGGGACCCACCTCCTGTATCGCAGCAGCATCCGCCTCAGCCTCTGAGAGCTTCCTCTCAAATTCACCATCTACTTCCTTGGCCTCACGCTGCAGGGTGGCCACTGCCTTCTCTAGGGCAAGGACGCCATCGGCCGTCTTGTTGGCTTCCACCTTCAGCCGTGTGATCTCCTAGGGAAGGCAAAGGGACTTGCAGAGGGGCAGAGCACGGCTGAAGTTGGTCTGGGTGCACCAGCGCGTGGAGCTGGTGGAAACTGGTTCCTTCCACAGGGACCCAGAATTATTGCAGGCTGTCCTGCATCCTTCATGTGCTCCCACCAGCTGCTCCAGAGAATTGTTTCTATGATTACGGCTCAACCCCTCCTGCAGATATCAGCAAATCCCTTGGGAATTACAACACAGTCTGGGAGTCGAACCCACCAACACCAAGTCTGGGAGCTCACAAGCCTGCCAGCAACTGAGACTGTGGAAGTGAAAAATCCCCTTGGTCACCAAAAGGTGGCTACAGAGAGATGCCAGAGAGATCCTCACAGGACAAACATGCCTGCAGAAATCCCCATGCACCCGCACATCTACAGCCAACTCTTATCTCTGCAGGATCCACTATAGACAAACATCAGCCAAAAAGTCAACGCATCGGGTCCAAAAGCCAACGCATCAGGTCCACCATGAAGACCCGTTGGAGTTGCCAACCATCTCCTCTTATTGCATGGTTTCCCGTTCCAAACCCTTTTCTGCCAGCAATAGCACCAGGGCTTGCCCTCACCTGCTGGATCCCCATGGTGATCTCCTTCGCTTCCCCCGCCGCGCTGCTGGCAGCCTTGGATTTGGAAGCGGCACTGCCCAGGGTTGCTTCAGCTCGGTCCGTCTTCTCCCTGGCACTTGCGACCATGCTGCTGATAATCGGAAGCCTCCTCATCGCATCTTCAGCTTCCCTTCTCTTGTCACCTGCTTGCAGGTTAAACTCTGAAAGAAACGCAGGTGGAAATGAAGCTGCGCTAACTTTGTGAGATCCCACAAGGGAGGGGAAAGGAAGGGTTTCTAGGACATTACCCCGGAGGCTCTTCAGGATCTGTTCCACCTCATAGAAGGTGGTGTTGCCAGCGCTCACGGCTTGCAGGGCTGTGCTCCTGGCGAGGTTGGCTCGGGACAGCAGCTGCGTCAGCATCTGTGACAGGCCAAAGGGACACAACGGGCAGATGAAGGACATGTTATGGGAGCATCGGACAGTCCCCCAACCAGCTCCAGCCATCATGAGTCAGCTTAGCTCTAATCTTTCCAGGAGCATGTCTTAAACCTGTCTCACATGGAGGAGGTGTGCTGGTAAGACCCTGCACCAGCAGCTCCATGCACACGGTGAGATCTCCCACCAGCTCCAGAAGACCAACCCCAAGTGTCTGTGTTTCTGAGCAAGGCAAACAGACCAGGACAGCACATAGTAGCGGTGGTGCCATGGGCATCCCACCGGGGCTCCAGCTCGTGCTGAAGACGACTCAAGCCGCAGCCCCCCAGCCAACCACTTACCGCTCTCTCGCCCTCTCCCCTCCGCAGTAGCTGCTTGATTTCTTCCTCCCAGCGCCCTGTGCGGCTCTGCAGCTGCCTGTACTGTGCCATGTAGGTGTCCACCAGGCTCAGGAGAGTGCTTGCGTCTTGCTTCAGCCGGGTTGCCTCCCCCTGAAACACAGAGCTGCAATGACTGCCTGGGGGTCCCAGCATCTCCCCGGGAACCACAGCAAGCAGCGATGGATGCTTGTCTCTTGCTCCTTGTGTTGTGGCCAGCTATAGGGGCAAAAGCATGGGAAGATGCAGGTCTGATGGCTCCCCCATGGAGACAGAGCCCTGGGAAGGGCTGAGCTGCTGGCAGGGAAGGCGTAGGGGAGAGCAAAAGGGGATCTCCTGGTTCTGCAGGCACAACGTCCTCACCTCAAAGGAGCTGATGTCAGTCTTCGTCAAGTGGGACAGGGAATTGAAGAGCACCAGGCCGCCCTGATAAGCGTTGTCTGCCTTGGAGGCCATCCTGTCAGCCTCAGCCTTCAGGCCTCCAGCCAGCAACTTCAGCTCCTCATACCTGCATGGATGCGAGGCTGAAGAGCACGGTACCAACCAAGCCGCCAAACCCCACCACAGCATTAATGCTGCCTACTACATTGACTTGTTCACGCTCCCTGAACCCTCTCCAGGGCCCCACACAGATTCATCATACTGGGAAAGCTAATTGCAAACATCCCCCGCATCTCAGCCCCTCTGCCAAGCAGGGCATCTGTTGGCTCCTTGTTCATACTCCAAAATCCAAAGGTGTTTCACACCAGCTGAACCCTCACAGGCTCCGCAGTGGCTCTGCTAATCCCTGCCCTATCACTGGATGTTTCCTCCTGCATATCCCCATTCAGCTCCCTAATTTCATTTGGGGCCATTGCTCGCACCCCACCAGTGGTGTGCAAAGTCCCAGCATCGTGGTGGGCTCTGGAGAGGCATCAGCCCGACCAGACAACGTGGGGCTAAATCTACCCTCGGGCTAAACCCAGCCCAGATTTGCAACTGGGCGCAGAGTCACCCCTGGGAGCCTGTTCACACACACGGCGTTAAACCCCTTCCCCCAGCTGCAGGCAGGCCCCCGCGGAGCATCACAGTCTGTGGGATGCGAAGCAGATGCTCCACAGAGCTGCCAAACCTCCATCTCCACTGCTCAGACGTGCCAGCGACCAAAGTCCAGGCAAGTCCCTGCCTGCCCTGCCTCCAACCGCACGTTTCTGCAACTCAGCTGGGGAGGCAGAGAAGGGGGCACGGACTCTTAGCCGCCCCGCTCCTCCCTCCCCCATCCCCCCGCGACACGCAGGCGAACGCAGCTTCCACTCACTTCCCGAGCAGCCCTCGCAGGGAGCCGGAGGCGGCTGCCTCTCCACCGGCGGCTGCACGCACCAGCTCCAGTGCTTGCCGTGTGTCCTCCCATGCTGCTTTTGCAGCTTGCTCAATGGTGTTGGCAGCTTGCGCATGGCTGTAAAGCACAGGAGGTGGGAGGGGGGGTTGTGAGAAAGGTTTCCCACCTGGGTTTTCTCCACCAACTCCCTTTACCGTTGTATTCAGCAATACTGGATCGCACCTTCTCAGGAAATGCAGCATGTTTGAGAAGGGGACCCGTATTTTGCTTGTCCCTCCTGCATCTCCCAAGGGTAGAGGAGCACCACGGGGGAGGCAGATGCTGCCTGTTCCAACTGGACAACCATGGGCCAAACTCTGACCCCAAAGATGCTTCTAAAACACACCCAACACCACCCTGAATGGCAACCGAAGACAGCTCTGTAGGGCAGCAAAGCCAGCCCAGCAGCCACATCTTCCCCTGCTCCAGGGCTGGCACAGAGGTCATGGCAGCTGCAGCCTGGTGGCTAGGCAAGGACCCCCAAAAAGGACCTTATGGGTGCCCAGCAGGATCTCAGTCCCCCTCCCCTCCCTCTTGGCCGATGGCAGGAGTGACTTACCTATTGGCCAGTCTCAGAGCCTCCTGGGCCAGCATCAAGAACTGATTCGAGCCCCCGGGAAGGTTTGAAATGGGAATGGTCTGAGGAGGGATGAAGAGAGGAGTGAGTGCTCTCCCCTGCTCTCCATCTGATTCAGCAGTGAGAGAGGCAACTGTGGCACGTTAAACCTCCACAGCCCCCCAAAGATCCCCACCAGCACCTCTCCAGGTCCCAGCCCTACAGAAAGGGCCACCAGACTATCTTCTGCACTCACAAAACAAACTTAATAACTGGAATACATTAAATTCTTGCTCTCTCCATGGATTTTTTTTCCAGCCCTGGTCTAGACTAGCAGCTGAACACTAGGAGCATGTTGCACAAGGATGCTCTTACCACCCGGCGCAGAGCGGCTCCGCTGCGGTCCAGGTCCAGCCTGGCTCTCTCCAGCAGCCGCCGGGTGTCCTGCACCTGCCTCTCGTACTGGCTTCCGAGAGACCTCAGCCTCTCCACCGTTGCCTTGATCTCGTCGAAGCGGCTCTGGGAGCTGGACCCTTGCCCCTTCATCCTGGCCACGCGGCTTTCCAGAGACCTGTCAGAGGCTGGTGGGAAGGAAAGAGGAAGGCTGAAGAGAAACTCATTGCTGAACAAAAAGGCACAGGCAGCGCAACCCTCCCCTGATATGGCACAGATGGCCCCATCTGAGGGCAGCGGGCAGGTCGTACCTTGCAGACTCAGGGCTTCCCCAAGGATGGTCCGCAGCATGTCCTCGGCCAGCTGCATCCTCCCCTCTAGCTCCTGACTCTTGGCCCCACCGCCAGCTTGCACCTCTGAGAACAGCAGCTCCAGCTCCACCAACTGCTGCAGGTACAGGTCCACCTGCAACCACAGCAGACCAGGCCATCAGCCAGCAGGACACCAAACCCACGGTGAAGAGACCAGGGTGGGAACCAGGTCCACAGTCCGGCCAGAGAATGGAGAGCAAAGCAAGGGGTCATTTTTGGGTGGGGCACAGCAGGCCAGAAGCTCTAGGTCATCATTTTTTTATCTGTTGAATTGGCTACAAACCCAAAGTTCAGGTGCAGCCTGCAAAAATCACTTCTCAGTCGCACCAGGAGGAGATACCTGAGGGTAAGCATATCGCTGCACCCTTGCTGCTCAGTGGCCCCGGGGCTGGCACAGATGCTCACCTGGGCTTTCACCTGGCTGTAGCAAGCCGGGCACTTGCTCTCTTCGCAGTTGGGACCCTCGAAGCCGGGCTTGCAGACGCAGCTCCCATCGCTCCCGCACTTCAGGGGCTCGGCACCAGCCAGGTCACAGGCGCAAGCTGCAGGTCGGAGCGGCACAGGTTCAAAGGAGCCTGTCCCCACCTCAAGTCTCAGGACATCGTTCCATCCACCCTCTTCCGCTGCTTTCCTCCCACCATTTAGCCCTGTGCTCCAGTTCCTGCTCTCCGCTCCCACTTTCCAGCCTTGGCTTTTGCAGCATCCCCCTTCCCATCAAGCCACTCTGCGCTCCAGCATGGATTTTCTTACTCATCACAGCTCAAACAGTGCCCGGCTCTCACCTCTGCACTTGTCAGCAGGATCAGGGGCCAAGGGGTTCCCAAAGAAGCCGTCTTTGCAGCGGTCACAGTAGAAGCCAGCAGTGTTGTAGATGCACTTGAGGCACTCGCCTGTCCGACGGTCACAGTTCCCCACGGCATTGGGCTCCACATTGCCATTGCACCGGCACGGCTGGCAGGGCTGGGAAGCCACTGGGTCTCCAAAATAGCCGTCAGCACAGTACTCGCAGTTGGCCCCTGGGAAAAGAGGGACGGGGCTAAGCTCACACTCTTGCCCGAAAGGCAGAGGCTGCCTTGCTCCCTCTGCCCCACAGAAATGGGGGCTTTCGGCCCCATCAGGGCTGGCACAACAGCATCTCCACTCTCCTCACCACCATGGCCAGCACACGATGCTCTGGGCAGGCTCTCAAAAGCTGGGTGCAGTGACTGACCTCGGGCCAGTTGTTTCCTATTTGGTTTTTTTTCCTATTTTTCTATTCCCCTCCGTCCCCACCCCATCTTTTCCCATCCACGTTACCCATTCAGATAAGAATCTTTCCCGGGGCAGGGCAATGCGTGTTTCCACAGCCCTTAGGGCTGAAACACCCCGTTGCAGGCTGGAGTGGCAGTGCCAAGCCAGGCTGAGAAGACAGGATGATCTGCCTGGCTCCAAGCATCCTAGCCTGCTGACGCCTGCACCTCCCCATACAGCAGGTTGAAACTCCAGGAAAAAGCAGAGCAGAAGCAACCTGGAGGAGGGCATTACCAGCAGCTCCAGGAGGGCAGCGGTCACAGACGACCTCCTCACTGCCCGGCACCACCGAACAGCCTTGGCCGTTGCCGCAGGGGCATGCCCTGCAGCCATGCGACTGCCAGGGGTCTCGGTAGAAGCCGAAGGGGCAGCTGACGCTATTGCCCACGTTTTCGTCTCCTGAGTAGCATTCACCTGAAGGAGGAAGGAAAGGGCTTAGGGCAGTTTGCTCTCACCACCGGTGGGACACCCTCCACCACTCCACCTCCTGGCCACCCCTCACTGGTGGCCATACCACCCACTGCAGCACAAGCACCCATGGTCCAGCAGCCCCCACCGGAGCCCTCGCGATGCCCTCGCCTGCCCATAGATGCTTCATTTCTCTGCCCATCAGTCCATCACCATGCGGGAAGGACCGTGCCCTGCTCCTGCAACAGGAGCCCAGCGAGATGCCACGGAGCAGCCCATCCCACAGCATGGAAGCCGGCCATCACCACCCAAAGGTGGCTGGATCTCATTTTTCACAGCTCGTATAGCTCCCGAGAAGCCACACGTTGCCTTTTGTGCTTCCTGATCAACGCTCAGATATTTGGAAATTCAATTCCAATTCAGACTTGGAAAATATTGACAGCTTAACTTTGCATTACTTCGACTTTACATGGCAACACTGTGGGCTATTTTAACAAGACAGGTAGTAAAGCACGTTTACTTCACTGGTATCTACAGACACCACACTTACTTTTAAAATAAAAACTCAGAAGAAAAGATTTTTAATTCTATCCAAGCAGTAGGAGATGTTTTTTCTCTCTTCAACGAGCATCATCTAAGCCTGATTTAATCCCAACGCACCTTTCCTGTATTTTTGGCCGCAGCACTTCTAGGCTTTGGGAAGTTTTACCTGTGATGTTCCCTGCACTCCAGCCCCCCAAGCCAGGGATTTTGCCCTACTCGGTGCCCCCCACACTCCCCTATAGCTCAATTCTCAGGACGCAAGCAGCCGTGGCTTTTCTTACCGGTGTCGGGGTCACAAATTCCACCCCCCTGGCAATTGCACGACACACAGATGCTGAAGGGCCCCAGGCCGGGGGCATCTCTGCGGTAACCAGGGGCACACCTCTCGCAGAACTGCCCCTGGTACCCCGCCGGGCACTTGCAGCGCTCCACCCAGGGAGCGGGGACTCCAGTGACAGGCTGTGCTGACACCAGGGTGACATTGTCGATGTAGCCAGTGCCTGGAGAGAGATACAGCTGGTCACCTGCGGGGGCCAGCAGCTCCACCTGCAAGTCCCCCACACCCGGGACCTGCACAGGTCGCATGTTTCATTACATCATCAGCAGGCAGATGGATCAGAGCCAAGGCTTTGCTGTTCCCACTTTTGCCATCCTGCTTAATCTCTTCATAATTTAATTTTGCCCATCTTAGGGCACTTTTAAAAATTATTATTATTTTTTAGTACCTTTTAGCAAAGGTGTCTCCATCTGGAGACTTGGCGTCTCCAGCAACGAGGAGAAGCCAACCTTGTGCTTGCAAGCTCTCCCCCAACTTACTGTACTCCCCAAAGGTGGCTCGGATCCAGAGAGCTGTCAGGTTTCCCAGCAGCCTGCGATATTCAAAGTGATTCAGCCTTGGGCTCCACTTGCTGCTTGGGTGCTCATCCAGCCTACCCGTGGGAGTGGAGAGAAGTGGAACCGGTTTCAAGAAAATGAGATGCTTCATCAAGAAAATGCAGCAGCCCTTGCCCATCTCCCTCCTGAGCCCAAGGCTTCAGGGACAACCTCCACCCATGCGACTGACCCCAAGCAAAGTACCCAGCCCAACCTGAAGCCAGATCACCTACCACTCCTCTCACAAAGTAATCTCCTCATCCAGGAGAGAAGCACCTGAGATGCCTCAAGCCCAAACCAAGCAACCTTTTGCCACCTCTGAGGGATCACAGCTGAATCCAGGCGCTCCCTGAAGCCACAGCCTTTCTTGCTTACCCAGCCCCAAACGCCTCGGCATCCCCCTTTACCTGAACGTGTACATCTGGCTGATGCCACAGGGCAGGACCTTCCCCTGGGGTAAAAAGGGGGCAGTGACTCTCAGACCATCTCCTTCCAGGACCACGTCGTGCGGAGATGGCTGGCGTCCCCCTCGGTCCAGGCGGTAATCAAAGGAGAGCGTCTGGCCGTAGCTCAGCTGCTGGTTCCCAAGGAATTTCACTGCAAAGGGAAGGAAGGAAGAAAATCAAAGGCTTAAAATCTTGACTTCCTCCTAAAGGCTCGGTTCACAGGATCAGACCAAGCAAAGGGGATGCTGACACCTCTCCCCTACACCGATCCTGCACCTACCGGGTGCCACAAAGTATATTGGCTCCGATCTCCTCGCCGGTATGAAGGCATCCTGATGGCGTGGGGACCACTGGAGCTGGGCTGGGGACCCGCTTTCGTGGATGCCTCGCCAGCCTTCGGCACCTGGAGCACCAAGAAGGGGCAGTCAGCAGGGGGAGGGAAGGTGTTTCCCAGACTCCAGCATCTTTCTGGAGCTGTGTCTTATCAAAACCTCTGGCTTCCTACCCCTTGACCTCCGAGGGGGCAGCACAGATATCCCTGTGTGATACATCTGTAAATAAGCTAGACTGGGCATGGGGCTTTCGTCCCAAGTGACAGGAAAGACGTGATGAAGCAAGTCGACACTCCCCCACACCCTTGCACCCTGCGTCTGCCTACGATCAAGCCATCCCACCCACCAAAGCACAGGGACTCCCAGCAGGGCTGCAAACCAGGGGGCTCCTCCAGCACGTCAAAGAGAAGGGATGGGAACCATAGGGATGTCCTGCTTGGGATTCACCTTGCTGGAAGGTGGAGGTGATGTTGTAGACACTGTAGTTTTCTGCACTGACACACGCAGTCGAGTGCCCGTAGCAAAAGCAGGGGGAGCATCCTGCAGGGTTTCTGGCGTCCAAGTTATAGAAGTTTCGCTTGCACCTGGGAAAATGCAAGAAGGTGAAAATATTCAAGTCCATTTTCTCCTCTTCCTGGCCAACACAACCAGCCCTCTAATGACAGCTGTGCAACACAGCCATCACCACAGTTTGAGGTCATCGCCAGGCTGGGATGGTGAGAGGTGTGTGCCAGCACTGCCAGGGATGCAACTGCCAGGGAGAAGGAGGACATGCCACGCAGCGGTCCAGCAAGTCCTCTTGACACCCACCTCTCGCACCTCTCTCCGGTAGCACTCGCCTTGCAGACACAGCGGCCAGAGAGGCAGCCCCCCGTGCTGCCAGCTGGGTCGCATTCACACTGCGGGCTCCTGCAACAGGGAAAGCGGGAACCTTCACCTGGATTTCCAGCTCGGCCTGAGAGCTCAGTACCCCCAGCTGTTATATAAGACAGCAGAGAACCCCCCCAGCTACCAGTCCCATGCTAGAAGGGGAAAAATAATCAGCAGAGCCATCTCTAAGTAATCCAGCTGCAGCAGCGGATGCCAGGCTGAGACAGTGCCCAACACTACTGCCCCAGCACACCCCAGAGCACCAGCTTGCAACCACCCCAGGTGCCTCTCTTTAGCAAGACCCACCTACAAGAGCAAAGCGAAGCTCTGCTGAGCTTAATAAATCTTGGCTGAGCTTAACAGACCCTGGCTGAGCTCCAACAGGCAGCAACACGCCAGGGAGGCTCCGGCAGGAGGCCAGGCACAGCAGCACAGCTGCAGGCAGCCACCCCTCGCCCCCACCCTTTACCAGCCAGGAGGCTCGAAGGAGCAATGGCAGGGTGAAGCGAGGAAGAAGAGGACACAGCGCTGAGGAAGCTGAACCAGAAACACTTTGAAAGGTGTTTAAACAGGGCTCCACGCAAAGAAAGGAGTTATTTTTGCATGCGCACGTTTGCATGGGGGCAGTCCTTGTGAGGGGCACTGACACCAGGCAGACCCATGCATGGGCACGTTTTATTTTACATTGGCTAGCCTGGCTGGTGCCTGTTTGGCAGCACTTACTGCCCGTTCTTCCGGCACCCAGCCTCAGAGAGGGACTCGAAGCCCGGCTGGCACTGGTCACACTTCTTGCCCATCACGCCGGGTTTGCAGCTGCACCGGCCACCACTGTCGCACTGCGGGCCAAGGGCACCTGTGGAAAGAGGGGAAGGAGAGGTTCAGACAGGCACCTCCCCGCACCCTCCCGACGATGCTGCTGGCGGGACAGGGGAGCAAAGCACCACACCGTCATTGCAGCAGCAACCCAACCTCAGTGACAGGTCCCTCCTGAGGTCCCAGCATAGGGCTGAGACACCAGGTCTGGCTATTAAAGCTGCTCCAGCCTCCCCGACTGATGCAGGAGACTTGGAGGAGAAATCCCAGCAGGCATTGACCAGATGCCCAGGACAAGGATCTTCTTCCCTACTATTAAGGTCATTGCAAAGGACAAGATGGACTCCAGGGCACACAAACCAAGCGGAGAATTAGTTCTTCTTTGCTGGACCCTCTGCTAGTAGACATCTGTGCAACTTGATTTCGGTGCCACCACAAGGACCTTATGGGGCCGAGGGCCATGGTAGGCTCTTTCATTCCTGACCTACCGCTGTGCACACGCAGGCACCGAGGGGAGAAGACACCAGAGCTACAGGCAGCTGTCCTGCCACTGGGCCCTCCCTGCATGCCAGCGTGCGGGGCACCCATGGGGATATTCGCCCTCCCACCACCTCAAAGCCTATTGCTCTGTCCTCTTGCCATCTGTTTTTTTTATGTTCAGGTGGTGCTTCTAGTGATCTTCCTGCATCAACAGAGAGCAACAGACATTTCAGTATCTACAGCACCTTGGTGCAAGAGGCACGAGCTTCCTACTGCAGAGCAAGCCAAAACCTGATGAGGATGAAGGAGCCAGCACATCTACTGTGTAACCACCACAAGACCCACAGAAAATATCCCAGAGCTAGAAATCCCATCTCATAGCCTTGCAGTCTGCAAAAAGCCGCCGGAGGAGCTGGAGAGGCCGAAGCCTCCTGTCTGTCCCCAAGCGCCGCGGCACTTTGCACCACCTCCGCTCCCGAGGCGCAACACCGTGAACTCAGGAATTATCCTTTCGCTTTTACGACACAATTAAAAGCCTTTGTGGAGCCCGCCAAACATTGTGAAACCAGGAAGCAGCAGCCTTACTCACAAATGCGGCAAAAGCCGCTGCTCCCACAGTGGGGTTTGGCCACCGTCCTCGAGATAAGGATGGCAGCCAGGAGTGGCAAGCAGCTCCCCACAGGGCAGCTCCCAGTGGGCGTCAGCAGGTTCATGGCCACCCGCCAAATTCAGGGCAGAGCAGAGCAGGCACCCTCTCGGCAAGGCAGGGATTGTTGATTGAGATGCTGGAGGGAAGGGATGCCATCCAGAGGGACCTTGACAGGCTGGAGGAGTAGGCGCATGTGAACCTCATGAAGTTCAATAAGGTCAAGTGCAAGGTCCTGCTCTTGGGTCAGGGCAATCCCCAACACCAGTACAGACTGGGGGATGGATGGATGGAGAGCAGGTCGCAGAGAAGGACTTGGGGGTACTGATGGATGAAAAGTTGGACATGAGCCGGCAATGCGTGCTTGCAGCCCAGAAAGCCAATCATGTCCTGGGTGCACCACCAGCAGCATGGCCAGCAGGTTGAGGGGGGTAATGCTCCCCCTCTACTCTGCTCTTGTGAGTCCCCACCTGGAGCACTGCATCCAGCTCTGGGGTCCCCAGCACAAGGCATGGATGGACCTGTTAGAGCAGGTCCAGAGGAGGCCACAGAAATGGTCAGAGGGCTGGAACACCTCTGCTGTAGAGAAAGGTTGACAGAGTTGGGGTTGTTCAGCCTGGAGAAGAGAAGGCTCCGGCGAGACCTTATTGAAGCCTTTCAATATACAAAGGGGGCTCAATATATAAAGGCGAGCTCTGCAAAGTCTTTTAATTGCATCGTAAAAACAAAAGGATAATTCCTGAGTTCATAGCATTGTGCCTCAGGAAGGAATGTGGTGCAAAGACAGAGAGACTTTTTACCAGGGCCTGTAGTGACAGAACAAGGGGCAAAGGTTTTAAACTGAAAGAGAGGAGGTTTAGATTAGACATAAGGAATAAATGTTTTATGATGAGGGTGGTGGGACACTGGAACAGTTCACCCAGAGAAGTTGTGGATGCCCCATCATTGGAAGTGTTCAAGGTCAGGCTGGATGGGGCTTTGAGCAACCTGTTCTAGTGAAAGATGATCCTGGCCATGGCAGGGGGGTTGGACTAGATGATCTTTGAAGGTCCCTCCCAACCCAAACCGTTCTGTGAGGCTGCAATTATTTTGGGGGGCAGGTGGGTTTTGAAGCCTGGCTGCAGCCTGGAGCTGCTGAGGGGTTTGAAACACCCAGCACCAAGCAGTGAAGCACCCAGGAAGAGGAGCTCCTACGACTTACGGTGCAGCAACACAGTGCTGGGCTCTGGCACCTACCCAGATAATCCCACCTGGAGCCAAGCTGGCCCCACTCAATCCTCCTGCAATGCTCTGGTCTGGTGTGTAGGGACCCAGAGCCTGACCTAGCCCACGTGCTCAGCAGGGCTGAGGGACACGCAGGGCAGCAGGCACTTTAAGTTCCCCTACACCCCTGGCCCGACCCCGTCCCCTTCTGGCAGGTGGCCACATACCCTGGGGATGGCAGTAGCAGGGCAGGCAGCAGTCATCCTCCCGCTGGCGGAAGAAGCCCTCCTTGCAGCGCTCGCAGTGTGCACCCTCCGTGTTGCCCAGGCAGCCGAGGCAGCGGTACCCGTTCCCCATCTCCCTCAGGAGGTGCCAGTCGAAGATGCATTGCCTGGACATCCCATTGCAGTCGCAGACTGGGGAGAGGAGAGACATCTCAAATGATGCTTAGAGATAAGGGCACCAGCTATAAAGTCGTAAGCCCATCCTGATGCCCAAGGAAGAAGCCCAGGTGATGCAAACCTCCCCTTCTTGCTTTGCTAATAACGAGCCCCATCCCCACATCTCTGTGCTTGTCCCCACGTATCTGCATTCATCAGTCACTCAAGTGCTACCAATGCCTGCGCCGTGGTCCACATCCCCGCGCTTTGGAGTGATGCCTGGTTTCACTGCCAACACAGCTCAGGATGGACAAACCCCCCGAGCCAAGCAGCCCCGCTCCACAGCGCAGCACGGCCAGGGATGTTCTCCATCCTTTCAGAGGCCTTCCAACACAACGAGGTCTTTGAGTAAGCAGAGATGGTAAACAAAACCCCAAACCTTGTCCTGATAAAAGCATGGGGAACTTTACTGGTGACTTCAGGGAAAAGGGAAAGATCCCTGAGGTTATGCTTGGTTTCACTCGGCCTCTGACCAGGAGCAAGCCCAGAAGGAAAAGCTCAACCAGCTTCCACCAGGTCCCTCCATCTAGGTCTGTGATGCAAGTGTTCTCCCAGCCAAGCGCAGGGGTGATGAGGAGTGGTTTGTGATCGGAGGAGCTTGGTGGAAGCATGCCAGCTGAGAGGGAGATTAAAAAAAGGTTTTAGCAGGATTACACAGGTCATCTCACCCCACCCTCCCCAGGAAGAAAAGCTGCAGCTGCCAACATCGCTGCATGATGGATGTCATGAAGGACAGGCATGAGATTTTGCATCCCACTCCAGCCAGGACAGACGGAACCTCTGGAGAGCAGACTGGCAGATATCTCACCAGACACGCCTGCTCCAGCATTCTTCTTCGTTACCTTACCCAGGTCTTCTCCTGAAGCCACCTCTCATCTACTTGCCAAGCCCTCAGCAGCCAGTACTAGATCGTTTAAGCCTGAGGACCTTTATTTCAGACGAGTTCCTCAGCACCACCGAGGAGAGCAGACATGGTCGAGAGAAGGGTTGGCAAAGACAGGCAGGAGAAAGAAACACCCTGAGGGAAAAAGCAGGGTCTGCAGGGGTGCAGAGCCTGCTGACGAGCTGCTCCAAACCACCCTGATGCTGCCATAGGATCCTCAACTTCCCTCCGAGAAACTCTTCTCACTGCTGACCTCCCTGGGACACGAAAGGTGGTCTCCAGCTGCCTATCCCAGCTCAGGTCACCTCTGACAGCACGGAGAGGTGGAGGAAATCCAAGAGCAAGCACAAATGTGCAGCGTGGTTGCGGACAGCAAATTGTACTTGATACATGTGGAGGCTCCTCCTTCCCAGTGCTCTTCTGGCACAGCTTAGCCCGAGGATACAAGGTCCCTGTCCTCCGCATCTGTGATTCCTGGGACCAGGTGAAGCCTCCTGTGCTCACCGCCCAAGCACGCAACGCCCAGCGCTCGCACCTGGGCACCGCCCGCCACCCTCACACACACCCATTATCACCAGCATACCAGACAAAGGCACTCAGCAAGCGGCAGCCAAGCTTGCTGCCAAGAAGAGAGATGACCTCATGCACCAGCAAACAGGGAGAGAGATTTTTTCCAGCTTTGGCAAACACGGTTCTTCCCTTGCAGCCTGGCTGCCAGGAGACCCAGACCCAGCTGCAGAAGGTCTTCTGCCACCCCAGCCTGCTGGGAGGGGACCTGTGGATGCAGAAGTCCTGCCTCTTAGGGTATGAGAAAGCATCTAGAGCCTCAAGTGGGCATCACCAGTGACCGAAGGGCAGATACAATACAAACCACCCACCAAAAGCAGCAGTGCAGGAGTTTCTCAAGGTATTTGTGCTCACCTTTACAGCAGGACTGCTTGGAGTCAATCCCACCCTGCATCCCTCCACACTGAAGCTATTAAACTCCACCCACGCATCACCCTACGTCTATGTAATCCGGAGGATTTACTGGGTTGCTAAATTACAGGCATGAGCACCATTGCCCCAGGGAATGAAAACCTTTCTTCAGCTCTTGCTCTAAGGCTGCAGCACATTCAGAGCCAGCTCTCTAGCCTTGGCACTGATTCATGTCTCACTAATCTGAAGCCATTTAAGATGCTGTTGCAGATTAGTGCCACCATGTCACCTGCGAGGCTGTTCCTGTTGCTGGTCTTCTCCTGGAAATCTGAGAGCTCAGGCAGGTTAATCTTTATCAAGAGTGAGGCACCAGAGTTGCTAACGAGATGGAGCATGCCAGAGCTGCTAGGAGATGAGGACCAACTGAGGACAGGATCATATTTGTATCCAGGTGCCCTGAGGCTCTGCCCTGAGATCATCCATTTCTCAGGCAGCTACGGAGAAGAACAAGCTCCACAGAGGAGAAGCTCTGCAGCCAGATTTCTTAAGTGCTACATTAGGATGAAGGAGGTCCGAGGCATGCATCCAGCAGGACATCATTCCCCCAACTCCCGCCCAGCAGAATAAGGCATGAAAAACACTTGCTTGCTATGCTGAGACAAATTCCCACATCAGAAAGGCTCAGAGAAGGAGACAGGCACCTTCGGACCTCTTAAACTGTCATCTTAAATTCCCAAAACCAGAAAATGAGGTTGGCCCTGGGTCTGCGAGGAGCAGATCCAATAGCTCCGTACATATGAGCCAGTCTGCAAAGACTACTCCTTTCATCAAGGGATCAACAGAGCTTTGCATGCAACAAAGCCTCCATGACAACACAAGCCATTCCCTGCTCCATGCATTTGAGACACTGACCCAGAAGGCCGTCCCTTCTGCTACCCCAAGTCCTGGGTTTCCCCATCACCTGACTCCACAGCTTTCTCAATGCAGGAAGACTTGACTGTGTCTCCTGGGGCTCCATCAGCATCAGCAGGGAGAGACCACACACCGGGAGCCGAAACCTGCCATTTGTGTCTTCTCCTTTCCAACACACCAAGTTAGACACCTCATTGGCATGGTGGAGCTCTGACCTCCACACCCCAACTCTTCCCCGAACCCTGGGAGATCCCTTCAGCCGTCACGTGCAGACACACACCACCAAGGCAAATGCACGCTTGCTCGGGCAAGGCTCTGGACAGTTCAGTGTACAAGCCCCCTCACTTCTGCTGCTTGACCAGATCATACGTGAACTCAATTTGACTCAAGCGGTTCATTTACAAGCAAAATGGGATTACGTGTGCTAATTACAAGCAGGCAACTAGCACCGGGACCAGAGGAGTAACAGCATGAGACGGTAATTTACACCACTGAACCAACTCAGAAAGCCTGCTGCAGGGTAAAAGCATGGCTGGTTATTGACTGTTGCTTTTACACATGCACAGAAACAGGTTCAATAGTCCATGGAAAAGCAACAGTTGCCTACATGCTGCCAGGAAGGAGGAAAAAAAAAAAAAATCTACATCAATATTTTAAAACTTGCATGCAATTAAGGCTGCTGTAATAATTATCCAAGTAGCAAGAAAAGCAAATCAGGTCTTTTTTTTTAAAAAAAAAAAAAAAAACCCAAATAACGAAAAAAAACCCCAAAACCCAACCCCCCTCCCCCCTTATTCAGCACTTTCCCCCCCCATCACATTGCACTGCACAAAACGGAAAACTGATAAAGGACCAATTCAAGCCCATCGAGCATATTTCAGAACACCAGTACTGCAGACAAAAAAAAAATTGAAATCGCTCAGTATTTACAAAATACATGTAAAGATCCGATTTTGGCCAAACATACCCATCTCCAGATTATAAGCCAATATGACTGAAACCCTGATATTGAATTACCACTGGGCTGAATGCACTTAAATGTCCCTGCATTGCCCTCCCCGCTACAATTGTATACGCCAGAGGATCCTCTGGATTTTTAAAGCTTGCCATAGGTCTATGTACTGTAGGAGACTCGCCGCCTCCTACAGGGTGTGGTGGGGCCGTGGACACCTCGTAAGCCCAATGGACTCACACAAAATACAAACACTGCATGTGTTGCTGCAGCAAACTGAATCCCAGATGCTTCCAGCTCTTCCGCGGGCTTAGAGAACATTTTGGTTACAGCAGCCGCGGGCAGATAAGCCACCCACTCCCTGGGCAATGCTTGTGCTCACACCCGAATCCCACCCAGGTAGCAAGGCTTTATACAGAAAGCAATAAAGTAATTGCACATAACTAAGTTATTTAAAGGGGATGCCAGCAAAAAACCAAAGTCTAAATGCTCGTGGGATATCTAAACCCAGAGGAAATGTAAGGAGAAGCACCTACAGGTCCAATTTTAATCCCAAAGGCGGGAGGGGAGAGCACCCTAGCAGGGTGCTGCGGCACCCAGCCGGCTCCCAGTTATTGGGACTCTCCGGCACCGGTGCAGGGCTGCAAGTAAAGCCGCTGGCAGGATTGCATGTCAGTGCGAAAGCAGGAACAGCCAACCTTCCCAAAGGCTCACCTCCTCCTCTGTTGGCGCTTAGGGCTGTGGGCAGGAGAGACGCTGCGATGCAGCACAGGGCCAGGAGCCAGCACCCAGCCATTTCTTGTGCCGCGGAGCACAAGGCGCCCGCTCCAGCAGACAACAGTGGGGCTTGCGACTGGCTGCCTATTGGTTTTTTTTCGGGTGGTTTTTATCAGCTGCTCCACCTGAGTCACTCCCAACAGGAAGAGCGTGTGTGCCGTGGGCTGACTCACCCAGAGCAAGGAGAGCCCAGCCCAGGGAGCGCAGACAGGCGCCCGCACATGCATCCGCCTGTGGCTGCCCCGCACCATCGAGAGAGCGCCATCGACGGGGCACAGCACCCTGAGGACCTCCTGCCCGCACCCTGCTAGGGGTGCTGGCTCATGGGGAAAAAATGAAATGTAGTTGCAACCCCTGCAGACACACCTCCTGCCCATCCTGCTCGCCCAGCTCCATCCCACCCACTGTCGCTGCCTCCACAGGCAGGGCACTGGTGCTGGCTGGGGAGAGCCGGGCTGCCCGGGCACGCAGGCGGCTTACGGGGAGCTAAATGAAACACGATGAGCTCACGGGAAGCCTGGGGAGGGTGGACGGGGACTGCCTGCTCACAAGGCACGTCCAGCCAACCGACCTGCAAGAGCAGGGCTCAAAACCATCCAGAAGATGTGACTAGCGGGACTCACAGCCAAGGGCTGCTGTAGATGCAAACAGACCCTGAGGACAGCTTGGACATGTACTCAGAAAGCAGATCTATTAGGATTTACAAGACAAGCAACAGGTTCAGGAAACCCCCAGACCTAGAAATGGGGTGGAGGCTGGGAATCATCACACACATTTGTCTGCTTTCGCTCCTGAGACTGAAAATGAGGTTAGATGGGTTCTTGACCTCACCTAGTACAACCACTTTTATGCTAGAAAGAGGATGAGGAGTGCAGACAGAGAGGGGAAAAGGCTTACCTGAGGTCAATGATAGAGCCGGGATGAGGATGCCAGGCTCCACAGCCCCAGGTACATTAGCATTTTGGTCTCAAGGGTAGCCAACAAGCCACACAAGACATGAAGGCCAATTCCACCTTGCTCCTTGCCTTTGCCTTGGAGGAGGGCATGACCACTTCTACAGGGGAAGAGAGAAATCTGGAGGCAGGGGTCCTCCTAGTCCTGCATACATCAGGATAAGTGAGACACTGGCACATCCACGCAACCTGGAAAAGCAGCCCACCAGAGGATCACAAGGAAAGATGGATCTTGTGCTGCATCACAGCATCTTCCCCTGCTTACTGCCAGGGGACCTCCTGTCACAAGTGACCATGAGTGGTCCATGAGCACCTGTTAGACGGAATGAAAACACCTAACAAATTTGTCCCCAGTTTAAGACACAAGTTGCCTTTTGGGTCACCTTCTACGTTAGGGACTGAAACTCAACCCAACAAACAACGGTGCTGGTGTGCTGCTCATTTCAGAGCTAACAAACCTGGGGTGACTAACATTTAGGTCCTCATCCGAGCCTCTTATGCTGCCCAACAGCCTCCAGACACTTGTGCACCTGGAGCTGACTCAGAGGGCTTTCCTCCGTGGCTCCTGGTGATCTCATAGACACAACCAGCCCGAATTCACATCTTTGCACCTCCCTTCGCCGAGCTTACCTGCGTCCGCTGATTGAGTCAACTATCTTTTATAAACAGGCTGTTTCCTTTTAATTTCATACGCTGGATCTTAATATAGTTCACAACAAGGAACCCAGCTTCACAAACCTGCTGGTGGCATGTTGGGTTTTGGCACCCAAGGTTGTCTTATCTGATTTTTTTTTTTTTTTTTTTTTTAAAATAAGCGAAACAAAACCACTGATGGTGTTCCCACCGATTCGGCAGTTCTTAGGGGTCTGCTTATTCTGCTAATGAAACACACTTAATCCCTTCTGCTCTAAAGTACATCGCTTGCCCCAAACACCTCTGCTGCGTCCTTCCTACCTGCTGACACCCCTCTGCTCAGGAAACTCATCTCCGGCAGCGTTGTCAGTACAGTGGCTCCCTTCAACCTTGCCCAGCCCAAGTCCTTGGCTGATATCTCTTCTTGGAAGACCAGCTCTCACCATCAGGAAGCTTTTCCCTTATCTGGCTCCTCCATGTTATGTCTTTTATCTCACCACTATCACCCCACCTCTTACTTCACTTCTGCAAACAAGGCACTGACACAGCTCTCTCTCCAGTCATTGCTGCATATTTACTTAGGTTACTCTTACCTTGTCATCCTCCACCATCCTTCAAGATCACCTCTGAAAACCACAGGAATGCACACATGAGGCTACCCAAAAATATATTTTCTGGGGCCCTGATTTTCTAAACACACCAAATCTGGAACAAACTGATGCCCACCACCCTCCACAGAGCAAACGTTGCCCATCGCAACCCATCCCTATGGCAGCACCATTTAGAAAAGGTCTCATATGAACAGGGTTAATAGAACTGTTACCTTTTAGACTGAGCAGAAGTGCAAGCGATGGGAGACATGAAGAACAGTGGCACTCATCAGACATTGCAATGAATCAGCATTTCTTCACTGGACAGCCTGGGTCTTTTAATCTGCAACACAGGAAGTGTCCTTCTGAAAATGTCCTACGCTCATGCTTCATAACAGGGCTAAGAAAGCTGCTACAGCAGGGAAACCACCGCAGCGGCTTGCGAGTTTATCAGTCTTTGAGGACATGGCCTTGGCAGAATTAACCACTCCAAAGATAGTCTGGATCCACGTAATAATCTGAATTTTGCTGGTGGTTGCCAGTGGCAAGTCATGGATGTGTGAAAGCCCTGGAGCAATAGTTTTATTGAGGTAACCAAGGGAGAAAACCCATTTTGGTGGCTCACGACAGATAAACACCACCAGGACGTTGTACATGTCCTTGCAGTCCAGCTCATCGCTGGCAGCCCCAGGCCTCCCTCCGCAAGGGACCTTCTGAGCTACAATGTCCTCCTACAACTCTGGTCCTGGGCTGCTTCTGCGGGCAGCCTTGCTTCTCATTCAGGGTTTGTTGAGAAGTGGCTTATCTCAAGCTATTTTCTGTTTGCTTGCCCACTGTCCTTCCCGCCACCTTGCGCATGCACCCGCTCAGCACCAGCCTCTTCGAGCCTGAAGAATTTCTCCTCCAGTCCCGCAGCAAACCTTTATCCTGCCACCTGGGACTTCCTCGGCATGGAAAATCAGGGATCCTGCAGCGCCAGTATCGCCAAATGCGTGGTGTAGCGACAAAGCCTGGACTTCGGTCTCTCCTTTGCCAGATGGGTGCTCTGGGCTTCTCAAAGCAGGCTTAGGGCCAGCACACTGAGCTGCCTTCCCCGTGCTGACGCAGAAGTGGTTCCCTGATACAGCGCTATTCCCAGATAGAGAATCTGTTTTATAACCTAGGATTTAAAGCACAGTGATATTATCGGTTGATCCTTTAAAAAAAAAAAAAAAAATAATAATCTATCTATATATATCTCCTCCTTGCTCAGGAACACGTGGGCTTCCTTCAGGAGACGTCACCTTCTGGCACCTTTTGGTTTTACAGCTGTTTTGGTGGGTCTAGAGGTGCTGTTAGACACCTGGGGGCAGCCCTTGCTCAGGGGTGGCAAAACTCCTCCTGTCAGCCAGGGCCACCCGAGGAGGTCATTCAGGCAGAGGCTCTGCTGGGACAGGCAGAGGAGGAAGCAGGCAGCAGGACACCGGGGGTCACGGGGAAGAGCTGCCCTGCCAGGGTCACGGCAGCGGCGGTGAGCAAGCAGGGCAGGGCTGGGCAGCAGCGGCACAGCAAGGAAATGCCGTCATGTCTGGCCTTGCCTCGCCTGTGCCCTGCCCGTACCAGCGAGGGGGTGAGACAGACAGACAGACACGTGGAGATGAGGGGAGAAGGCAGTGCCATCCCACCGCGTTCCTCCTCTCTCTGCCCCTGTGCCTGCAGCGATCCCTGATGTTTCTCAGATGGGGGCACGCTGGAGGTATGGTCCAGCAGCTAACTAGAAAGACTGACCAACCAGAATATGGTCCAAGATGTCACGGCTGTAGATGGGGAGGACAGGACACTACCAGCTTGGTGCAACAGCTGTATGTCCTCTTCTCCTTCCTCAGATCCATATGGGCATGCTAGAGCTGCCTCCTCCAGGCAGTTGCTCCCAGCACTTACCCCCTGACAATACCTCATCCTCCCCAGAAGTGAGAGCGAGCCTGGCTCAGCAGCCCCACGAGGTCAGGTCCTCTGAACTTCAGCCTCCCCAGAGCAGCGCATGAGGCCCCAAGCCCCCCCTCCTCAAGCAGCTCTCTCCCACTCTGCTGGGAGAAGCACCCCAACAATTTTTACCCAGCTGCAAAGACCCCGGCTGATAACCAGTGCCGCTCTGGCCAAGTACTTCCCATTGCCACCTGCTTGCCTGCTGCCAGCCTCTCGCTTCTCCAGAGAGCGCAAGAGATGATGGAGCTTGAACTTGGACAGTGAGAAAAGCCACCGGAAATCAGAGGAGGAAAAAAAGCCACCAGAGCATGCCTCAGTCACTCCTCAGCAAGGTCCCTCCTCTTCCACCTTGAAGTCAAACTCATTCCACGCTGAACAGAAACACCCTCCTCAGATGTTCTCTACCTGAACTTCAAAACATCAGTGAAACAATTCTTCAGGGAGCTAGAAGCAGCACTTCTCGTGCTCCCTTGGGTCTGCTCCTCCCTGTGGCGGAGAGTAGCACATATTGCTCTCAAAAAACCTCCTAGAGATTTTGGCTGTTTCAGATCGGTGTGATACAAGTGTTCCAAAGACACAACACAAATCTACAGAAGCTAAAAGCTTCACCTTAATTTGGGATTTTGCACAGGCTTTACAGACCAAGCACTGATGCTATGTTACCTGAAGATAAAATAAAGAGCACAGACTTGCTTCCTAAGCTGAATATTTTAGCCCAAAAATGGTAAGATGCTCCATGTGAAGCTACAGCCCATGCAAGGTCAGCACTGTCCCACCACCCAATTCTTTGCTCCCCGACTGCTACCTACAGTCCAGCTGAAACATCAGATTTTACCAGCCAGGATTTGCTCAACAGCAATGTTGGCCAAAAAAAGGGCATTTTAGAAAACAAATGCATTAGTGGCAATTATAGCTGAAGAACAAAATGATGGAGCTAGACAAACTGAAATTTAAAAAATAATGAAAAGAACTTACCAATTGAGAAGGGATTAGCTCTGATGCAAGTTAATGAGACATGCATTTTCCTCTGCTGAGAAAAATAAAGAAATCCAGTCTGCAGCTGCAAGATGGGTGTGATTGCAGAACTGCCCAGTCTGTTATCACAGTAATCTGTCCTGACATTAAAAACTTGTTTAATTCAGGAATAAAATTTATCCCAGGCTCTGGCAGACAGGACCCACGGAACACCACAGAGTATCCAGATTTATGGCAGTTCCCAGAAGAGAAATTTCAGCTTCTTTGTTTCGGGTTTTTTGTTTTTTTCTTCCCAGGAGCCCCATCCTCTTCTGTGTGTTCAGGTGAAAGCAGAAAGGATTTTACCCCTACATTGTAAAGAAACACCCCCCAATCCCCTAGGGCTTTCCAGGAGGACAGTGCAGCTCCAATAGCATCAGCACCAAGAAGATAATCTTATTTTTTTAAGGCCCCGGAAAACCAGCAGCATAAAATTCATTGTAGCCATGACAATGGAGCAGTGAACGTAGGAGAAACCATAATCACTATGGCCATCTGCAGCCCACCACATGAACTTCCAAATTACTTTTCTCTTTCTCCCACCCCAAACTAGCTCATCTGATTAATTAAGCAAGAGGCAAATCTTATAACTGAGACACATCCCCATCAACACGCCCCCAAAAAAAAGCAATACTCAAAAGAATGCCAAGGTATAAGGGGGTTACAAATATTCAGACTTTATTATAAATAAGAAATACTGTTTTATACATAAAAACTGCAAGTGTTGCATTTTGTTCACCGCCCCAGACAGCAAGACCACAGATTAAGGCAAAAAGCTGGAGTGAAGGCACGTACTGAGGGGGGCCACAGTCAGGAATAAGGTGATGAAGGGACTGTCACGCTTTGCCCGTGACATCCAGCACTCCACCAGCAGCTGTCGCATCATCACATTACGTAAAGAAATAACTGGACTTATACAATGAATAATGGCTGTAATGCAGTAGTGACTAAGAGATCGCTTATAAAGATTTTTTTTTTTATTTAAAAATAAAATTCTGTTAAAAACAGCTTAAGAAAAAAAAAAAAAAAAAAAAAAAAAAAAAAGAGAAGAAAGCAGGAAACCTTAGGCCTGAGGTCAGCCAGGGCATGCGCGCATCTTCGCATTTGCTCTTCTCACAGCCTTGGCAGAGAGGTGACGCGGTTACAGCCAGCCATCTGACCAGAGCAGCTGGCCAAGACACTGACCTCAACATCCCACGCACGTGGGCAAGCACAGGTAAGCTCTCCTCCAGGTATTAGGTATGTTTGCAGGGAGGGGAAATCCGAAGCCGGAAAATGTTAAGAATCTCTAAGAGAAGGGGTACAAGAGCGATGCAGGATTTGCTGGGAACACCCCCAGCCCAGCAGCACCATTCCTGAGGGTGCACCAAGCCTCCCGCCTCGCACAGCGATATCAAGATGTCCCCAAATCCAGCTCTCCGACCACCTCAATGCTGTCTCCGGTCTCCTGACAGCACTACAGCTCTCACAGCCCAGCTGCAAAGCCACAGCCCCTGCTCTCCTGCTGGCACAACGTCCCCCGGGACAAGGGATACAAAATGGGGTGCTGTAAACACCATGCATCAGGGCTGGCTTTGGAGGGAGGGCTAGAAAGCATCCACCCAACGGGCAAAGTGGTTATTGCTGATGCCCATACGGGTGCTGAGGATACGGGAGAGGGAAGAAAGGGGAACCCATCTAGGAGAAATACCGAGCTCTAAGGGAATAACACGGAGAGAAGCGATATACAGTGCACACGCCCTGATGGCTATAAGGGAAAGCACATAGAGGAGGCCAGGCTGTGCCACTCTGGAAATATGGCTGAGTATATTTACACACACATACGCACACACGAGAGACTTCCTCACACTATAATCATGATGAAAAAAAAAACCAGAAAAAAAATCACATTCACACAAAAAATATAAATTTGAAATAATTAATAGCACCAGTGTGTGTCAGATAATAATTTCTTCCCCGCTACGCAAACGTACAAAGTTGCATAGTGTTTAAGGATAGATATATACTGGATCTCAAGGAGTGGGCAGGGGGTGGGGGGAATGCCAGGCTGGAGGCAAGGAGGAAGCTGCAGAGGATGCTCTCATCTCAGAGGAGGTCCAGAGGAAGAGCAATGGGCTCCCCGCCGCTCCCACCCAGCACCAGTAAGCAGCTGGGAGGCGCTACTTGGGGAGGGAGCCTGCTGGGGAGGTGGCAGCAGTGGTGTGAAATGCAGAATTGCCACCTGAGCCTGGCCTGAAGCCCCTGTGCTGCGGTGGCTTTGCAGTGACTGGGAGATCGGTAGGCAAAAAGAAAGGAGGGCACCGGTAAACTCCAGCTCTTTCTGCCAGGTTAAAAACAGGCAAAAGGCAAGAGCAATGCCAGGAGATATAAAAATGCCACTGTCCTCCTCCAGGAAGAAGATGGGGAGAAAGACTTTTCATTTCCACTTGCATGCCCCCTTCCTTCCCCGCCCAAAGACATTCAGCATGAAGGCCAGTGCAGCTGTCAGAGCTCTCTGGATGGCAGCTCTCCTCTTCAGCAAGACTTTTCCTGCTTGAACAAACTAATCTGTCAATCAGACATCCATAGCCTTAAAAAAAAAAAAAAAAAAAAAAAAAAGATCCTCTGGCAATTCGATAGCAACACCTACAGATGGGAACGCAGCTCATGGCTTCCACACTCCCCAGCCTGAACTACCCAGCAGGTAGCTGCTTACAGACCGGACCCAAAACTTCTCCACAGACCAGGGGTGGGGCTGGCAAGACCTACCGCTCCACCAGTAAAGACCTACAGCTCCACCAGTATCCCATCTTCCCAAAGAGCTCCTCTCAGAGGCTGCATTTTTCTGAGTGATCAACACAGAAAACATTTCAGAAAGAGGCTTTGGCTATTTTGTCAAAGGCTACCAACGCTGTTGATTGGCCACTAGTTAATGATAAAATAAAAATTCACAGGGTTAGAAGTTGGGAAGAGGGATCTGAATGAGTGCAGCTATACTGGCCATTACAGTAATACTTTGGTAGCCATCCCCTTCCTTCATAGGGACAGAGAGCTCCAGAACCAAGGATTTTACAGTCAAGTGGAAAAGAGAGGAAAGAAAGTAGGGTTAGTTTTGCCTTGCTGTATACAGCTCACATAGTTATTTCTGAACCACAGTATAAAGAGTCCAGAGCATCTCTCATCCTTGCACTAATCAAAGGGAAACTGTGTCTGAGAAAGGGGCAAAAGCGGAGTGCTCAGGAAGACAATTTATGTAAAAAAAACCCCCTTTGATGCCCAAAGACGGATATTTAATTTCCTTCTCTTAAAAAAAAAAAAAAAAACACCTTTCAACTTATCCTGATTTGAAAAGAAAACAGTGGCTGCGAGCAGCGAAGAGTTGGGGATTTGAAGAAGGTAATGTGTGTTAAGGCACTCCATAGTCAAACCACTGCTCCACCACTCACCAGGGGAATACCCCCCACCCCCAGCGAACCCTTAGGGTTTCTCAATGGACGGGGTGTTAAAACAGCCAGACGGCAAGGTCTTCTTGATGTCTTCCAGGTTGCTAATGTCCTTCAGGATCTCTTCAATGTCCCTGTTGTAGGCCTGTATCGCATCATCTTGCTTCCTGGCTTCTCTCTCAAGGAAAGACACTTTCTGGTCCAGGTCACTATCTTTCATCTGGTCTTTGGCACTGTTCAGGGTACCCTCAATCTCATTCAGTTTGTTCAAGTCCACTGTCTCCAGTTGCCCTGAAAAGCCAGAAGCAAACAGTGAAGTCCATTAAAAAAAACCCAAAACAAACAAACAAAAACACCCCAACTTTGACGCACTGGTTTTGGGTGCTTCCAAGCCCACACCCAGACCGAGAACTCCATTGGGCCATCTCTGCATTAGAAACAGCGTTTAAAACAGGACCAACCAAATGCGTTACACCTTCACTGCCTCAAAAACAATCCTCAGCTCACAGAAAAACAGTACTGAACATTGCACAACAAGCTTTGAGGCCACCCCAGGGGGGAAAAAAACCAAAACCCCTGCTGAAAACACACAAACCCCATTTTCAGAAGTGAATGGACCTGTTTGATTCGTGGCACAGCACCGGCAGGGAAGCCAGGACACCACACCAGCTGCCAGCGCTGCAACATCAGGCAGCAGGAAAACACTCAAAGGCGTAAGGCACATTAAGGACAGTCTTACCTAATTGATCCAGCAGGTCGTTAATGACGGCAAGCAAGCTGTTCACAGAGTTCTTTGCTTTTCTTGCGTTGTCTTCTGCCTCCTGGGCAGCCTGTGAGGCCTGCAGAGTATAAAAAAAAAAAAAAAAAAAAAAAGAGAGAGCACAAAAAGGCTGTAGTGATTATGAAATCGTTGCCTCTCCTTCCCACAGGTCTGCCCAAGCAGTTAGTCACACATATCCCTGGCTCCTCTCTCCAGAATAACACCCCTGTGCTGAGATCTTTACCACAGTGCTCGCAAAGACTGTCAAACTTCAAATAATCAGTTTTCTGATTATTTCAGAATGGGGATCCCTGATAACCAAGAAGGACTTTGCAGGAAAAGTTAGAACAGACTCAATAGGGCTACGGTCAGGTTTCAGTTAAAATAAAAAGAAAGTGTTGCATTAAGAAAACTGGCTCTCAAATTCCAGCAGGGAACCTATGCTAATGCCACCAGGGGAACTCCTTTGCTCATGTCTTGGAAACTTGAACTTGGAAGAGATTGAGTACTGGCTGGACCCAGTGCTGACTTTATAAGAGGACAGCAGGAGAAGAGCCTGCATCGCCAGGACAGTAGGGAGAAGGCACCTTCTTGCCACTGCTGCCACCTGCCAGCATCACTTACCATGCCTGCCATCATCATATCCTGCTCAGCATCATCCTGCTTCCGCTTCAGCTCTTTTTCTGCATCCTGTAGTTGCTTCATCATGTCATCCACTTCTCTGGCCAGCCCTGTCACATCAGCGAAAGTCTTGTCAGCTTCGGCTTTGGTAGCAGCAGCACTCTACAGCCAACAAGGGGAACAGGATGGAAAAAGGTGGTGAAGGTGCAGAACTTCCTTCAATCCTTTTCGTCAAAATGCACCGACTCCCTACCATGCCATATTTTGCATTCCCTAGTGGGGAATACAGCAGAAAGCACACGGGGCTCACCAGGAAATACTGGAACAGAGGAGGTTATACAGTCACACACCAATATCACGGGGGGTGGCTCCAGAACCACAAAGGACTCACCTTCTGAACAGAACCGGCAATTTTCTCAGCATCATCTGCTTTAGTCTTGGCTTCACGGGCATCAGCAGCAGCATTGCCAAGCGCCAGCTCCGCCTGGCGCGTCTTATTGTTGGCTTCAGCAATGGTCTGGGTAATGGCAGGAATCTTTTTCAGCGCCTCCTCGGCTGCTGTCTTGTTATCATTCACCCGCTTATCAAAATCTAAGCAAGGGCAAAACAGATTCTTATCACTTGCTCCAGAAGAGCCTTGGGATGCTTCTTTGACCAAGCTACCCAGGCTTTGCCACCTTGACATTAGAGGGATGAAGAGCAAACCGGGGTGTGGCAGGGTATATGCTTGCAGCTCTCCCTATTACACGTCTTCTGACACTAAATAAGGAACTTGAACAAAAAGGAGATTTCTAGTCACTGAAACCATTTCTGTTTTTTCTTTAAAGAAAAAAACCAGCCAAAATAACACACCCAACACTCAGATACATAATAGCATGGACCATTTAACCAAGATACTCTACTGTCAAGTGACTTGTCACACAGGAATCAAAGGATCCACTGCAAGTGCTTTCTCTTTACCTTTCAGGTTGCTGAGAATGGTATTGGCCTCCTGTAGTGTGCCATTGCCCTTCCGAGCAGCTTCTTCAGCCAGGGCTTTTGCTGCATCTGCTCGAGCCAAGAGCTGGTCTGCAGTCTAAGGAGACATGACATGTATCAATATATTCTTATCTTTTGAAGGACAGCCACCTAGGTGTATCAAAAAGCATCACTCAGCCTGAAACACCAACACCATACAGTTCATCCCTGAGTGGTAATGCTTCCTCTGAAACCAGGTGAATTTAGGTACTTTTGGAATACTGTTCTGAATACAAAGATGACACCACACCTGGCAAACATCCCCTATTCTCCCATATAGCCTCAATGCCGCTGCTTTTACTAGCTTTTTGCATCTCCTTTCCAGGACCATTCTTCAGTATCCTTGTAAGTAACAAGCAGCGCTAAGATAAGACTGAATAAGACCAAATCTTTCCTTATCTGGCCAGTTACTTGTTTTTCTTGGGTTTTTTTCCAGGCAACAAAAGCCTGCACAAAACAGAACTGACCTGCTGCTCCGTCTTCCCTTTCTCCAAAAGGTTCTTTACTTCTAGCTCCTTTCCTTTCATGTCTTCTCTTAAGTCCTCATAATCTTTCAGCTTCCTGGCAATTAGCTGATCTAACTCCTCTGCTTCCTTCTTGATCTTATTTGCTTCATTCTGCAGGTGGAAATCAGAAACAAACGCAGATTCCTGAATGTTAAAGAACTTCTGAACAGGTGGCAAAACACGGTATAGTTTTTAACCATCAAACAGGTAGAAGCTATGACAGGTTCCTGTCTCTTACAACTACGGTTTTAACTTTGCCTTCAAAGCTCTGAATACCACGACGGTCAGTGCAACAAAGGACAGAGATTGCAAACATTTTCACGTGCAGGAAAATCTACTGCACTACAGTGACCACAGGAAAGGGACCAGTTCTGCAGACTTCAGAGGGAACTGAAATTTTTGCACTTCTCTGTTCAAGCCAAGATGCTTGGCAAACAACATTTCACTCCGTTTTTTGTCCTTCAGAGATTAGGGGAGGTGGGGGTTTACGTATGTAGTTTCCTGCATGCAAGTCTCCTGCATAAGAGCTGAAATGCACAAGTCTGGATTATGCCTAGATAGACAAAAATTCCACAGACTGTTCTTATGCAGAGAAACATTAGCAGAGCACATGCAAGGTACGTCAGCAACCTAGCACACTGCTATAATGCTTGTCCTCATTGATCTTTAGAAAATGCTAAGCGCATGATGCTTCCTGCACATACCTCTAGCCCTGTGGAATCCACGGTAGGCAGACTGGTGAGATTAGCGTAGATCTGCAGGGCTTTGTTTCCAGCTTCCTCTGCCTCCGCAAGCACCTTGTTGGCCTGTTTCTCTAGGTCTCGAGAAATGTTCCTTGCTTGATTATACCTAAAAAACCCCAGGATTCAGTTACGCTACAATTTTTTTTTGTAGAACTGAACTTACTAAGAGATTAGAGAGGCTAAGAAATTGAAAGACAACTCCCATAAAACCCAAAGCATACAATGCTACGGAAGGCATCTTAGTTTTAAGCACTGCTCTAAAGCCAGGAAATAAAAACAATTTTCTGTTACTGACTCACTTCTGGTTGAGTTCATCAATGTCATTTGCAGTTTGGTTTTCTCCAGCCAGGGTCTTCAGCAGCAGTTGATATGCTTCTGTGGAAGTATCATTTGCTGCCTTGGCTATGCGAACAATCTCATCGGCTTCTTTTTTGTGTCTGGACAAGATTACAGAAGAAAAATAATGCCATTAGAATTGTCAGCCAGTGGTTTCTATCCTCAATTCCAGATTTTAATCTCTCTTACTCTTCCTTCCATCACCCAGATTTGCATATGGAGGATACCGAAACATTTGCAATGGAAGATGCTGTTTGAGACCATCGCTGCAACCAAGGCATCACTCCAGCAGTGCCCACGAGATCAGCTGAAAGGCACCACTACAGTTGTACATGTCCCTCATTTGCATGTCTAGTGTTTCCCCTCAGTGATACATAGGCATACACCCACAGTGCCAGTCTCTTATTCAGCAAAGGGCATGTGTTTCATATCAAGCAAATTAGATTTTGCTTCCTCCTTGCCGGGAAGAACAGGGCCCTGATGAGGGCTGTGAGGAGCATGTCTTGCCACAGCCTACCTTTCAGCCAGCTTACGGGCCTCTTCTGCTAATAGAGTCATGTTGTTAGGGTCCCCGCTTGACTCCGGAGGTATAATGGACTGGAAAAAAAGAAAGAAAGAAAGAAAAAAAAAAACCAAAAAACACTTACAGCTCTTTTTTCATCTTTTATTCATCTTTGCATTAAGTATTTATTGTCATGATCTAAATGCTTAGAGATGTGTCTAACCTGCTTCTGACTTCTCTATGTTTTTTTCTTAAACCCATACAGTTTCCACCACCGGTTATCCCTTAAAAACAAAGGTGCTGATATTTATTTAGGAGTTCTTATATTGGTTTCTTTGAGCAGGGGCTAAGATATAATCTGTGACAGACATTGGTGATCCTCCTTTATTTATTTCCCATGATCTTGGGTAGGGGAGAAGATATTTCCATAGCAAATTTGCTATGAGAGACAGAACAAGCAGAGAAACACACCAGAGGGCACAGAAAGGAAAGGCCCTCCCCTCTCCTAACCATGTGGGATCTTGGCAGCACACTCACCACGTTGGCAGCTGCCATCTTTGCCTTCTCAAGCATATTGGAAGCTGAGCTGATCAGGTTCTCTGTGTCCTCCACCCGCACCCGGGCTTGCTCCGCCAGGTTCTCTGTCTCCCGCACCGTGGCTTGGATGTTCCTCAGCCTGTTGAGCTGACTCACTAGTGTGCCGTTGATGTCTTTGAGACGATCCATGAGGCCCTGATCTACGTCTGAAACACACGATATAAAAGAGAAAAAGCAAAATTAATTACAGCAGGAAGAGAAGCTGGAGCAGCAGTTTACCACTGCAGGCAACACCTTGGTAGGTTAATCCCCTACTGAAAGGAGACCAGCAAAGCCGTTTCATAAGTCAGTCAGCTTGAGATCAAAGTCATCATCAGAATGTGCACCAAATATGAGAAATGAAAAGTCATTAACTAGTAATAAGACAATCCTGCTGGGTGTTGGAACTAACTCTGACAGGTGATGTTGTGTTCAGAATCGTATTTCACCTCTATCTGACCTAAAAAAGACAACAGAGCTGCTCCTCAAGAGATATGAAACATCTGTTTTGTGGATGGATGGATGGAGAATAGCGGGGCTGTATGTTATTGGCCACTTTGGGCAATTGTGGCTACTCCCGAGCCAGATACAGTCTCCATACAGAGCTGCTAGAAGATGTGCAGAAAATAGCAAACCCACTCCAAACTTTCCCCCCAAACCAAAGGGATGACAAAAGTTTGCAGGATAGAGCCTTGGTTCTCCAATCTGTAGGACCTATGAGCCCCCCAAACTTCCCCAAATCTTTGGGCCACCAGGTAACTCCCCACTACAGCATCCTAATGGAGCCATAAAAGCACAGATACATGCCTCTTGACCAGGTGCAATTACTTTTGAAAAGGTGAGAGCATTATTAAGGGATGAAGTACAAGCAGAAGCCTGCAGGCCTCCAAAATTAAGATTTTTCTCAAATACATTGCCTTGACCTTGCAGCACATCTTAAGTATTGAACATGAATGTCTGACACATTTCAAAACATACTACAAACTACATACCAAGTAGAAAAACACAAATAAGTGCTGCAGGTGTGCATAGATTTTTGCAAGGGTAGTTTCTGTTGCACTTAACCTGCCTCTTAGTTAGGGAAGAGCAACAAAGCTGGTGAAGGGTCTAGAGCACAAGTCTTACGAGGAGCAGCTGAGGGAACTGGGGTTGTTTAGCTTGGAGAAGAGGAGGCTGAGGGGAGACCTTATCACTCTCTACAACTATCTGAAAGGAGGTTGTAATGAGGTGGGTGTCAGTCTCTTCTCCCAAGTAACAAGCAATAGGACAAGAGGAAATGGCCTCAAGTTGTACCAGGGGAGGTTTAGATTGGAATTTGGAAAAATTTCTTCACCGAAAGGGTTGTCAAGCACTGGAACAGGCTGCTCAGGGAAGTGGTTGAGTCAGCATCCCTGAAGATATTTAAAAGACATGTAGACGTGGTGCTTAGGGACATGGTTTAGTGGTGGACTTGGCAGTTTTAGGTTAACAGGTGGACTCGATGATCTTAAGGGTCTTTTCCAACCTAAATGATTTTATGGTTCTAAGAGGTGGAAAGATGAAAAATACCACAACAAATCCCAATCCATTCCCTCACCTTTCTCCAATCCCCACCCTCCTACCCCCAACGTGCGACTATCATCTAGGCACGGATGCCAAGCAGACAGCATAAAGCTACCTCAGCTAAAACTGAGAAGAGCTTCAGTAATCACTCCCACTGGCAGGAATCTTCCCAAGCAAACGCAAGCATTAGATGTGCGTCAGCTTTTTCCCAGCTTCGCACAAAGGGGACAGATTTTTCCGATGTGGTCTGAAATCACTGAACCAACTCCTAGGGGAACATCTTTTACTGCAAAGTCAATAGTCTTCTTCAAGTTGCTCTTCTCCAAAACACACATCAGCTTATACATTAAAAAGACCCTAAGGACAAACCACTGTCACATTGCTTAACATCCTGCTCACAGACATCCTATGGTAGAGGTGACAGTTCAAGAATCAATTTGAAGCAGAGTTTAACAGGAAAAATAGCTACAGGCCACCACAACAGCACTTTTCAGAACTTTACACACTTTATGGTGGGATAATTAAGCTTGCCAGCAGGATTTTGAAGCCTTCATTCTGATTGCTGGTGGTATCCCAACAAGAACTGCTTTATCCCAAGATGTCTGAGCAAATTTATAAGCTTAATAATAAGTATATTGGAAAGTCTTCTGCTTGTTTAACAAGTAAAAACCTCCTTTGCATCTGGAGAAGAGGATAACACAAAAAACACTTGCATCTCTACAGAGCTAGAGGCAGATCTTTACTTTGCATGTACAACAGACCACTGGGAGAACAGTAGGGGTAAAAGTACAGCCACCATTGTTTTGATAATAACATACACTGTCTCAGTGCTATCTGAAATAGCTGTTTGTCCTGATGCACAGCATAGGCTTGAAATAAAACATGCTGTGTCCAAAGGGAACAGGAACATCAAGCAAAGAGCTCATTTCACATTGGTCCATGTCTGATCAGGTCAACTCACCTTTGCTGTTTTGCGCTTCCTGAAGCAACTCCATAACATCTCTTTCTGCCTGCTTCAACCTCTCTTCAAAGGCTTGATCAGTTACAGTTTCTTCTCCGGTACCCAGATTTGCTATAAGATTTTCCAGCTCCTGCAACCTCTCTCGTTGCTCCGCCACCTACGCGAGAGGGACAGAGCACGGCTACAACACAGAGCAAAGCACCTTGAACCTCTCTGCCTTCAGCAAGCAGCCAGCCAGGCACGGGTGTAAAAGCCGCTGCACAAGCAGGCATGTGCCACCGTCTCCAGCAGTACCAACAGTGGCGTCCGTGGCCTTACCTTATCTTTCACTAATCTGTAACAGGCCGGACACTCTTGGCAGCCTGGCCATGAGCGGTTGTAGAAATAGTTCTCTTCACACTGGTCGCAGCGGCTCCCCACGAAGCCTTCCTTGCACTCGCATCGACCATTCTCCCGGCACTGCAAGGAGCGTGAACCCTCGGGATCACAGTCGCAGGCTGCAGGAAGTTAAACCTCAGTCAGACTGGAGGAGAGGCAGAAATACCCTAAAACCCGCAGGGCAAGAGCATACGCTTAATACCATAAAATGTCTGCAAGAGCAATGGGGCAAAACCCACAGCTGGAGCCCTGGTCCCGATCTGGGCACTTCTACGCACAGCAGGACACTCTGTCTAGCTGGATGCAACATTCATTGCAGGTGTTCACAGTGTTGCTATTGCCTCTACCAGAAAGCATTATAATTTTCTACCCCAATTAATTGTAACTAACTGCAGTTAATTTTTCTGCTCTTTACAGGCAGGGGTATCAAGGAGGAAAGTCTCGGTCATCCTGATTTTCAATCATGTTTCCAAGATCTGTTGCTCCTTAAGACAGAATCTGTATATTCATACCATTTGCAGAGTAGCTATGCAGAGATTTAACGTTAGGAAACAAGACCGTTGCAGGACAAGATTCAGAGAATGTATTTACACCAAAGAGAAGCAGGTATCTAATAAGCTGGAGTTCTTCCTACCCCAGTTTAAAAAAAAAAAAAAAAAAGAAAGAGAGGGTAAGCTATTGTATAGAGATCAAATTTCACCATCCAGGGTGTGGACATAAAAGTGCCAACTTCTGCTGTGATGAAGAGCAAGGTGCAAAAGTACCTTCCCAGAGACAGGAAGAAAGCAAAGGCAAGGCTAGCTGTGCAACATCCTTCCCATCTGCCTTGCTCCAGCCTCTCAGACTTACGTTTACAGCCTTCAGAGCCAAAGCCAAAGTGGTTGACCTCGCATCTGTCGCAACGTTGGCCGGTGATGCCAGGCTGGCACTCGCACTGCCCAGTTCGGATGTCACACTGGCCGTTGGTGGAGCCCAGCGCGTGGCAGTTGCACCTGGGGGAGGCAGCCACACGTCAGGCGGCGACACAGAAGGGAGGCACGGGTGAAGCGCCTCTCTGAAGGAGCCCTAACGAGCACAGCTCAATGTTTCCATTTGCCAAAAGTCACTTTTCTTGCTGTGCAGATGCAGGAGGCAAGGTGCCTTTGAACTGTGCGAGGTCACTTGGTGCCTGCACTAAAAAAGGAACCCACGAGCCACTGCTACCAACAATCACACAGTCACATGACACTTTTCTATTTAAAACCCTGATTTAAAGCTATTGATAAGTCAGGCTTTTTGTACAGCCTTCATAGCTGCTCCTTGACTGCTGCTCTTCCCCACCCATAGCAGCATCGAGGCATACCAGTTACTTGTGACAAACATCACATTCCTGCACAAGGTAAGCACAGATCCCCCAAAACCAGGCTCTTTGCCCTGAGCCAAGGCGAATGTCACCTCTCACAGCCACGTCCGCTCTGGAGGTTGAAGAAGCCAGGCTCACAGGCACTGCAGTCCCTCCCGGTGACGTGAGACAGACACTCGCACTGCCCGGTCACTTGATTGCAACTCGTCTGCTGATTCACAGTGCCGTAGGGATTGCAGTGACAAGCTGCAAAAATAAAAGGGATGGAAAAATATGCAGAAAGATAGAAGTCCCTTGTGGTGTTGGTACTCTGCTAGCTGGTCCCTAAACAGGCCTGGATCCAAAAGACGCGGCAGCTCAGCCCCTGCACCACACAATGCTTTTGCTTTGATGGCAGTAAGCGCCCACAAACACAAGCATTTTAGCAAGCTACGACCACCGAACCAGGATAAAGCACGAACAACAGCCTGGCGTTGTGTCCTAACAACACATCAGGAAACGGCAGCTCCTGGGGACAAAACCATTTTTCAATGCAAGAGGAACTGGCTCGCACCTCTGCACTTGTCAGCAGGATCGGGGGCCAGGGGGTTCCCGAAGAAACCATCTTTGCAGCGGTCACAGTAGAAGCCGGCGGTGTTGTAGATGCACTTGAGGCACTCGCCCGTCTGGCGGTCGCAGTTCCCCACAGCATTGGGATCGATGTTGTCGTTGCACTGGCAGAGGCGGCAAGGCCTCACAGCACCATTTTCACCCAGCGGGTCTCCAAAATAGGCATCGTCACACAGCTCACACCTCTTGCCTGGGATGCGACAGAAACACACGTGTTGTGGCAGAAAGTCCTTTGCTGCTGTCTCACCCAGACCCCCTGTGCAGCCCCTTCTGAGAAGTAAACTCTCCAGCTTCCTCCCTTTTCGTCCTTCTGTTGGGGCCAGAAAGATGCATGAAACCACACACTAATCCCTCCCCATCTCTAAATTCAAGCCGCTTTTTCACTGGAACTTTGCATTACGAATTATTTGAGCTCCTCTTTTCCCTCCTATCCCTTTAAGCCAAACCTATTTGTTGTAATCTGTTGTTAATTTAAGAGTCCAAGCAGGTAGAGCTCCATGAGCCACCACTGTTCCAGGAAGCCCTACTGTTAACAAGATCTGCCAAGCCTCCACAGGCAGCCACTGAAGTATCCAACTCAGCAGCTCCCTACACTTACTGCACATTTGACCTCCCCAGCCAGCTATAAACTCCATTTCTTAAGCAGTTCTTGCATACACAAACCCTCTTCTCCCTCACCTTTCCCCTCACATGCCAAGAAGGCAGCGGGAGACAGGAGGAACTCTTGTGTGATCACACAGCTATAAGTAAAGATGAACTTGTACTGAAACCTGAGCCACAAGGAACTTGAACCCCTGGACTCCGCTTTGGTTCATGAAGCAACAGCACCCATGGGAACCCCCACGAGCTTGCCTCTGTGCTTGGTCAGGGGCTTTTCTAAGCATTTCAAGCATTTACAGGTATTCTGTACTTTGGACTCTGCCATGCCAAGCATAAAATCAGCAGAGAAGCATGGAGACTACCAACCATCCTAAGGCTTCCTTGCTGTTTGCAGGCAGAACAAAATGCTCTGCTTAACAACTCAGGTACATGCTCGGACTTCATGGTTTATCGCTAAGAAGAAAAGATCTGTACCTGTTCACGTACTTCTCTTTAAAGCTGCTGAGCATAAATTTGGTCTTGTATTTTTTGGGCAGTGTTTGTGAGTCATTGCAGCCTTCCTGCTTTTGCTAGGGAAGGCACTGGCCCTCCCCTGCAAGCATCCTGCAGTGCCTCTCTGGCTGGCAAACTGCATCTTCTAATTTTATTTCAGTCTGACCTGCCTTCCTGGCTCTTTTAAATCTATCCTATTTTCTGCCCAACACTGTGCAATTAACAGAGCTCTATTAGAAGCTAGCACGGCTCACCCACATAGCATAGAAACATTCAGACTTACACAGATTAAGCCTTTGTTTCCGTTTTGTTCTTGAGAGACAGGCACAAAGAATACGGGTAGCCCTGAGCCTTGCACAGGACAGAAAATAGGGCTGAGGAAGGGAGAAGCATCTGAACAAGAAGACACAGCAGCTTTCAGCGCTGCTCACTCTGTGTCAGAGCCCCAGAACTGGTAGGAGACACATTTCCACAGGCACATGGAGTGTAGAAAAAAGACTTTTTGTGTAGGAACACACCTGTAGTGCCAGCCTGGCAACTGGTGCACACAACCTCCTTCGTGCGGGGCACGATGGCACAGCTCGAGCTGCCTGGGCACGGGCAGGGCTGGCAGTCTGAGGCCGTGCCCGCTGTTGCATCTCCATAATACCCATCACTGCACTTCTCACAGTGAGACCCCGCCGTGTTGTCCCTGCAGTTGCACACGCCTGGAACAGAGAAGGACATGGTTTTTGCTTCATCGTCCAACCCAGAAAGAAGAACCGCCCTCTTCCTGTTCCCTGTTTTATCAGCCCCTCTTACCCGTCTCAGGCTCGCACGTCTCACTGTGCCCGTTGCACGTGCAAGGCACACAGGGGCTGTAGGGCCCGAGGCTCGGTGTCTCTCGCCGGTATCCAGAGGAGCAGCGCTCACAGAACTGCCCCTCGTATCCCACCGGACAGGAGCAGCTCTCCACCCAGGCCACAGGCACACCGGGTCCAGGGCGAGCACTTGTGATGGTAATGTCATCCAGGTGGCCAGCACCTAGAAAGCACCGAGAGGGGAAATGCTTTGTAACCACAAAGGCTCTCATCACCACTTCACCAAACACACACCTGAATGGTACAAGAGACAGACAGGTGGATGCTTGCAGTTGGTAAGGTGAATCAAGAAGCAAAAGCCTCCAGGGAGGTTTAGACAGATGAGAAAAGATGCAATATAGCTCATGAAGGGCACGCACAGGGCGGGAAAGTTGAGAACAACAATACAGAGGAGGATGCTGAGAACAGCGTGTGAGCAAGTACAGTCAGTTAAAGTAAGTTACATTTTGCATGCATATGGTTTCAATTTCCAAATCAAATACCAAAATCAATTCCTGTCTTTCTAGGGAGGACAGACCATCTCTTTAATACACCATCTCTAACACAGCGTCTGCAAACCATGCCTCAGGGCAAACTCTTCAGCTATCCCTCTCAGGCCATTCCTTTGTCTGGCATTTGAAAGCTCCCCCCTCTCCACCCAGCCCCTTCCCTGGAGCAGAACTGAGCCCAGACACAACATAGCTGGTTTTTAACTTATAGCAGTGCATTTGTACCACCGCAGCAGCTCCAGAGCACCAAGCAGAGCCTCAGCTCCCACATATTAGGAGCGGCTACAGCACCGAGGGGATGGCTTGTTCCACACCTTTCCTCCCCTCCATTTCACAACCCCACATTCCTCTTTACAAGCCACCTCTACTGAAAATACTTGCAGCTTTCCCACCTTCCCCAAATGCAAACTCATCCTTTGCATCTTTCTGCAAAAATTCTTCTTCACATGACAATACCCAATATATACCCAATATTTTTGCTCCTAATTTGTACCCAATTTTTATAAACCCTCATTACAGGGAACTTGAGTGAAAGTTCAGCACAGGCAGCGCTTTTGAGACCTTCCCATTTGTCATGCCAAGGCAAGACCAGGAAACAGGGGGGATGTAACCATTCCCAGTGTAGCAGAAACTGAGGCCAAATGTTGTAAACTCCCTACATGTCTCCTACTGTGTCCTTCAGGACTCTGTGCTATGTATTTCTGCTAATCGGGAAGACATTGGCTGTGCAACAGCAAAACCCCCAAAAGAATCAGCAGGTGATGGGTGCTCAGCTTCCAGACTCTCAAAGGCAGCACCTTTCTCCTCCCAACTCCTCTCCAGGAGGTCCAGGAGAAGCTGTTACACAGGAAGACCAGGTGAAAAGTAATCAGCACAGGCTTTGCCAAATAATCTGCCACAGGTATTTATGACGGGGCCCCACAATAAAGCAACCCGAGCACTAGACGAATGGGTCTACCCAGTGACTTACTTCTCTCGCTGTATGTCCCACGGATCTTGATGGAAGTCAAGTTGTGGAGAAGCTTCTGGAAGTCAAATGCCGTAAGAGCAGGCCTCCATGGGTAATCTGTAGCCTCATGAAGCCTACGGAGAAGAGCCACGCACCATCAGCAAAGTTTTCAGACAGTAACAGCTGTGCCCTTTTAAAGCACCCTTTCCAACAGCGGTATGCTATTGCAACATACTTCACATACGCTTATGCAATGCTGCTAGACAGTGAGCTTCAAATTAACCTGGTAAGACCGCTCCTCCGAGCTAAAATTAATGATGTTTGTTTTCTCAAAAGTTCAGAGGCCAGGGGCATGACAGGCTAGGTCCCAGCTGCTCCCACCACACCTGGAGAGTCCTCTCACCTGAAGGTGTAGATCTGCGCGTTCTCACTGGGGTAGGGGTTGCCCTGAGCAATGAGCGGCACTGACACTCTCAGCCCAGCCCCTTCCAGCACCAGGTCCTCTGCGGAGAGGCGTGTGTCCCGTCTGTCCACACGGAAGGAGAAGGTGAGATTTTGCCCGTAACTCAAAACCTGGTTGCCCAAGAACTTGCCTGAAAGGGGAAGAAATCCTTACAGTTAGGGGACAGAACAGAAAGGGCACAAGAAGCACAGAAAGCCTCACTTCTTGAACAACCTACGTGGTGCCACAAAATACATGGGGAAGTAGCTGTCTGAGATAACAGAGATATCCTGGGTCTCCGCACTCCACTGGAGTAAGACTTCCGAGCCATCACGCTGCTCAGCACGCCACTCGTCCTGTCCTGAAAAAAATCAGATGTGCAAGAATTAACGCCCTTTGAAGATGTAGCTTTGCACGCACTTCTCAGGTCATACTGCACGCTGCTCATATATAACTAATCTATAGTCTGTACACCAGCACTAACAGACTTCAGAAAAGTAGCTGTGCAGAAGAACGCAGATAGCAAACATCATCTTTCCAATTTAAGCCCCTAACTTGAGTGCTGACTTGAACCCTCTGAGCTTTGAACCCTATGAAACCCTATGACAACTACCTGTTCAAAATCTTCTTTTCTAAAGAGCGTAAGCAGGGATGGGAAAACCTGCAGTTCCCTATGACTTCATATGAACTGTTCTCCAGTGGAATTTTAAGTAAAAAGATGTTCTTTTCAGACTATGCAGCACGAAAACATGCATATGCAGGAAATTGACTGTATGAAAAGATTTCTCCTAAGCTTACAGATCCATTGGAAACACAACTGTGTTTTATTCAGAGCCATGTAAACGCCAAATCTAAGGTGATTATAACCCTCTCAATCAGAAACTCCCGATTTGGTTCTAAAATTAAGAAAATGTCCCCTTGCCAGCACCTCTCTCAAGCTACAAAAGGTTTACATTTACAATTCCTGCTTGCACCTGCACAGTGTACGTTAGCACTGGGTGCCCAAGGCCAGAGCTGTGAATTCATCCCTCCCTAGCTGAACAAATGAACTGCTGACTGGGAAGCTCCCAGTAACTTCAGCAGTAACTCAGCACTTCCGAAAGAGGGATCCTGGACCTGCCTGCCCAAGGTTTGCGATCTTGCACAGGGAGGGAGGAGCAGGGTTTCAAGGTTTTTGGTTGGTTTGGTGGGTTTTTTTTGTTTGTTTGGGGTTTTTTGTTTGGTGTTTTTTTGTTTTTTTTTTTTTTTAATCACTTCTGACTTGAGTCTATAGCCCAACCCGAGACACAAAGGAAGGCTCAATTTTACCAAACTGGAAGCTGGATGTGATGCTGTAGATACTGTAGCCAATGGCATTGGTGCAGACTGAAGAGTGTCCAAAACAGAAGCAGGGGGTACAGCCCCTTGGATTGGAGAAATCCAGATGGAAAAATCCAGGTTTGCATCTGAAGACGTGAAGGAAAGAGAATTAATTTCCCTGATGCTTACCTCAGGCCACTGCTTGAATGTTTCTCATTCTTGAAACAAAGCCACAGGAAGAGAAACTCACCTCTCACAGTGGAAGCCTTCGACATTGTCCTTGCATGTACACCGTCCTGTCTCGACGTTGCATTCCCCTGTGCTGCCAGCTGGATTGCAAGAGCAGGGCCTGAAAGAGCCAGGAGAGAGGATAACTCATTAAGAGCCACACAGAGAAAGCTTTAAAAAGGCACCTAGTTTTCCTTTTAGAGGGCAGCAGTACTTCTTACCTGCACCCAGCTTCAGAGAGGGAGTGGAAACCTGGCTGGCACCGGTCACACTTCTCACCCATCACGCCAGGTTTGCAGCTGCACTGGCCGTAGCTGTCGCACTGCGTGCTGAGGGAACCTGCGGGGAGAGCAGGGACAGGCACCTCAGCAGACCCGCCCAGCTCGATTGGCCTGCAATTTTTTCAACTTTACGTGACAGCTTACCTAAAGATTGCCTCTAGTTCACAGGGATTTTTCCCCTAGCAGCTCTAGAGACATGAATCATTATCTAGTCTTCCAAACTATATTCAGCTTTAAGTATTCCTACCAACCAACCTTTTTATATATAAATATAATTTTAACTTCAAATCGCATTCTCGTCCTTATTCCTGTTTCATCCTCAATGCTACCTTTGCATGCCTCTAATTCCATGCCTGTTTTACCCTGCAATGCACCTTTTCTGAGATTTTATTCCCTGAATCCCTTGTGTTCTCCCTTATCACCACCTCCCCTTGGCCAAGGGATATCCTGACCTCTGCCTTTCACACTCCTATTTCCTCCTTTGATTCCCAAGTTGGATTTAAAGACTAAACCGCCTCCTCATAGCAAGGCTGCGTGTGCCACTATTAACCCTAACAAACTCTTCAGCAAAACTCTCATTTTTGGCAGGATGTCTTCCTCAATGCCACTCTGTTCAAGCAGACTTGCACAAAAAGCAGCACCAGGTTTCTTTAATCTGTGGCAGACAAAATGCTTTCTCTCAAGCATCAGTGTAGCTAGCAGCCTAGGAGTTGTCAGCACTGTAAGAGTTAACTACCAGGAGAAATGTATTTTAATATGCAGAAATAGTTGCTTCTTTCCACTTCAATCCACACCAGAAGATTATAGCAAAGTGAAGAGTTGTAAGATGATTAGGCTGGACAGGACAGAACTACTCACAAAACCTTTACCATATACAGCCAAAGTTCAAATCCCCTTTGCAGTCCCACTTACTTATTATTTAGGAAAAAACAGCACTCAGACAAAAAATAGCAATCTAAACCAATCCAGGGGCTTCAAATACTCCCTGGGTGCCAGTGTGCCACAGGATACAAGCTGATGGCTAAGTTATAAAGCCCTTTGAAATTTGTCCTTAAAGACCTCAGAAGTCACCTCCCTGCCTCTTCCTGACTGTCTCAGCTGACACCAACCCTCACCCCTCTTAAAATAAGGTCCGACATGAGAACCTGGGAGAGCAGATGCAGGAAGAAAGAGGCCTTTCTTGGTCAAAAATTTCACAGCTGTACAACTCTCTGACCAAATTAGATAGGAGACATACCCTGGCAGACCTCTCGCTGGCTGCTTTCAGGGCATGCTGCAAGCAATTACTTATTCCAGCTACTCTATTTTGGAATCTCACATCATACCTTACTATCTGTTACCCTTTTGTCTCCTTCCCCCTTATTTGCTGTGGGCTGGTGTAGATCTGGGATCACTCCATATGGGTCAAGTGGTTCCCTTGACGACAAAAGATTTGTTCTCCTGCCAGAATTTTTTCCCTTTTTTTTTTTCTTCTCCCCAAAAGGAGTTTAACTACATATTTTGAGTTTACTTTGTTTTTTCTCACCCCCACCCCCTTTTGTGTTTAAGGTTTCACTGGTTTGTATTTATAGTGCTTGGATACTCAGTAGGAGAAACTGATGCGGCTGAAGTTCACTACAATTCTTCAATATAAACAACTTCCAGAAATATCCACTCACATCATCTTGTTTATTAAGAATTTAAATGAGCTCTTTAGTACTGGGAGTGTCCAGGGTAACACGCTGTGGGGGGACGGGACACGACAAACGACACGCAGGACACCACAAAAAGAAAAAAAAAAAACAACAACCCACCCAACACACATCAAAAAAACATGCTGCAGAGGAGAACCATCTGCCCCTGCCACCCCAACCCCAATTAGATCCAAGGATAATTTAAACCAAAATACAACCCAAACCCCATTTCCTACATGGGTGAAAAAAAAAAGGAAGAAAAGAAATACACACAACCCCCCCCCTCTTTTTACCTGGTAGTTTGCAATTAGCTGCATAACCAAGAGAAGAGCTAGCTTTTGTGCATGGAAGTTTGCAAGCAGAAACGTTTGCTGCCACTACTTACCGACTGGGTTGCAGCTGCAGGGCAGACATCCCTCCTCACTCCCCAGGCGATAGAAGCTGTCCCTGCACCTTTCGCAGTGGGCACCATCGGTGTTATCCGAGCAGCCCATGCAGTGGCCCCCATGGCCCGTCGAGCGGTACAGCTCAGGGTCGAAGTAGCACTCCTGTGACCTCCCGTTGCAGTTGCAAGCTGCAAAGACAAGGGTACTATCAGTGAACAGCATGTGCGGCCATCCAACGCCGACAGTCACAAAACCCGCTACAGAAAGCTCAATATTAAGTTGTAGGGGAGCTGGAGTAGGAGCCTTTAACCATTCCGAGACCCATGCACAGACCCCCCAAGGCACTTGTGCATCAATGAGAAGAAAAAGGGGGAAGCATGTTTTTGTGGTGGTTGAACATGGGGAGGGGGAAGCAAGGCTGTAATGATGAAACAGGCTCCTACTCTCATCTACATGCAGAAGAAAACCAGCATTTTCTAACCTACTCCCTTCCACGTTGGGCTGCCATTTGCAGCTGAAATGCCGCCCTCCCACACGGCAACACCAATCTCAATCATGCAAACAAGCATGAGAAGGCAACAGTGAGGCTGACTCCATGCTGTAAGGAGAATTTCTCCCCTGGATTACAAATCTCCTCTGTCTAGGGAGCAGAAGAGCCGGGTTTCACCGGCCTGTCAAGGGAAGCCACAGGTCTTGACCAGACAGCTGGGACCCATCAACACACACAGAGGTCAGACAGGAAGAAAGCTTTTCTGTCTGAAAAAGCTTCCCCATAAAGTAAACTACTAAGAGCTGTGGTCTGCAACACAAAACCAGGCAAAAATATATTGGCATTCCATCAGAGATCTGCATTTGCAGTCCGGAACTGTTGCAACAGCCTCAAAATCGGATGAAATAGTCAACAAGTAACTGTAAAAACCAATAACCCAAAACCAAGAGGAAGTCAGAGGATGCTAAATGAGGAGCTTTTTAAAGGGCAATTATAGTCCAGCATACCAAATACAGATTTTTTTCTATGGGTCCCATCAAGTACAAGCTTGTACATTTTTGCAGCACACCTCTTTCCTAAAGGTTGCTCCCATCCTTCTCCAGAAAGGAGATGCCCTTTTCTAGTGATCTGCCAGAAAGGTTCTACAGGATAGGAGTGGAATGACCAGCAGTCTCATGAAATCTATGCTGAAAAACACCAGAACTGTGCTTAACACTGGCTAACTGCAACTGAGACAACTTAAAACCATGCAGGGCCAGCTTCTGGATGCCAACAGAGGCAAAGGACCTAACCCCTGAGAGATTTTCCCCTCAAGCGTGGCCGCACATACGCAAGCATTCGTTGGCGCTCTCTGCTGTCGCTCTCCTCCACGGACGGTCATTGAAGAAAGGAAGACATTTTTCACAGTCGACCCCGAAGGTGTTGTGTTTGCAGTTGCAGACCAGCTTCCCAAGCTCATTTTTCACACACTCGCTCGCATGCCCGTTACATTTGCATCTGGTTAATGAGAGACAAGGAACAGGTATTTAAACTCCCGGAATCCAGGTCACTCACAGAGCAATCCCCAAAACAAAGCCCAGATCTGAAAATCTGAGACGAGCCAAATTCAAAGGTAGATGGTCACAACAAAATTGAGAACACAACTACTGTTGTTCAGCCTGGAGGAGGCTCCAGGAAGACCTTATTGAGGTCTTTCAATATCTAAAGGGCGTTTACAAGGAAGATGGAGAGCAACTTTTTACCAGGTCCTGTAGCGACAGGACAAGGGGCAATGATTTTAAACTGAAAGAGGGTAGGTTTAGATTGGACATAAGGAAGGTTTTACAATGAGAGTGGTGAGACACTGGAACAGGTTGCCCAGGGAAGCTGTGGATGCCCCATCATTGGAAGTGTTCAAGGTCAGGGTGTACAGGGCTTTGCGCAACCTGAAAGATGTCCCTAGCCACGGCGGGGGGTGGACTGGATGATCTGTGAAGGTCCCTTCCAACCCAAACCATTCTATGAAACAAACAGGTGTAGCATGCTCGAGGTAGGCATTTAGAAACATGAGAACGTTAACCAACTCCTTCACACTCTGTCACTAAAACAGAAAAAGCTGAGCAGGAGAAGCAAAGATTTTGTTGGCTTTAGGTTAGTATATTCTCCATAGCTTCTCCCTCACGAGAGTCCAGGAAAAGGCAGGCATGCTGGCTGTGTGCTTCTATCAGTAAGAAGTTAAATAGCACAAAGGTGACTAATACAGAAGCCCAGGGACCTCCACAGTCTGGTGGTGCAGCCAGTGCAAATCCTCATATTGTCAAATCCCGGTCTCAAAACTGCTCTCTGCAAACAGTCCAAAACACTGCACTGATCTCAGCTCTGTTCACGAAAAAATTTTATCGTCAACAACTTAAGATTTAAGCATTCTGCAATATGCTTTGGCAAGAGGAACAGACAACCACGGTATTGTACAATACTTCAGATCTTCAGAAGAGATACCTCCCGAAATATATTTGAAGCAGGAGACATTGAGATTTTCTAATTACTGTTATTCTAGGCTACGGATATGGGCAGAAAACAATAACACATTAAAAACCACACAAAGCACAGGGTAGAAAAAAGTTGGGGTTTTTTTCTTTTGTTTTACATTTTTGTCACTCTTTTCACCCTCTGCCCTCCCAAATCACCTAAGATTTGATCTAATCAAGGGGGGGGGGAATTCAATCTCTGCCTGCCCTGAAATTATAGCCACAAGAGGTTATACACAGTATTTGCAAGCTTCGTAAGGTTCATTCTACTGCATTTTTGGTTTAGGACAGTCAATAAAGACCAGAGCCTAATGGTACCATGTGAGTATAATCAAAATCTTTAAAGCACTCTAGTAATCCTGACCAAAAGCTTTAAATAAGTATAGAAGTTTATTGTCTACTCACCTACCACCCACAGCAAAATCAGAAATTGCATAGTAGTAAGACTTGAGAACTTTTGGGTCATTGAAAACTTCATCTCCAAATGTGTTCAGACGATTGAGGGTCACTCTAATATCTGTAGCTGTCACCCATTCCTAGAGCAGACAGAAATCCCATCTGATTAAACATCAAACATCCCCCTCAAGAGCATACCAGTGCTGTGTCATTAGCAGTTGTATTTACAAAGTCATTCATCAATCAGCAAGTTCCTTCCTTATCATTTTCCCCTCTGCACCTCGGAAGCTCACGTGTCCCTGCCCGAGAGGCCTTACACCGCACCCTCTTGGTTCGAATGTGTTTTCCGGATCCTGTTCCTCTCTGGGTATACTTTCCAATGCCTCTTCGCATCTTGACTGCTCTCAACCGGGAAGCAGTGGGTAACCTCTCCAGCAAAAAGTGCGGTGCAGGCAATTATGCCAGCTTGCTAATTGTACGTATCTATCTGACTGCAGTTTTCCTGCAAAGCTATACAGCACCAACGGGAAAAGCTTTAGGGTACACTTGCCTGAAGACATATCCCACCAGACAAAAAGGCACAGACAGACAGATGAATGAGGCTGGGGGAGGCTGAGGAAGAAAAACAGACAGGCAGATCTGACTTACAACACAAGAGCTTTTCATAATATTTACACAGCATCTTCAACACACTACCCTACCCTCCTCCAGCAACAGCCAGCAAATGTAGCCTGTCCCCAAATTTCACATCACCTTCAGCCGGTGACTGTCATTAGTACCTCCTTGTTTTTATTACAGCTTTTGCAATGCCATTTTCCTTTCAACACCATAAAACCAGGAAAAACATCCTTGTATGTACAATTGCACTGCAGCTGCACTGCTGCTTAGCCAGTACAATAAGAAGATTTGCTGAATTACAAACACTGGCATAAACACATGGAAATGCTGCGCACAAAATACATGTTTACTTCAGTTCCAAAAAGCAACACCAGAGGTTTGTAAATATGTTATGAAACTGGCAGTCAGGTGCCTATTCCTTACATAGAGGAGCTTATCAGAAAATTGTATGCCATATCTCTTGATACTTGAAATCTCTCCGTTCACCTTAACAATTAGACCCTGTTCTCTGCAAGGGCTAGCTACATCAACAAGGTGGATGAACTGGGTTTTTTTTTTCCATTTCAGGAGTTGTTCTCCCTTTCCCATTAATTTTTATTTTTGTTTGCAGAAGGGAGCCCCACCAGATTCTGCTTTCCTGCCCACTGGCTAGGGATCATGTCTCAGTCTGCTCCTGCTACTCTAAGAGGAAAGGGAGAAAGTGGCCATCACAGCTCCGAAAGTAAGGAGACAAGCCCCGATGGGCAAACCCCACAGCTTTAGTTCCTTGCTGCAATAAAAGCTGGAGAAGTCATCAAGCAGCATACAGAAAGTGGCCAGTAAACTGGACAAACTGGTGCTCCCAGTATGCTCCTGACCACTGCCCAACCAGCGTTGTGAATGGTAACAATAAAAAAACCCCTGACTGAACCCCCTCCCCAAGCTGCTTGTAAGAGAAACCAAATACTGTGGATAAAATCAAGCTCCCCTGCCCCAACACACATCTAAAAGAACACGTTAGGGTTTCCAATATCCTTTATTTGGTTAGAAGAATCTCACATTTCTTAAATTTTTGTGCTCAAAATATAAATGCAGATGCCTCAAATATTCGTTTGACTTAGGCTTTACCTTCCTCTGCCCTTATATCTGGAGCAATACCAAAATGCCCAGAGCTGCTTTCTAAGCAGGCAGAGATTTGCATCCATCCTCTAAAGACTTCCATGATACCTAATGACAAATCATCCTTAACACCATCGATTCTGCTTTTTGTACCATAAACTTACTAACAATAGAGTCAAGAGTTCAACTCTTCTTTCAAAAGCATCTTTTTGGATTGTCCATCCCAACTTACCTGTGCAAGGGCCTTTCAGTATGAATAAGGGCTGTAGTGCAGCCCCCAGTCGGCACAAAGCCACCATCCACAACAACTAAACAGACTCAACTCAGACCACCTGACTGACTTAGTCCTGTTCACATACCTGTAGCACAGGGCTGTTGTCAAAGTTATAGGCACTGGGACGCCCCTCCAGTGTTGAGAACGCCACGTTGCCCCCAGTGAGAGGGGAGATGTCACTGAACTCATCCGTGCAGAGTGCCTGCTGCTCATCCTCCCCAGTCCGAATAAAGCCACGATTGACTTTGTGATATGTGCTCTCACAGGAGCCACTGTAATACTGGTAGGGCACCCACGGGCCATCTTCCCTGGTGCGTTTGTAGATTGCAAAGCTCTCTGGCCGACTGGTATGAAACTTCAGACGCACGTACGTGATGTCAAAGGCCTTTCCTGCGAATGAGAGAAGACAGACATGAGAAAGACTCAAACAACTTAAAACAAAAAGAATGGGGAGAACTGCACTGCAGTTCTCTCCTTAGAAGAAACATCTACTCTAGTACCATCCTGCAGGCTGAGCAGTGTCCAGTAGCACCAGAAGTATCTCCTCCAGTCCTAGGCACTGCATCTCCCAGCAAACACAAGGTGAAGGAACCAAAGGCAGAAGTCAAGGGCAGGCTGAGTAGGTAAACGAACAGACCTAAAGACTCCTGTGCAACCAAAACACGTATCTCGCAAACTGCAGTTCTCTTCTGCAGACATCACCAACAGTGTCCCTACCCCAACAGGTGATACATTACATCAGAGCCACAAACAATTTGTATGTATCTAAGGCCAGGTCCAAGTCAACCATGCCATTTGATAATATTTCTTCCAAATAGATGTATGGGAGAAACAGTATTAACCAGATAGGTAACAGTCACACTGTAGAGCTTGTTTTGTACTTCCGCTTCCTCCCTAAACAGACAATATCCCAAACTCTTTCTACTACTCATGAAGCCTTTCCTTCAGCAGTGAACTACCGAGTACACCCTCTTCTAGTCATTCCCTGGGAAAGACAAAACAAAGATTAAGTTTCCCAGACCACATGATTAAAAGTTGCCAAAACACTTTTCAGATCAATGTGCAATGATTTACAAGCTAGCCATGTTTTCCCTTTTCTAGGAGGATAAATGTAAACCCACATCCCTGCTTGCTATTAATCTCTTAACACGTCTGCGGCAATCAGCAGATCATCCTCCCTCACGGATTCTTCTCCAGTGACTTGAGAATCTACCCTTGTGCACATAAACGAACTGCCCAGGGGATTTGCACCCCTGAGAAAACCCATTAGTGGAAAAGGACCACAGCACAATTCAGCCACCTTCCTCCGCCGTCCCAGAGGCACATTCCCAAGAGGAGACATACAGCTGCGTGCTGGCTGTTCTTGCTGCACCTCAGCAAGCAGACTGCTGATGATCAGGACACCCTGGCGCACGTAGGGAACTTGCTAAAACAACTTGAGGTTTGTCTGGAACAAAACCTTGGGTGTTTAGTCCCTGACATGGTCTTTTGTGCTCCTACCACCTCCAAGGAAAACACTGCTCTAAGCAGAGGTTGCAGCCATCACTGGTCCCTTCACTGACAAAAAAAAAAAAAGTACTACTAGAACAGTTTCAACTGATTGAGAAACAGGTCTTCTCTGCCTGTAGAAGTCACATAGATTTAATCTCAACTTGTAAAATGAATTAACTCCACCATGTTAAATTTTAACACGAGCCTTTGCACCTGCTGAAAAATGGCTCACTTCACAAGTGAAAGCAGACCAGATGGCACCAGGCAACAAGAACAGTGTGCCCCTCAAAGCACACACGCAAAACCTGATTGCAATGCATCAGGTCATGAACCACAGTTCTCACTCACAGGCCACCCACCAGTTACACCAGGACCCGCCTGCATTAGGCACGTCACGCCCAGAGCCTGGCCGGCATGAGGGAGGAACCTTTGTCCTTTCTGGCTGCTGGAAACACCAAAGTAGCAGGAGAAGCATGGCAAAGGGTCCAGAAATCAACATACCAGAAAAAAACTGAAGTAAAAATCAAAACATAAAGCACCTAAAAAAAAAAAAAAAAAACCTTAAACCTGCATGTCCCAAGGATAAAAAAAGACCAATCTTGTGTTTAAAGCCAAAGAAATCTGCCAATACCCCAACCTACCAAAAAGTACTACCTGTGCGTGACATGCAAGACAGCTGGGGCATTGTACAGATACAACCCCCCCAATACTGCCCACAAAATACCCTTTACTGTTATACTATGTGTGAGGTTACAGATGACCTAAGCACAAGACTGGAAGCCAGACATTCACAATCTGCAGCTCTTACTCAATACCAGCTCACTTTTGGTTTGGGGTCAAGTTATTTAAAGAGATCTGCTTACACACAGAAGACAAGTGAGAAGCAATCACACTGTTAACACCAAACTGCTTCCACAAGGGCTAGAAACTTTGAAGGATCAACACTTAACATTGTAACGCAGCTTAGGCTTACCCTCCCTTTGCTGCCCAATACAAGAGATGATTAATCCTGTTTCTGCTTATTTGGAAGCATTTTTCATATGAATCTCAACGCAAGGCAAGAAGCAGCCATCAGGTATACAAATCAGTCCCTCCAAGGTGCCCCATTTCTCCTGCTACATGGTCTCAAGAGGAGAGCTCCTCACTGAAGGCAAAGTATGCTTCAGAGGTGAAGAGTGTGCACACACAGAAACTCAAGGTGAGCACACCAGACACAAGCCAATAGGTCAGACATGCACAAATACCTTTTTCAGGCCCATGGTAAAAAAACCCAGGATATACTCCCCAACTTTTCCAGATAAAGGCAAGGAGCCCCAGAAGCAAATGCCTCCTCATTCTTCTGCAGGAAGACCCTAGTATATGTTTTGACCTGCAACTTGCCACTCCAAGAACTTCACCGACACCTTGGATGGGCAGCAACTAAAAACAGACTTACAACAATGGTTTTATCACTAATAAAACTGCCATCATCAGCTTCATAAGAAAGTTTTCTTTGAGCTCACACACTTAAGTAAAACAAAATATGAGGCTGAAAGTCACTGCCCTGGTGAGATTTCTTTGGGTAATTTTCATCACCAGTGAAAATAGTGAAGACATCAGGCAACAGCAGCCACTCCATGAGTCAAGACGGGGAAAAAAGTCAGAGCCAACAGCATGAAGATCATTTAATTAAATTGCATCAACTGAATTGTCAAGAATACCTTGCTTCTTTGACTTGGGTTAGTCGTCTTCTACTAGTACTGCATTCCTCTAGTATGAAGCAAAAACCCTGCGTTCAGACTTCTTCAAGATGAGGAAACGCTTCAAAAGAATCCTGGGAATGAAGAGGGGGCCGAGCATGTGCTCTCACTCCACAAACACACAACTTTCTGCTCTAGCAGAAAGACCAGGTCACAGCCTGCACGTCCCAAAAAAGACCTATTTTTCCTCTCCACTATAACTGGATTACAGTCCCTGTTCCCCAACAAGGTCTCCTACAGCTCCTTGCAAAAATTCCAGCTCAGCTAAAGGCAAAACACGTGCGAACTGCACTCTGGGCAGCGTGAAAACATTTTCCATAGAAATCCCTTGTGCTAAATGGAAAGGACCCTCCCTTTTTCATCTTCAGTTTTACACCACAGGCCAAAGAAAATGCGTTCAAAACCTCCCAACTGAGCAACCCAGGTGAAAAGACATTTATTTCAGCTGGTAGCATAACTACTTGAGAAATCCTGTTAATGGCATTAAACAGGAATGCAGTTAATGCACACAGAGCAGCTGTGCACTAGCGCTGTATCAGCTTGCCATGGGTAAATACTGCTGGAACAATAGAGTTTACCCAAGACCAGCTGACACAGTGTTGAAATGTGTTTCCTTCCAGTTCAGCCTGAACGTAAAAGCTGTGTTTAGCAGCCTGGCAGCTAGCAGAGCTCTTCAAGGTTGCAGAGCCTTTTTCTAGCAAAGATAAGCTGCCTAGGTTGCTTTTAAATCTTGCAGGGCTAAATAAATATATACTGCTATTACACTGAGAAACGGCAACAGCAAAAATCAGGTGAAAAGCAATTTTAAACGTTTCATTTGGAAGACAGAAAGTCATTGTTCTCCTGTTCCTAGAAGCTGGTAACTATTTTGATCTCAGTTTGGCTTAGAAGTGTCTGACAGTGTCCAGTATCGGATAATATTTCCCTCTGTGTACTGAGAGGTGGCAGATCTATTTTGCAGGAAGAACTCCAGATGTTTGTTATAGAAGTTCGTATGAACAAACTTCAAACTTTTGATAATTCAGGCCGATGTAGAAAACCCCGTAACATGATTCCCTAAAGTAAGCAAGCACACATATAAGCCTTCAAGACAGTATTGCAATTACAGATTCAAACAAGCGAGCAACTCTAGGTGCCTGCAGAGGCAGCAGCAGTGGCACTGGAAACGTTTGGCATTGTTCAATGCAGGGGATGCTTCCCCCAACAACCTGCTCACATTGTCGGGCTGACTGCAGCTGCCAGACATCATCAGCAGGGTTATTGCGCAATTCTGTATCCCAAGGTCCACCAGGAAATGCGCCGTGCTGAAAACCATAAAGATAGATTGGAAAAATGTAAGCAAATGCTATTTAGATCTTTAGAAACTCCTCCCTTTCCCCCCAAGTTAGGAATTCATCTCTACACACAAAAGGCCTCCTTGTATTCAGACCCTTCAGAACGGATGGATAATTTACATCAGGAAAACGTCCCGCCAGCTGGCACGCTGACTACAAGCGCTGAATTGTGAGCAGATGCCTGGATGAGATAAGCCCAGACGACACTCGCCTCCTTCATTATCGGTCCACCTGCATCCCCTGCATGCGGGAAGAAACCATGCTACCTCTTCTGCACTCTTGGAGATCCCTTGGTACATCCTCCCAGCAGTGAGCTTTAAAATACAGCCACTGAGTTTTATTGCCCAGGAGAAAAAAAAAAAAATCCACCTGAAAAGATTGTATTGGGCAAAGAACCAAGCCTTTGTACATTTGTTTTCAGCAAAATTCACTGAGCAGTAATGACATGGTTAAACTTTGCTCTGATTCTCTTTTGGTTGGCTCCTGTTTCAAGGAAGCTTTTTTCACACAGGTACCTGCTGACAACCTATTTCTAAGTAAAGGTTAAAAGAATTGAAAACAACACAGTAAAAAAATACCAGCGTATTTATTACTTTTTTTTATTGGATTTCATTTCCATTTTGCAGTGACAAGACAGAGAGCAAGCAACTACTGTTGGCATTTCTTTTTGCTCTTATCTGACCTGTTTCTCCATCATTCCCAGGAAGAAAGGCCAGCTTTCCCAGTTTACTAGACTGGAACGTGCCGCAGGCTGTTCGCCCATCTTGTCCTTACTCCTACCTCAACTCTCCCCACCACCAAGCACCATGCTGGACTAGCTATAAGCAGATAGGCTTACTCTGCTGCTTCGAGACATAACCGCTCATCTTCTCTCTGAGCTACCAGCCATAGCAGGAGGCAGCATCTTCCACTCTTACACTACCACGACGTGCAAAGGGTAGCACAGATACTGGAACCTCACATGAGCAGCAAACCGCAAGGAATGGAAATGTTGATGTCAGTAGACAGAGGCCAGCAAGTCTGCAAGATCACATTCAAGACTGACCATTGCTTCTTGAATCAATCAACCACTCCAAGTTCTCAGCTACTGCAGTATTTTGTTCAGCCTCCCATGCTAGAAACCCTCCCGGAGGCTTCCTTCCTGGAACACAGGGGCTGCAGATGAGAGGGGGATATTTAAGGAGAATGAGTTATCCCATCTTGTGGAATGGGACAGGATTTTCCAGCACGCAGATGGGCAACAAGAGCAGGTCAGTGTTTGTAAGGAGGGGAGGAGAGAGAGAAACATCCTGAGCAACTTGCTCTTTTGGAATAAAAAAGTTTTATTAAACAACAACAGTCCAACACCTGCAAAACACATAAGCAGTAAGTTATGTCGCTTGCATTACATGCACATGAAAAAGCCAAACTTATGACAGAAAGCAAGAAGTTATAGTTCTAGAGCAAATGTCCATCATTACAACTACATCCTAGCTTTTCTGGGAAAATTTGTGGAGGAGGGGAAAGATGATAGCACTGGTATTGCACAAGCAAATGGAACATCCAGGGTCTATAAAAAGAAAATGCAGGATTTTAATTTTCTGATGATCTTCACTGGGGAGATAATTCCATGCAGGAGCACAGATGACAGCTCTCAGATGCTGAGTGGTAGCCCTTATGGGAACACAAACTGGTAATAATAAACCTGAGGTTTATTTGCTTGTCCTAAGAGTCTAGAGATTCAGGCACATACATCATGAACAAGAAACGTCTGAAGGATTTTAATGCAATCTCATCATAAACCATGCTCCACCAAACCAAAGATTTTGGCATGCAGATCTCCACCAGAGACGGGCGCTTGGATTTTAAGAAAGCCCAATGGAGATATAAAACACGGGTTGCTTTTTCTGGGCGCCCATACCAAGATGGGGACCGAGGAAGGAAACGGGTTTGAGACACTGGGGGAATGAGCGCAGCCTTGAGCGCACTGGAACGAAGGCGAACTCCCACCACCCCATTAGATCATGCATTCTTTCAGCACTCTCGAACAAAGGCACCATTGACTTGTGCGCGTGGGCGGCTCCGGACAGAAAAAGGCTGCCCAGTAAATTATTGCATGATAATCCAACATTGATAAGTCATCGAGGCTGCTTGTTCTAGTCATGTTTCCAAAGCGGGGGGAGGAGGGGAAACCTATTTTCCCCTTCATGGGCTGAAGGCAGCCTCATAAGAAATACATTTTTTCATTTGATCGCTCCTAACTCAGTATAAAAGTCGGAAAACGTTGTCTAATAATTCAGTACAGCTTGCTGCCTTATTTGTACAGCTTTGATGCAAAGATGTTAAGTCCATTTCCCAAAACAGCCAGCTGTGTTTATTCACTAGGGACTAGAAAGATCCCATGTACAACACAGAAGTCGTATCTGCACAGGAAGCCTCAAAGTCCTTTTTCAGCACAAACGATAAAAACTTGTTTTAAAAAGGCACTTTACACTTGGCAAGCACAGCCAGATCACAGATGATCAAGGACGCCATGGGCCATTTTGGGGAGGGCTCCACTTCATTCACATATCCAGATTGCAAAGCTACCTCCTGCCACCACTGTCGGCACCAAGACAAGCAGGATCTGGGTTACAGTGGGTCAGGATCCTTGGAAAGTTCACCTGCTTGTATCAAACATCCAGAAGCTGCTCCGTGACCCATACACAACAGGTATGGGTGAAACAGAGTTACTCCCCCAACTGAAGGAGCACAGAAAAGTGGGGGGGTAGTCTCCTTCCTCCCCCCAAAATGGGGGTTTACCCAAGAAAAAAAAAAAACAACATTGCTCTGAAAAAATTTACTTATCTAGAGAAGACAAAAAAAAGCTGTCTTTTGCCCTTTATTCCCAGCAGGAGAATGCATGGCAACTACCAAGAGACCATCATTTCATCACCGATAGTCCATAACAACACCACCACCAGTGATTTCAGTAATAACGGCCCTTTAAATGTGGCAATTTCCACCCATTCTAACTCACTGTGGGACCTCCGTGCCCCAGCAAGGTTAAGTTTTCCCAAGGGTTTTCCTCATGTTGGAGATACAGCTACCGTCTGGTAATAGCCAAAGCAAGCAACCACCACCACCACAGCCCCCAGATCAGAGCTGGTGGTGGCAGCAGCAGGCCAGAGGAGATTCACCAAAAAGCTTTCATTTGAATTGTACAACGCGATACTTCTCATCCTCAGCAACACGGCAAGACATCTCTTATGAACGTTTCTTGAGTAAGAAAGCATCTCCAAAGGAATCACAACAAGGCAACAAATCTTACCCACCTTCAAGTCATTCTCATAGCATTCAACTTAAGTGACAAAGAGCAAATCACATTACATTTTAATTTCCCCTCAGATATTTTAATTTGACAGCAGGGGGTGTAGGAGGGAATATTCCTGATGTTCAGCTCCAACTGTATCTTTTCAGAGGTGAATATGTGGGGACGGAAGAATGGCCGGGAAAAAAAGGCTAAAAATTACTTTTAAACTCCAAAGCAAAAGTTTAAATAACTAAACAAAAATTAAGTTGCAGCTTCTTTAAATATGATATCTGGCAAATTGGCAAACACATTATTTCTCGTAATAAGAAAATAAGTTTATTGGATTGTAGTGCAATACCTTGCAAACAATTTTAAACATCAGATAATCTGGTGAGAATTACAAAACCATTTATTTAAAGGCCAACTAGATTTTACCGACTGGTGACAAAAAAAAGAAAAAAAATTCAAACAAAAAGCATTTTGCAAATGGGATAGTTAGCACAGGAATGTTAACAGGCTTTCCTGAGATCTGTTTTCCTTCTGCATGCCCTCTCAGGAGCCTCATCCTCCAGCAGCTCAATGCCCTTCCCTTGCACACTTTCAACTAGCACACCTAAAGTCAAAGCATATGCAATGCTTCAGTTCAAGAAGTTCAGCAAACCCAAACGACCAGAGTTGAAAACACCCCGGCTAAAGGCAGCATGAAAGTTATTTTGGATGGTGTCCGCATGTGCAGGTGAGGTGCCAGATGCCCCTCACTCCAGTCCCAGCACTCCTGGAGGGGAGGCACACCAGCTCCCACCGGAGCGCTGCCTCTTGACCCATTTCAACTGCTCTGTCACTCATGATAATCAGCTACTAGTTTCTATTAAATAAGATTTTGAAGCCTTTTCCCCTGCCTGTTGACAGGCAGTGCTATCCCCATTCGTCCCCCTCCTCCTCCACATGCGCTCATAGCCCGCAACAGCTCTAACTGGCTTCGCTCCTATCTGCATTAGACATCAAAAACACACAGCTCGCATTGTTGAGCCTAATTAAGAACAAATTAAGTGATACAACTATATACAAGCACTCTGAGCAGCAGCAAGTTCAACAGTTCTGGGAGCAAGATGACCTTCCAGACTAGCTCCCACACCGCTTGCTGTACAGCCATGGAGAGGCCAGAAATGTTCCTTACATAAAACACTGAATTCTCTGGAATTCTGATGGTTTAATCTCCCTCCCGCCCCTGCCTTTCCACCTCCCACTCACCAGCCACAGACTTTTTTCAGATACAGGCCATAATTAACACCACAGCTATTTGGAAATAATACTGTTGCTATTAGCATCCATCACCTGGCCCTGATGCAGACAAGACAGCTTGCTTTTCTCGAGTATTTAAGGAGTTTTGCATTCTTCAATAAACATTTAAGAAAGCTAACTTTTAGCACATTTAAGTCGTGCTGTTTAATGTTGCACAGAGTTTGCATGCCTCCTGCTTCGCTATCTCCCACTGAGAAATCTCCCCCTCCTCCTGACCGACTCCTGCTATCCGTTTTAAGTAGCAGTTTACATGCCTTCATGCTATCTTTTAATGCATTTTCAGTCAATTACAGGCTTATGCACAAGCTACCATTATTTATGAAACACAAATTACAGCAATATCCATACGGACTATTTTCAACCACCCACCCACACAACAGTTTTACTTTCTCAGCCTATTAAGCCAGGGAAGGAGTTGGGATAAACAGACTCGACAAAACCATTGCTGGAGCGAGGCCATTTCCAAAACAAAGCTTGCCACTGAGTTATGTTTCAAATATGTTTTGGAAAGTCAGAAGCAAAGCTCTTCCAAATTTTTCTTGAAGCAGAGAGGGAATTGCACTCCCGTTCTCGACTCACAAGTAACAGCCAGCATTGTGCCTTCAACTCTGCCTCTGGAGAATAAACCATACAAACTGCAAATGCTCATGGAAGTTGCAACGGTGTATTAAACACACAATTGTCCCAGTTCATGTTCATCCACACATCTGTCTGTAGAAACATGAGGGACAAGGAACTACTAAATGCAGTGACTATGTCTAAGGAAGTTTAGCAGAAAACCACACGTACTCAAGAAGGTAGCATAGCTTAGCATAACTGGTCTCCCACAGAAGCAACTCCATGAGATTATTTTGGAACACCATGAACACAGAAAATGAAACTGGATGCTCTCTGCTGACCCTTCAAAGATAATACTAACTCCAAGCTTCTCAATACTTCCAGCTGCAAAATCTGAAGCCCTTGGTTTAATTCACGGACTAGAATGGAGCCAAATCTGCTTTACATCAGGCTCCAAAACACCTCAGTGCACCCACACCAAACCTAGATTTTGAAAGTTATCTGTAGATCAAAACTCCTTCCACCCAGGCTAAAGGCTGCCCATCCAGAAACAGAGAAAAAAAACCCAACCAACCAAACAAAAAAAAACCCCACCAAAAAAAAGAGAGAGACAGAGAGATGTACACCGTCTTTCCTTACCATTTTGTATAACAGGGAGATTTCCAGACTGAGACAGCATTACTTTGCTGCTTCTTTGTAAAGGAATGATTTAAAAGTAGGTACCAACATAGTTGCTGAAGTGGGACCAAACACCACCTGGGATACCACTGAGACAGTATAACATCAAATGAGTTTCCTACAAACCATGTTTTCCTACAACAGCCCCAGCAGAAAGAAAAAAATTAGATGTTAACGTGTTTAGAAGACCTTTCACAGGGACTTCTAATTTGTTGAGCTTATCTACTGGTCTTGAAACACGGGCCATACAGTATGGTATGAAGGTAAATGTTAGCACCTGGTTCCCAGTGGCAGGAATGCAACTGAACCCTAATAATTCTGAGTGTGCAATTAATTCACCTTGTTAGCAGTAGAGAAGCGAGGCAGATGTGCTGTGAAGAACAGACTGAGTCTGATTGAAAAGAAAAAAAATTATGCAAGGAAATACATTTTATTCCCAGATGGTCAGAGGTCATGGTGCTCAAGAACTCAGACCTGCATTTACATTAAAAAAAGCATGGATTAGGAACAGCTGCAGAAACACTTACAGAGCAAAGTCCAGACAAGGCAACAGAAAACCCACACACTCCACAAAAAGTAGGTTCATCAGACCCTGGACTGTTGCAGAGGACATTTCCAGTGAGGTCACCGCAGAAGAGGACCCCTGCGAGCAGCCTTCTAGCAAGTGTTTAAGAAACATCTTGCACATCAGAAGACAAACCTCCTGTCCCCAAGCTCCATGTTGAGAAGCAAATGCTACAACTTGTTAGATCACACCACACCCTCCCCAGTTGCACACAGGTTCTTTGGAAGCGTAAGATTTCCTTAGGTAACAGCACTGCCTAAAATAGGGTGACTGCACAGAAGATTAGTTTAATCACTTGCACTGAATGTCAAATGATGAGATTTTCTTCAGGCATGCTACACCACTGTGAAGCCTAAATGAACTCTACCAGAAGGTATTTTTCCTCAAGAGAAACACTATTAAAAATTCATTTTCTGAGTAGTACTGCTAAGGCAGTGGCATTCCTTTAAAAATGCTGAATAACTAGTTGATGAAAAAGACTTTTTTGAAGTTAGAAGATAACTCTCATAACTCAATTAGTAACATACACTACCACACATTAAAACTTCAAGTAATTTGTTGACCATGAAGTAGGGGTCACGATATTTCTTCNAGGGGGGGGGGGGGGGGGGGGGGGGGGGGTGCGGAGAAGAAACAGCCACTTAAACCCATCTGTAAAGCTGCTGCCTTTGTGAAGTAAAGTCTCAAACAACATAGCACTCTCAAACCTTTGTTTTCACTAAATCCTTATGTTTAGCTATAGGTCAAACCCAAACCAACCTACCTATGGCTCCTTCAATCTACAGACATGCCAATAGAGCTGAAGCGCATCACGGTCTGCAATCTACCATTGAGTTACAGCAACAAGGGCTTGGCTTCTCCGAAAGCTCAGACTTTCAAGACCCCATAGTATCCCCATGTCTCTGTTACCTAGATAGGTACACCTCATGCAGAGGTCAAGGGAAGCTACTACCACACAACCCCAAATGTTAATCTTCACAGATACGACCATTACCAATACATCATGGTGTCTGTAAAAGATCAAAATTTGGACAAAGCACAGACAGCTCAAGGAAAACCAAAGCTACTTTGGCTGGAAAACAGAATCATCTGAGAAACCCACAGAGCCGAGCTAAGATTTCATTCTTCACTGGAGATATGCAGCCCACCTTCATCAAAATATTATAAAGCCCTCGAACTCTGTTCCACCTCATCCAGGAGGACATGCTTCTTACCTCTGTCCTCTTAAAAACTGTCATCACTCCTTCCTAAACAAGGATCCAGCTAAAGCAATCAATACATTTATCACTTCAAGAAAGATGCATATAACTCAGTGCAACAGAAATGGAGAAAACCGCAAAAGATACCAAATGCTACAAATTCTAGAGGTTTGCTTCCTTGATGGCCCACTCAGATAATTATTTTTAAAAGTCTACCATTTCACAGTAAGCTTCTGATATCAAATGAAGATTATCCTTAAAGCAATTAATCGGGCCTGTCATAGGCAAAAAAAACCCCCTAATTTTAAACCCTCAGTGGCAGCACACATCAGGCATAGTGACAGCAGCTATCATCTTCTGACACAATGCATATCATGCTGGGTCTCCACTTTAAAAACATAAAATTTAGAGACAAAACATTTTACCAAAGGAGATTCAGCAGTCACATGAGCCTCTGAAAGGAGAAAATAAGTCAAACCCAGAATCTGTCCACATTAAGGAAACGCTGCAAATGCATTGGCACAGTGGGGAAGGATCTTCATTTATCAGAAACACATGCAACACCAACACCACTTTCTACCTTCAAACCCACTCAAACTTTTCCTTATAGAACTTCACACTGAATTAAAAGTGAAAAACCTTGCTCTATAGTGTTCTTAGTTTGAAAATAAGAGTTGCTAGAGAGTAAAAGCTTACCAAGGACTTCAACGTTGGTCTTAAATACAAGATGTTTTGTTACCATAGAGCAGCAGATGAACACCAGACAGGCAGAAAGACAACAACCTCAGTTGAGATCTGCTTGGGTGAAGCGAGGCATTTAAAACCACTTCACTGAGAATCCCATAAAATTCCTGATATTGCTAAAACAAGAAGGGGGGACAGAAGGACCACTATGAGCAGAGGAATTAATAACACATGGCTTCCTATACTTGAGCCTCTTGGTTGAGTTTCAGAAGGGAAGTCTTGCATCTTCTGAACTCCTTGACAGGGATATCTTCGGAGTCACATCTGACTGCGGAAGCCAAGAACTGCAACAGGTGAAGATGTATGTTTGAAACCTAGTTCCCTCTTTGGTGGACCTTTTCCATGACACTAACAAGAATTGTCATTATTGTGGAGAGCCTCCTCCTTCGACCCATCCAAGCAGAAGAGCAGCAAAGGTTTCAGAAACTATGTGGGACATGACAGGGCACAGACCAAATTCTTAAGCGAGTTTTACTTCCATAGGACAATGCATTCCAGCAAGAGAAACACAACTGCCTCTTGTTTGCAAAGAGGAAATTAACAGCCATGCCTTCTGAGTCATTGCAAAAAATTCCATGAGCCTCTCATGACACTGTCAGAAAAAAAACTTTAACATACAAAGTTAATGGAGCAATATCAGACATAACAGCCTCGCTCTGGATGAGCAAATGGACAGTGACAACCTTCTTATATGTCTCATTCCTCCAAAGACTTGGAGAGCAGTTTTAGTAAATGGTTTCACTACCAGTTCCTACTCCCAAAAAAGAAGAACACTTGAAGTACTTCAAATGCATGGACAAGTTGCGCACACACTCATGTTTCCTTTCACCAAGGTCTGATGACCCTATATTTTGCAGTAGATTATTTGTATTACTATAAAAATCTTATTTTATCTGAAAAAGCCCTTTTGTGAAATATATATTCTATTTCCTTTAAAGTCAGGAAAAAAAGTAATTTTTAAGCTCATTCAACATTTCCACTACCAGCATGCTAACTCAGATACTTGCTGAATTTTCTTAACACCAGAAAAAAATGCTCAAGTACATACAGTATAGTTTAATTTCAGGTCTCCTTACAAGCTGATGCAAAGAAAAGTGCTCCTGTTAAAAAAAAAAGCTGTCAGCCCATGATTAGATACACCAGATTTCACACAGATGCCAAGGAGAGAGCCTTAAATCAATACCAACAATAGCGTAATCACTTCCAGATCATGCTGGAATACTTCTGTAAGAAGTTATTTGAACTTTTTATCTCAATTACTTTTTACAAAGCTAAGGACAGCCATAAAAAAAGTTAATTTTCATTTGATTAAAAGACAGCAATGTACATTTCTTTTAACAAGTGTATAAAGAAATCCAGATCTGTGCTGCCGATTTCTGAAACAGTGATGAGGGTGGGAAAGAGGTACAATCCAGACAAGAAGTTGATAGGGCTGACAACTTACGAGGGAGGATTTTCCTGGAATAGCTGATTTAGCTGAGGATAAGGCAGCAGCCTTCCCTATATTTCAAAGTGCAGTATTACTCTGGTAAAATACCACTGGAGTAAGCAGAGCTTGCTTTGGATGAGACCTGGGAAAAGACCTTCAAGGGAGTTTTAGGATGCATTCCTGCTTAGCCTCCTACCTCTCACTTCAGCTGGAAGAGCACTATTTCCTTCCTCCTCCCAGTCTTCCTTTACCTAGACCCCGTAAGTACTGAAGGTAAGTAAATGTGAGCAGGGAAAAAAAAGAAAAAAAACAGCCAAACCAAAACAAAACCACAAAACACCAAAGTTGGAGAGAACGCAGCTAAAAATTTGTACACAAAAATATTTTTTACCCACACAAAGGTCACTGCTAAAGAAATAGTCACTATAGTCACTACACAGATCAGATACTCCTTCCTTCTCAAGTGTTACTGAGTTGATCACCCAACCAGGTCTGGTTACTTTTTATTCTAATTTATGTTGTAGAAAGACAGGATAGTTGGACAGATTGGCTTTTTCAGGGTATTTCAGTCTCCCAGGAACATTAAGTACACGAACTATTCACTGCTTCATTAACCAAGTTACCAGATAGTAATGGCCTTCAAATTTAAACCACATTGCCTAACATGAGCATATCCTCCTCCAGACTCACTGGTTGAAGAGTAATCTGTTTTCCCGCAGCTCATGGGAAAACAAAGCCAGGCTGTTCCCAGCCTTTTCATGGACATACCAATAAGCTTTGGAAATAAGATGAACTTCAGTGGGTAAAGCTGTGAGTACAAAGATGCAGGGAAGAAATTGTGCTGTCTAGTTGCACTGCAATTCAGAAAATATCTTTTTTGTAGTCAGTTCTTCTCAAAATTCAACTGCTTCCCTCCAAATACAAAGGTCAAATATTTCAAGGTCCCTCTGACACAAACATTTTCACAGCTGAAAATGGTGAATTTACTCACATATTTGCTAAGCAAAGTTTCCCTAAATATTTGTATCTTTATAGCAAACAAGCATGAAGCTGTGCCAAGTCTATTTGTATAGGGTAGTCTCCACATAGTGTTTAAATGAGCACTAAACTA
>WAAD01028762.1:36455-65529 GCA_013389945.1 Fregata magnificens | reverse complement strand
AAAAAAAAAAAAAAAAAAAAAAAAAAAAAAGCCAGTAGGTCCTGGTTATGAGATCTTTGAGCTTGCACTCCGGGCCTGGGCGGATACTCAGCACCAGCACACAGAAAACTTAGAGCTCTCCCTTTTCCCACACTACTTCTAAACCCCTTTAAAAGCAACTAATTCACCCAGTTCCCACTTCCGAGTCTAACAATGAAGTGCTACAAGAGCTCCCCAGATAATCTCCCAATCCTAATACCCACCACTAACTGCAAATCTTAAAAGTGTATTCAAACAAAGCATCATTGGGGGGGAAGGGGAAAAAAAAAAAAAAAAACAACCTTCGAACCTATGTAAAAGAAAATGATAAAATAGTGAAAGCTTGGTAACAAACTTGTAGGCAAAGAGTTGGTTTAAATCTTGGTCTAATCTATTTCTTGATCTAAATGGGGCTGGGGGAAATTAAACATCTCCCAGCTAAAGCCAAGGTATTAGAAGATTTTTCAAGGAATCCCTCTTTCTTTAGTGATTCTGTATGTGGGTCATCTTCAACAGCATGGATACTACTTCATGCTTCAATTCCAACTCAAAATTAAACTCCAAGTTTGTTTTCCAAAACAAGACAGTCGCACACCCTTTACAAGATGTTTTTAAGACTTCTTTCCTCCCCCAAGCTGCATAACTATGAACATCTTCAGCATCACCATTATTCCCAATAACTGCCCAAATACACAAAAAAAAAAAAAGAGAGAGAAAAGCATTAATACTCGCACTACATCTGAAGTCCTCTGGCACTACCATAGAGTGGAGGAGAGGTGATCACCTCACACCAGTACCTGCACAGCTTTAGGGATGCTGAGTTAAAGTTTTCTTGTTACATGTAAGTGTTTATCCTCATGAAAACTGCTTAGATAAACCACCACCGTTCCTCAAGACAGTCACCATTCTCCCGCTCCCAAAGGGAAAGCATTAAGAAAGGAAGAAGAAATTAATAAAATCAGGTCTACAGTGTGGTCTAAAGGCAGATGCATATGGTGTCCTGCATCCAGCTGAGCATGTAAGCCTGGGGAAGGGCTGTGCTCCACAACAAGGACTGCCAGATCCACACAAACCAGATATGCTGCATCTGCTCCCTTTCGATCTCTCAGAGTCTGGACAGCCCAATCGAGCACAAGCTGTACTAACGTTTTTGTTTTTCCTCCTGTTTACCCCTTAAAACTTGCAGCTGCAGCAGGAAGCCTCTCCTCCTCATCACAGAAGCCCCACTGGGCTTGCAGAACAGCACATAGAGCAGGTCCAGCTCCTCCACCCTCAAGTGTCTGACGCCCATGCGGAAGAGCTCCAAATTGACGGCTAGCCCCACCCCGCTGAGCTGCGAGGTCCAAAGCTTCCCACGCAAGGGTCCAGGACCCATCCTGGCAGCAGGGGACCACAATTCACAGGCCAACTGTCAAGTGCAATCAGCAACAGATAAATCACCTGTGCTTCAAAAGAGCCTGTTCGAAGATTAAATGAAACAGATGTCAGCATGAAGGACGTGCCTCATCCCTCTCCTGCCACAAGAAGCACCTGCTTCTTCTCTCCCTCTTGCTCTGGCTTGCAGGTCCTTGCCAAACATCCAGGGAGCTGCAGCCATTTCAGGCTGTGGAGAAAGGGAAAGAAAATGGCCAGTAAGGTAGACAAAGTATACTCCAGGCTTGCACGTTACTGAGATCAGTGGCAGGATGGCAGAGAGAAATTTCTGTCCTTGCCCTTGATGATTAATGCCAACTCCTTTGATGGATAAGGGTTTGTATGGGGTGGAGAAGTTGACCTTCACTGTCCACCCCCCAAAAAACCCATAAATGGAAGATTTTTGTATTCATTTGAGCACATAGTATTTAAAATTTATTAGGGCATTATCCAACAGTAAATTAAAGCATTGTGTTGCTAGCTTAATAGTTTGAATTCTTCAGTGCCATAAAATATTTTGCTCCTTTAAGTAAGTATCAAGGCTACCACCCACCCCGTCCCAGTTTCTGAAAAGGGTAGGGAGGGGTTTTGAGACTGTATAGGCACATACTCTCAAAAATCAATCCGAAGAGCTTTAACTGATATTCAGAATACAGTCAGCAGATCTTAAATGATCTACAGCAGTGGTTCATGCTGAATGAGATTATTTTGCACCAGGTGCTCCTGCTAAATGCAACTAGAGCCCAGTTAACCTCAGCAGTGGGGCTGCAGTGACATCCAACTTCACTACAGTATTCCCAAAACCATCCTGCAGTGGCATTGTCTACACTACAGCAAAGGATGCCATTTCCTACACCAACTTTTCCATCTCAAGTCTCTCCATCTCTAAAAGTTTTCCTCCCCTTCTCCATCTGAAGTTTAATCCATGCCATCAGCCCCCTCATTTCTCCGATAACTTCTCAACTTTGATCGCCAATTCCAACCAGCAGAGAGGTCTCGAGAGTCACTGAGTTCACACAAGGCTTGCAGAGCAGTTATAGCGGTAACAATTTAGTAACCATTGGACATTCCCGTTCTTGCTTGGTTATATCTTCCATTACTAAAATGAGAGCTGAGATACAACTAATCCCACCTGCCAGTGGACACGCACCCAATAACACATGGCTAAGTGTTTTTCCCAGAGTGAATTCAGATCCCATCAATATAAGCAAATAGCTCAAACATTTCCCTTTCATCATGCAATACTAAACACATCCATGGAGGATTTTATCTGCTGCAGTGCTACTGAATAACCTGATCTTGCTGCAGCCTTTTGAAATTCCTCTGAAACCACCTAACCAAGTTCATTAGCGCTCACTTCAGTAGCTGTGTCATCTGAAAATATTACCTTTTCACTTTTTAAAGAGATTAAAAACCACAGATGCCAACACAGCTTCTTGAGAAATCCTATTTCTAACCTCTGATGAAAAGTGACTGCACTTGTTTTTCCCTCCTCACCACAAGCAAATCTTGAAGGGTAAAAGCTTTCCAAGCCTACCCCATATTCTAGCAAGTGCTCTCCTAAATTGTTTTGTTTTTTTTTTTTAATCCCAGGAGTCCACCTTAGACAATTTCTTTTTTTTTCTTTCACTGAAAAGGGGCAATTTGAGTTTAGGAGCATCACTGCACCGATCTGCCCTATACCCTACTCCCAGTCCAATGCGGCCACATGCCTCTTCCCTCCCTCTCCCAAAAAGCCGATGATCACCAAAATATCCTCTTGGCTGCAGATGAGGAATATGAACAGGGTTTTTTTTCTTTCATTTTAAAAAGACGTTAAGACCTCTGGAACAACAGCTTCAGAGCTTGAAGCATTTATTAGTAGCTCAGTCGCCTCACAGCTAAGCTCCCATGCTAACACCTTGCCCTCACTTTGAGGTGATGCTGCCGTTTTCTCTGGATCACAGCTGTCCTAGGATGGGCAACTCCATCCACACCCTGTTAAGCTAATTAGGAGGAAGAGAGAGTGCCTTCCCTTGCCAACATTGACATTTGGCAGAATTTACCACCTAAAGCTCAGCAACAAGAAGTTGAAAATGGCTTTTGTGTCACCAGCTCTACTGAGTTCAAACCTCCAACAAGACGGTCACCAAAGTGACCTAAAGACTTGCAGCATGCCCAGCTGGGCTCCTCCCCCAACACTTCCAGCTTAGGGCAGCAGAGAGCCACTTAACTAGTAACATGAACACTTCATGACTTCAACATTGCCAGTTGTAAACAAAATATCAGCAAAACCAAGGATGCTGCCCTGGAAAGGGAGACTAGCACATGGTGAGCCCCTCCCAAGGATGTAAGAAGGCAGATGAAACCACGACCAGGGTTCATCCCCACCCCAACGCAATAGCCCATTTTGTTCCAAGCTCCCAAAAAAGCAAATGAGCTTTAAGCCTCCCAGCCCAGCTCATGTGACCCTGCCCTGGAGAGCCAGAGCTGCTGTACCAGCTCAGGGCCCTGCTATGGAAGAGGTGTACTCGAGCAAAGATAAGATGCAACCCACGCCTGAGCTCCTTCTCCCACCCCTCCTCCTCTGCCTGGAGGCTGGGAGCAAGTTTTGTAAACCACTGCTCCCAGACACGCAAACCAGAACAGATCAAGCATATGTTTATATGTATTTACACATTCTGTTTACAGAAGTCTCTGGAATTAATAAGATAAATCATTTCATCTGTCTGCAGGGGGTGGGGGCAGGAGAGAAAACACTGTAAATTCAGAAATAAGCACCATCTGTTCCTCCTGACTGCCCCTGCCCACCCTTCCAGCTCAGATGAGCTCTTTGAACCAGGTTTCAGCAACGTGGAGTGGTGAGCTGCCTTCTGCATCACCCTCACCTTCACACACACACACACACACACACACACAAAATAACTGCTTGTTTGGCCAATAATCCATGCACGAAGCACTGGGGATGAAAGCGCCATATACATCCCATCTGCAGAGGTAAATGGACAAAATGGGCACATGCATGCAGCTGTCTGATTTCCAGCCCCAAATACACTTCATTTGTGAGCCTGCAACGTTGTGATCTCTGCGCAGTTCTTGCACCTACCAACAACTGTCCCTTGTCACACAGCTGGTGGGATTTCAGCTTTTTCAACTGCTTGAACTGATGCAGAACAGCAAGTACTCCATGGGAAGCACTTACTCCTACACTCAAAAATCAGCCACAGAAACCTCAGCTGCAAGTCAGATGTATTCTTGGTTTTCAATATGTTGACATCCTGAACTATGAAATATTGAAACAAATAAATCCACCGGTCTTCAGATTTTGAATATAACCAGAAACTGTAGCTATTTGGTCAGTAGGGAAAAAGATAAAAAAAGGACATGTCAATTTATGTAAAAAAACCACAGGCACCTGGCACACATCTGTAACCCCTCCAGCCTACTCTTCTTGAGATATATTTCTACTACAACTTCTGCTTTACAAAACAGGAGAAAACCCCAAATTCAGAGATCAGTTTGCTACTGGTGGTAGTAAAATCCAACCCAGGGAAGACTTCATGGGGAAAAGGCTTCACAATTGTCTGAAGGGGAAATCTCATTTGAGATTTTTTTTCCTACCTACCTCCTTTTACTTTCAACCACTTAAAAAAATTCAAAGCTCTAAAGAAAGACTCAGAAGTAAGGCTTTTTAGGCACCACAGGACAGCTCAGGACCTTTCCAAGCTCCTGTAGCAGGATGCAATAGCTGTTCCATCACACTAACCCATCAGAGGGGTCAACTCCGTATTTTCTTAAACTCATGTTGCACATTAGTCTCTACCACATCAGTAGTCCCTTGCTCTAGAGCCCAGCCACCACTGGCATCTTTCAGATTTCAGTTTTAACAACCCATTGAGGACAACAGGTCAATTCATACCTTCCAGTTATTGCTACCGCAGCTGAGGTTTCCAGAGCACCCAAAGAGAGGGACACTTAATTTCTTAACATGTTTTTGTAATCTCGCCAATTAGGTGTTTGCTCCTTGAGAGAAAGTATGAAGTTCTGCAGAAAATACAAATTAGCAAGAAAGTCTACAGGTAGAGAAGCATGAAGTCCACAGACCTTCAATGCAAGCACATCCCCACCAAGAGGAACAGCAGGGGCAACAAGACATCCCTTGATCCTACCCAGCACACTCTTTGCGTGACCACTGAGTGAGATGTTCCCAAGTTGCCAGCTACAGAAAATAAGTGAACTAGCAAAGAGCTCGCCGATTCAGTTTCTCCTTTTTCTTCTTTCCAGTCACTTAGTGTTTTTTCTTAAGGCAATATCCCCATGTTAAACTGATGTAAGCACCCAAAACAGTCTATTCTGAGAAGTTACCTTATAACTGATGTTTTAACAACCAGGAGCTCATCAGTTGGCTTTGTGACCGCTACTGGGAAAATCAAGATTGTAATGAGCAAGAAACCATACAAATCCTGAGAGGCACAACTGCAGAGGGAGAAGGCCTCAACATAAAGACAAATGCAGCAAGTTACTGTATCACTGCATGGAGAGGACTTGGAAGTTTTCAAAACCAGGCTGGGCAAAGCCCTGAGTAACCTTGTCCAAATTCAACATCGATCCTGCTCCAAGCAGGAGTCTGGACTAGAGGACCTCCTGTGGTCCCTTCTAACCTCACTTCTGTGAACAGAAGCAGAATGGGACTAAGGTCCAGGCTGTAGACAAATAAACTCAGACACCTAAATATACATGACTGACCTCCTATGATAGTCAATGGCACCCGAGTCAAAGCAGTCAGGACACTTTGGAGGGCAATCACACTAACACAGACACCAAGACAGTCAGGTGAAGAGCTCTCAAGATTCACTGCCCAAAAGCTACACCTAAGCTCCACATGGACACCCACCACTGGGAGGGGACCCAGCCCAAGTAAAATAGCCAGAGCATATTACAGCTGGAGACCCACACGTTCTGCTGCTGCAGCCTTCGATACAGAAGACCGACTTCTCGGTACACACAGGGGCCCAAAAGGGCTTAGAAGCACACAAAGAGGTTTCCTCATTTGGGCTGCCTTCCTTCACAGCATAGATTTGTTCCAGTCTGATTTTTACACAAATTATCCGAAATGAACAGAACTGCTGCTGAGCACCGCAGGTGGAAACAGATGCTGCAGTCCTCTGTGTTGGCTCCAAGTCCCTCAGCTCATCTCTGCTGTACAAACCCAAACTCATACCCGCAGAAAGTCTGTGTGTAGCAGATACAGCAGATGTAAAGACAGTGTAAGCTAACCTCAGGCCTTGCAGGGAGCAGACAAGGCAAAGTCTCCAGTACATGGTCCTCTCTGCAAACAGCAACAAGCTATCTGTAGGGAAGTTACTAAGAAATCAGAAACCCTTTTAAGGAAACTGTGAAAGACAGGGGAGGGGGGAGGGGGAAGAGTGCTGTGTGCAAGAGTTGTATTTTCTAAAATAAGTATATTTTTGAAAAATTTTGAAGGACTAAAAAATTGAAATAATTTTCTTCCACACACACAAAACAGGAGCGGAAAACCACCCTGCTCTGTACCAATACCGCAGGACGGGCAGCACGCAGCACCCTAATTCTGCCTGAAACAGTTCAATGAATCCACAGCCAAGGAAATGTTTGGTTACAAGAAAAAAGACATACCTACCAGACGTACACACCACCGTACCCCACCAGCAGTAGCAAGGGAACTTGGCAAGGAGCATATTTAAAGGCTTTATTAATAGAGCCAAGGGGAAGATGGTTCTGTTTCATAGCAACCTCCAAGGTTTTGCAGTTTGTTTCTGTTCTTTTTTTGGGACAGAAACAAAATGTCCCTGACATTTTTCAGAAACAAAACTGTAACAAGTTATCATACTTGGAGATCACCACCTTGATCCTTCCAAGGGCATCACCCTGTGAGTAGGCTGGGTAGAGATGCAAAACATTTCATACTCAAGAAAAAATAATTTGGCATCTTCCCTACCAGTTCACTTCAGATCAAGAACTTGAAACCCTGTCTCTGCAATCAAGGCCTGTGTTTTTCAAAAAAAAAAAGTTATCAGGCTACAGTGTCCAGACCAACTCCTCTTCCCAAAGCTTTAAAGCCAGAAGCATTCCTGGTGATATACTAGTTTAAGTAAGAATGCTTATTTTGGCAAAACTTCATTTAGCTGAGAGTACTCCACTCTTCTCGAGAGGTTAGGAAGGAAGCATCTAGCTGACAGCCCCCAGCTCCCTGAAAAAAGTTTGGTTTTGGAGCAAACAGTGCTGCAAATGAAGCTGCACGCACCACTTCCAAAGGAGAAAAAGAAATCTTCACTTGAAGCCTGTGCCACTGCAGCAGGCATGAACGTCAAAAGCCCCCCGAGGCAACTCCTCCTGGCACAAGTCCCTGCACAGCAGCATGAGCGCATCGCTCTGCAGCAGCTTCACAGTGGAGTCCCCCAACAGAAGGATGTGGGCTTTTCCTTCCTAAGACAGAGCTGCCTGCCGCTCCCAGCTCCACCAAGACATCACTAACTTCTCCTTGCCAACACAGACTGAGCATATCAGAGGGTCAAAGACCATTTTGATGTCAAGTTAGTAGACAGTCCTAAAGGCACCCCTTGCCCCAGCTCCTGTTAGGAGCTAAAACCCAAAACCCAGAGCAACCCATAGTGATGGAAAAATTTTTTTTCCAAAGGTTGACTCATGCACAAGAACATCTCCAAGTTTCAGGCAGACCCAGGGAGGGCAGAAAGGAGCAGGGTGCTATGGAGCTGCAATGCGGCATGAAAGGACAAGCCAGAAATCGCCACCACCTCGATTTCCCCAAATCCCAGCGGGATTCCCAGTTCCTCAGGTCACAGGAGAAACCACTGCATTCTCAAAGGAACCAGGACAGCTGTACCTACCGGGCACAGTCCCCACACAAGGTCCCCTGTCTGTGCTTCTGGCACCGAACACATGAGCCCCATTTCTTTGCAAGGCAGATAAATCCAGGCAAAAAGAGTGGGTTGGATTCATGCCTCCACACCACAACCAACACATCTGTCCATTTAGTCTTCGACTTCTCCATCCAGCCATTAGCTCAATCCTAACACATACATATAAAAGACTTATTTTTATAATTACCTTCAAAGAGGGGTTTATAGACTATTGCTTATATTGTTCCCTCTCCACACAACCCTTGGTTGTGTCACATTAAAACTGCAGGTGGGATCATCTTAATTATTGACTACTTATTAATATCACAGTTTTATAACCCAGCACAGAGTTTTGAAGCTTTTTTTGTTCACCTCAAAGGCAGCAAGCCTCCATCAGAAAGGCACACCGACAAGGAGCGCCCAGCAATTTCTAGCTCTGCAAACCCTCATTGCAAGGAGCTGTGCTGCACTTAGGATATAAACAGTTGGAGGGCAGGGGGGGAAGGAGAAGGAACTAAATACTGGTTTTGTTTTTTTATGGGCTGTTGGTCCAGCAAGAAAAGGGAGGGGAAAAAAAGAAAGAAAGAAAAAAAAAAAAAAAGGAATTTGCCAGTGCTTTATTTTTGCACATTCAAAGACAGGGGAGGAGAGGTTTCCTTCTGACACTTCCAAACTGAGTATTTTCAAAAACACGAGACAAATCAAAAATTGCATGAGAGGGACAGGCAAGAACCCTGCAGGTCAGTGCAAAAGCACTTTACTCGTAAGGAGCAGAACAAATATTTGAAAGCCAGGCTGAGTAAACAGGAAAGCCGTAGTCCCCAGAAACAATAGGATCAGCCAGGTTCCTCTTCTGGGTTTTACCACCAATTGTTTCCCTGTGCTTTTGGAGAGAAGTTTAATACGTGCTTAAGAAATCCTCTCGAAAAGCATATTAACTTCCAACAGTGCGATAGAGTATCACAGACCAGCTGGGCTGGAGACCAGACCCTTGGAGCACTTACCCTGCAAGCCTCTGAGTGCTGTAGCCCACCAGCCAACATAAGCAATATAGACAGACACCAGCCAGCCAAACAGGGCTGTTCCAGAGATGAACTTGGGAAGAGGTATTCCAGCTAACACGGGCCAGCACTTCTTATGCCATTATGAATAAAGTGAACCTAGTTCGGGGGGTTTGGGTGCTTTTTCTTCAGGTGTGCATCACGGTGCTGGCAGCAGCCAAAAGATGACACCTTGGGAAAGTCCGAGAACAGGCAAAGCATATAAGGAACTTCTTGCAGTGCACTTGAATTTCCAACACCATACAACTTGGGCACCGAGCCAAAGACAATGGTTTTCAAGTCACCATCCACTTGTAGCATGGACCTGTCTTCAGGTTTCAGGCTGGTCTGGTAGCATTTCCACCCTTTTCGCATACGTGACAAATTCATGTAAATACCCTTGAAAAGATCTCATGCTTGAGCATCCCAGGGTGCTCAGGTCTGGACCACGCGCTACCTCTGACGTGCACCAGCTGGAAACACTAACCCAGTCAACCACCGGCCGTTGGGCGTGCTGCACAGCCCCTGCCTAAAGGGCAGTTGTCAGAACTCACCATAATCTATAGACCTAGTGGGTTACATACCTCATTGTCTTGAGCACTCCCCTCTAGTCAGCACCATTTGATTTTGGGGAAAAACACCAGTAAACAAAAGAGGAAGGTATGGAGAACAGCTTGGCTTTTCCTACTGCTTTTGCAAGAGAAAGCACATCATTTGACATGGTGGTCAAGGTCCAGGCACAAGCAGCCAGGTGAAGATCACTAATCTCTGGGTCTGCCCTCTTTTTTTTGTTTGTTTAAATAAAAAGTTTGACTAGCTATAATACCATAGGGATTTTTTTTTTTTTAAAGTGTGATTTGTTGGGGAGTTTGGAGGGGAGGGGTGGGTGGTTTTTTGGTTTTGGGGGTTTTTTTGTTTGGTTGGTTGGTTTGGTTTTTTGTTTTCCATGCAAAATGCTGGAAAGAAACACAGAAAACCCCTGGATATCTTTGACAGATTTTCATCACTTTCTACAATTTCACCCCCATGTAGCTGTGCCTTTATCACACACCAAAAGCAAAGAAAAATTGTGTGGAGATTCCCAAGCTGGTACAATGCCAGAAGCAGGAAGCGGCTCTGAAATACAGGGGTTTGGGCAGAAAACAATGAGAAACCACAAAGAGGAAAGGGAGCCTCACACGAGAGGCAAAACAAACATGACACTGAAAAACAAGTAGCTGTGACAGCTCAACTACTTTGAGTCTCGACTTCTTCCATGACAGTAGAAAAGGCAGTGAAGAATACAAAAGCAGTGGAGGCAAAAAAGGAGAAAAAATTTAAAAAAAAAAAAAAAAAAAAAAAAAAAAAAAGAATGAAACTAAGAACCTCTTTCCCCCAACAGCTAAGTAGGTAAAGCTTTCTGTACCAACCTGACACGAAAGTTCCCAGGGAAAAAGCAAACTGCCAGCTATATTCCCAAATTTAGCACAGAAATATTGTGACCTATGACAGTGAATATTTCATAACTTAACAACCACAAGGATAAATAGAAACTTTTTTTTTTAAAAAAAGGACTTATAGAAGCACACTACTCATTTGAACTCCAAAAAACCCTCAGAGCATAACAGCATTTTCTCACCAAAAAAAAAATCTATAGTCTCCATGATCTTTTTAAAGGCAGTCGAAAACTACTACTGTTCTTCAACTAAAAATCTCCAGAAATATTAAAATCATTTGCCAACATTTACAATTAATTTCTGAATATGGAAACTAAATGTATTCACTCGCTCTGAATACATTTTAGCTATGCACCGTGTGAAGTCAGCGAGGGGTGCTCCCCACCACGCTCCAGCCCCAGCACTGCCACATACCTACCATGTCCAAGAAAACAATAAACTTTTGTACATTTAGAATAGAGGCACAACCAGCAAGTGACATGAAGTAACCTAGTTATTTTTATGGAGGTTTTTTTAATATACACTTTTTAGGATCTCTTTATATTACTATGACCGTCTGTTGCACAATCACAAAGCTGCATGGAGACAAGCATCCTCCCAATGACGTATCGTCTGATTTTGGGATCGTTCCAAGTCTCGGTGAGGAAGCACCATTAATTGCTCCTTATCAAAATACACATTCCCCTGCTGGGCTGGGTCTTGAAGATTAGATAATCCTACTAAATCAGGGGGAATCCTAATCATGTGCAAAAGTATCTGTGCAAAGAAGAAAGAAGGGAATAATTGCTACATTGCGAAAACCTGAACTTCAGCAAAACCCTGCCTTATTCCTGCCATTTTAGGAAAACAAAACCAAACAAACAAACAAACAAAAAAAACCAAACAAAAAAAACCCCAACAGCTTTTTACCTTTCCCTGATGTTTGTCCTATGTCCCAGTTTCCCAAAGAACTGCAGTTCCACACAAGCACACAAGTTACAGATGACTTTCACAGCTGCACAAGAGACAGTTGGATACGGAATAATACCTGGCAAGCATTGTGCAGGCTTGAGATAAGCCTGTGTATCTGCTAACACAATCAGCAACAGCACGATAAAATCTGTGTGGTCACCATTAGATTTCCATGACAACAAAACGCAGATACCAACAGCTGACTGCTACTATAAAGAAGCCAGCTTGAGACAGGAGGCTCAGGAAATTGGTCTCCATCATTTCATGCACTCTCTACATTTGGAAGCTCGTCTCTGCAACCATGACAGCCAGAGATGTTCGTGGTTTAAGTTTATATTTGGGGACACAGCTCCATAGTTACAGAATCCCACCAAATAAAGGTCCCGCATGACTTGCCTTCTCTTCTGGAAAGCCTGCCTTTGGTTTGGGGCAAGCTCGGCAAAGTTAGGGGTCCTGAGAACACATCTTTTACAGTCGTTACAGCTACTGGGAAGAGGGAAATTGCAGAGACTTACTTATTTGCTGCATGGTACAGATTGGTACAGATTGGTACAGTGTCATTATTTCCACTGTATCATCACCTGTGCTTTATTCCCTTATATATACGGGCTTGCCTGCACAGCGATGGGACAAGGAAAAAAGATTTTTAGTAGAGGAAAGAGTAGTATCAAAAAGCAAACAGTCTGTTAGATATTATTTCAGGTTCTTTCACCGACTAGTTTTGAAGTTGGTGCCTCTTAATTACAAAAGGCAACAATTCTTCAGAAAGCCCAAGCTCAGTCTATTATTTGCACTAGCTAGTGAATGGTAGCACCCTAAGAACCTAATTTATCCGAAAGAGAGTCTCTTCTTAGCTCAGAAAAGCAGCTCCTCAGTGCAGGGTCAAGAGGACATAAGAGAGCAACCCCTTCCAAAACCTGGTGCTTCTTAAAATACAAGGCGTGCTTCAGCTTCCAGAGAACCTGTCAACGTAATAGCCCTGCCTTGAGCACTTCTATTTTTAAGATTTTCCATCCATGCAAAGGACAACTATTTAATAAATCTAAAGGAAGCATAACTAAAAGACAGAGTTGAACAAAACTTTTTTCAGGGCCAGCCCAATTAACAGGAGCACAAGCTATAACCTTAGGCAGCCAAAGGCATTGCCAGGATTACTGAATTACCAACCTATACCAGCCTCAGAGACAGGAGAGATGCCAAAACCTGATGCCCCATCACCTGGGAGCACAACAGCACATGACGGAGTTAAATCTGATGCAAAGGTTGACGCATGATATGCTTGTGTGATGTAGTAAGTGTCATCTGGTACAGCTGCCATGGAGAGTAGGTGCTATAAAGGATAAAGTTGACCTTAAGTAGTTCATTATTCATTAGACATATCTCATTCCTGTAATTTTCTTTAGGATGCCTAGGATCACGCTGTAAATCTGAGCACTCACAGAGCGCCTTAAAAACCCCCTGGACTACATACACGTGTGCATGCTATCTTTAGCAAACAAGCCTTTGCTTGCCTTGCTGGCAGGACTCAGCTTGTGTTCAGGCTGAAGACACCCCGCTCCAAAGCAGTAACAAACTTGCCGCACTGGAAGGGAACTATGCATTTAGCATCAAAAATAAAATGACCCGGAGGTTTTTTAGTCTCTATCCCAGCAGGAAGGAAGGGGCTAAGCACTCCAAAACCCCAGCAGGGCTCTGTGGCTTACGTACTGCAGCAACTTCTTGCTACTTTTGAAACCAAGCCCATTTTGGACAGCTTTCAAGCATTATCTGGGGAGAAGGGAGTTCACTATTCACCACCTTTCGCCCAAATGGGAGGGAAGGGATGAAGCTGCACTACAAAACTGTGCCTGCACTTGCAAAGGAGCTTTCAGTGATCTGATGGAAGAGCATCTGTCCCCGTGCTCTGCTTTCAGGCATCACTACTTATACATCCCTTGCAGGGATAAAATAGAAATTACCTTGGTGTGTGCTCTGCCCAAGCATCCCCACAACCTGAACACCCCACACCGGTGATCACCGTACCTCTTCCCAGCACATCAGAGGCAGCTCCAGGCCAGTAGATGGGCTGAATCCATCCAGCAAGAGTCGCCTGGGCAGGAACTGCCGCATACCCATGCAAAAATGCATCGCTCTAGGGTTTTCTTGCTCACCTTTATCTCTGTGTGGGCAGGACACATACTAAAGGGAGACCTCTATAAGAAAAGCCCTCAGGTATGCTAAACTCGTTTTCCATTCCTCTAGGCACCCGCAGATTAAGCAAGTAGGTGAAAGTTGCATTAAAAAAACACCCCTCTCCTTAGGATTAATGAATACAGTTCATTTGTAGGACCAAAGAGCACTTTTTTTTGTCCCCAAAACCAGAAGGCATAGCCATTTTTATATCTACATTCTACAAAGATTTATCACCATTCATTGGTTGACTCTGCTTCCTGGAAGAGCAGCTCTACAGCTCTGTACAGGTGGCAGATGACTTGCAGGAAAACTTCCTCCTAGGAGCTGCATATGCCAATTTTTCATCTCTTGCGAAGCTTTTTAACAAAAGAAATGCTGACACAAGATCAGCTGGCCAACCTGACACATAAAGAAAGACCAATAATTGTGCAGGAGCCACTCCAGTGATTAACCCAAAGCGTTGGGACACATCAGCCTCCTCTCCTTCGGCCGTATGTTTAACTCTTAGATATGCAATGAATATCAGCAGCATAAGAGCCCTTTATGGGCTCTAACTCATCCACCACTATGGGAACTCCAAGGCCATAAAGAGAAAAGCAAGTAATTATGGTGTTATTAATTCTAAAATGAGTAAGCCTATAAATTTAATTGCATTGGGATGCACCATCTCAATCTTCAGCATCAGTTATGAAAATCAGATTTAGTTTCACATTGTCTTTTTTAAACCTTTTCATCACAAAGAATTATTTAAAAAAAAAAAATCAAACAAGTGGACTGTTTATCAAGTGATTTTTACACTATAGATCAATCTGTTGCCCTTGAATCTGCTTCCAGGATAGTCAAGCAGCTGCATAAATATCAGTTTGCCCACTTATTTTAATGGGTTATTAATGTAAAAAACCAAATCTCATTATTACTGCTTACGCAAAGTCGGCTAAAACAAGCTGAGACAGCTGAATCTCCAAATAAAGACATTTTGCATAAAGTAAAACTCTACAAGAATTCAGTGTTTTAGCTTAAACACATGCATGAATGTCTTCTCTATGAAAGCCCTCCCCCAGAAATGCTCTCTAATCTCTCAATCTTTTTCTCAGGTTCTTTCTTCAACTAATGAGCTGCATCCATCTGCAAGGCACAAAGCTGGATATTTCAGATTGCTCATTTGCTTCCTTTCACAAAAGTCTGAGCTTTCAAAGCTCATAGTAGCTTCCCACAATCCGAAGTCCTCACTTTGGGTTCATCTTATCACAAGGGTCCTTCTAAAAAAAGTTTTAGGGTGTTTCCAAAATTGATTGCAACTGTTGTAAGTCTGTCCCCTGTCCCCGGGCCATGCACCCCTGGTGCCCCCTTCCCACCAACCAGCACTTAGGTGGCCCCCGGCACATCACAGTATCACCAAAGCCACCAAAAGGTTATCTTTCCATCAAATTAGCCTCTGGGACTTAATCAAGCAAGCTGGTACAACTGAGGGCTGCATGATTCCTTACCCCCAGCTGTGGTGAAGTGGACAGGGCTGAGAGCAGCCAGGGTACCCTGAGAGATCATGAAGCCACACCTTCATTCCTTGCCTCCCAAATTGTAAGCATCCCACTGAGCTGCAGGACAGCTATTCTGCAAGGACACTGTGTGATTTACACACACAAAACGCTTCTGCCTTGTAATGTGTTGTCACAGCAACTGAACACAAAACACATGACTGTCAGCATGAAAGCCTTGGGGCTGGTAGAAGAGGAAAGCGAGGAAACAGCAGATGCACAAGATAAAAACAGTAGAGGTACACAAGTATTTGAGCACCTCCTGCCTACTGTCCGTTAGGCCCAAAACAGAAAGCCTGAGCTTCCTACAGCTCATCCCTATGGCTTATACTTCATTTTGGAGAATCATAGAATGGTTTGGAAGGGACCTTTAAAGGTCATCTAGTCCAATCCCCCTGCAACGAGCAGGGCCATTTTCAACTACATCAGGTTGCTCAGAGCCCCGTCCAACCTGACCTTGAATGTTTCCAGGGATGGGGCATCTACCACCTCTCTAGGCAACCTGTTCCAGTGTTTCACCACCCTCAGCATAAAAAATTTCTTCCTTATGTCTAGTCTGAATCCACCCTCTTTTAGTTTAAAACCATTGCCCCTTGTTCTATCGCTACAGGCCCTACTAAAAATCCTGTCCCCATCTTTCTTATAAGCCCCCTTTAAGTATTGAAAGCAAGAAGTTTAACGATGATTTGGTCGTTTTACCTTGGTAACATTCTTCAAAGAAACAAAGTGGCATGTGTCCTTTAGGCACAGTAGATGGAAGATGCTCCAGGAATGCCTTACCAATTATTTATTAATCCCTTTTTAATTGCCGATTCAGAATGACCAGTAATCTTTTCCAACAGGACAGGAATCCTCCCCTTCAAAAAATCTTTAAACATGCCTTTCTCAAGGATGCAAAAAAAAAAGCACACAGAGCTAGGTTACACGGTCTTTTAACTACAAGTGCTTGTTTACGCTTTAAAGCAAGTCTCTGCTACTAGAACAGAATTAATTAATCATTAATTCTATGATAGAAAGAGTATGATGTTCTACTCCACAATATGCAAAACCATCGTCACTTGTCCTGGATGCTCTTGTCCTTCCCATCGCGTCTCACATCTCAGAAGGCAGATGCAAGAATAAAGAAGTGGTCTTAGCATCTACCTCAAGAAGCAGGACAGTCATAAAACCACCATGGAATTTTTTTTTAAAGCATAGTGAGGCTGTCCTTATTTTAGACCTGGCAAGACACCTTGTAGTACCACCTGAAGCAACCGCCATTTCTTTCCCAAGGGTAGCCAAGCATGATTGTAACTTGATGAGTAACTGCTACGTATAAAACACCTTTCACAGCCTCCATGCCTACTTTCCAACCAAAACCTTTAGCAATCCACTACCTTTTCTGTTGAGTTACCTGTGCTGAAAGCTAGCTTTAAAACATCAGCAGGAGAAAAGCAGAAACCGATAGATTTCAACCATATGTTTTAAGATAAGCTTCCCTTGACCAGGCAGCACAGCTACCTGAACAAAGCAAGTGTTTCTGTTGACCACAAACTGCTACGGGAGCACACGCTCCGTCTGCATTTTGGACTATTACCAGCAAATTTCTTAAGCAAGTCTGGACACGCGCCACTCCTCAGAGGGGGGTGATAAAGAAAGTTTCCCCATGTTACGCTAATTACACACAGGGAGCAGAGATGTGAACCGACAACTCCACATCCTCCATTGGTCCAATGGCAACACCAACTCGTCTTCTTGAGGTTTCTTCCAGCCGGTCTCTTGTGGTTTCCCCAAAGCTGTGAGTGGCTTTCTGCGGTGGGACTGGAGGAAGCAGCGGGGATGCTGAGCACGTGGGGATGCCCGGACCAAGCAGCTGTGTGTTTGCAGGAAGGACAAAAGCCAGCGGGGCTGCCAGCACTGCTGTGAATTTCAAAGCCTCATGAGATTTAGCCAGGCACAGTTTAAACTTTCTGGTACACAGTGCTAATGACGCAGATTAACGACTCCAAACTCTATCCGTTTTGCTGAACCACCTCTCTTCCCACAACCCCTCTCTTACACTCTGTATAGCCACTCAATACCACTCCCACCAATGGGATCACCCTTTCAAAGCACGTTTCATTCCCTCCCACTGTTTTCAAGTTAATGTCAACTTTTTAGGGGTGGGAGCAATTAAAAAAAAAAAAGCAGAATTTGGGGGATAAAGGCTGGGAGACAGGGTCCCTCCCATCCGCCAGAGCAGCATGTTAATTTTCAACCACGCATTTCACAAAAGAATATGTCACAGCCCTGGAGTTGCAAAACAGACTGTACAGATGACATGAAAAAGGTGATTAATTTGCAGACAAATTAACGAGGAGACATATTTTGTAGGAGGTTTTGCAATAGGAAGAATTGAGCTTCCTATAAACATTTGTAGCCTCTTCCATGTAATAGCTAGCGACACCATCCAGACAAAGATCAGCATCAGCAGCCCAGACAATAGCGCTGTTCTAACTGCGCATCCAAATCCTTGGTTAATTAACCATTAATTTGGTGAATAAGAAAGTAGAGAGACCAGAGGCAACTACTTCAAGTGCACCAGAAAACCAGTCCAGTTCACTCCCTGACACAAATAAGAGCTTTACAAGGGCTGTAATCAAAGCTCTCAACCTCTGCTGATGACCACAGTACTCATGAGCAGCCAGTGCTGCAGCTGCATCACAGCTGCTCCAAGCAATTTTCAGACACCATGGGTAGGTGCTATGAATTAGGAGTAAAACATGATTTGTCATTAAAAAAAAAAAAAAAAAAACCACCAAACCCACCAAAACCTACCCCAGGATTGTTACTGCCATGTTTTTGCTTGAACTCGCAGACAATCAAAGCACAGAAAGGCAACACACCTGACTTTGGGAATCTGATGTCCTTCCCCAGTGCTACCCATGTACTTTCAGAGCCGCAGACAAACGCATTTTCCTAGAGATTTCCAAATATATCTGTGGATACCAAATTAAAGGTCTTTTAAGAGTGCCTCTTGGATAATTTTTCATGAAATTGTGTGCTCTGTACTCATATAGAGACCGGCAGCAATCTGCCATGGAACAGAGAGAACCAGCCTGGGGTGCAAGGGATGCCCCAAGTTCAGGATTTACAGCCTTTCCAGAATCTTCCAAGCAGTTACGGACTTCTGATGCAGCTCCTACGTCTTACAAGGAAAGGAAGTACAGAAAAATAAGGCTACAAGGAAATCTGTGGCAGAGAAAATACACCTTAAAAGTTCACCAAAACCCTTAACTGCTATTCCAGCCCGCTTGCCAGGGATAGATGAGCAATACAGTCTCACGCCACATACTTTCAGCCGGATGCTCACTCATCATCTACACTTGGTGACTTCTAGCAACTTTTTCTTCACCCGATAGCCTCGACTCTCCAATTTAAAGACATTTAATTCTGGAAATTAATCCTGGAAAAGGAAAAAGGCATTGTTTATTCCTGCCTTTCTGGGATACTGACAGACAAGAATAACTAAGGTCACTTGCAAGAGAACCATGGTTTCAGAGCCGTAGTTCTGTCAGTCAATTAATTGTTTCCTAGAGGTATTTACTATGATTTGAAATACCAGTCCTTCACAAAAACCACAAGCTTCCCTTCCTAACCAGAAGTCAGGGACTCTGGCACCGCAACAACCTACTTGCAATGTTTTCAGACAAATTGCCAAAAAGAAACAGACAGCACTAAATACACTTTCTCGTAACAGTTATGATAAATACAAAAAAGGCCCTTATTTCCTAAAAGTGCTATGAAGCTCTTGGAAAAGCTCATCTCTGTATTATTACTTCCAAAATAATCCATACTTTGTTCCATAAGGAACTCAGGTTTAGCTGTCCCAATGGTGGAGGCACCAGGGAGGGCCCTGCTCGCCCCCGCTGCAACCGGGGACTGCTGGCAGGAGGGAAGGTGTGAGAAAGGGGCAGCACCCACGCACGGATGTATGCAGTGTCACTCTGCTTAGAAAGCAGAGGAGCAGTGACTCGTGTAATGCTGGTAATTTAATCAGTTAACTCATGCCTGCAGAGCATGGATGGAGGGGACCGAAGAGCCATCCCAGTCCTGAGCACCCCTCCCAGCTCTGCTGGCAATCCCAGCGGGGGCGGATGACAGGGGAGGGAGCAGGCTGGGAGGCGAAGTAGGGAGAAAACTAGATTTCATTAAATAGATGCCACACAATGATGGCAGGACATGGCTTTATTTAAGAGTTCATGTTTCACCCTGGTAGCGGCACCGGCCCCTGCAGCAGCTGCCCCATCCCCACAGCCCCACTTTACTCCGCACTTTGTATATTTTCTTCATAACACTGCTGGCAATCAGCAGCGAAAAACATTAGGTTTTAATGACAAAATAATGGCTTCAACTCAGGAAAACTTGTAACTGCCCTTCAATAATAAGGGGCTTCCTCCCACCCCAACTCCTAATGTGTGCAAGAGGGGAAACTACAGAATAATACTAAGCATTTAACAATTTTAAATTTGCATTGTACCTCTCATCTGAGCATCACCAGAGCACGACCAAAACAAAAACTGCCAGCCTCTTATCTGAAGACATGTATAAAGCTGCCAGCACAGGAAGGCTGTGGCAATGCTACCCACACAGGCTGAGAGGGTACTGCTGGGACCAGAAGCATGGGGAGATCTCAGCTGAACAACTCCATCCCGGGGAGCGGGGAACGTTCCCAAATTGCACAGCCCAGGCACATCTCAGTACCAGGGAAATGGGAGCAGGAGGGAGGTGAAGCCCAGGCAGGCTGCAAGGAGCTTCAGAAAGGAGAAGAAAGGGAGAGGGGCCAGAAAACACAAGTAAAGCAAACAGGAGGTCTGCAAGCTTAGAGCAACCACGGCCTTAAGCATCAGCTTCTTAACTAGTTCATCAAGCAGCTGATTCAGTGTCGAGAAACCACTTGTCCCACATTACTCCAGCCAGGATAGCAGGACCCACGAGATCTGTGAAGGCAGCTAGTGAAAGCAGAGAAAGCAGCGGCTAGAAGGAAGGCACCAGCTGCTGTAACATAATAAAAGTAGGTTGCTGGGCCAACCCCTGCACCCCGACTGCTGCAGCCAGGAGGCAGGGTAGAGGGAGACACACCAGATCCCCACAAATAAACCACGTTTTTTCAGAAGCTGAAAGGCAAGGGCGACAGGCAGGGCAGCCTGTACACGGCTGCTTCCCAGGGACCAGCCCCACAAGCTGCCGGGAAGAAAATCCCACTGCAAAATCCCACCGGATGGGAGCATGTAAAGAACTACAGATGAAAGGACTATAAATAATCATCAAAATGAGAAGCGGACCACAGAAGTCCTAGGACGAGAGTGTTTTCCTTTTGCTCGGTCAAGCAGTCCCACTTAACACTGTGATACCAAGAAGCATCAGATGGTAGTTTTTCCAGAAGGGACTGATTTTTCATTCCACTAATCTCCATAAGAGATACTCCCAACGCAAACTGCACCTTTCAGAGCATGTAGCTTACAGTCCACAACCTTGTAAGTACAGCATAAGAAAGTACTGCAAAAACTGCCCATTTATTCCTCTTGAAGAGGTTCAATGCAACCATTTGTTTAAAGACTCAACGAGACACATATTTTAATNACCCCCAAAAAAACCAAACCAACCCAAGCACAACGTGCTGTACGAGCACCAGCTCACTGAGGTGGGAATGAGGTCTTTTCTGATGCCGAGTAGGTTGAGCTATAAAGCAGACCTTGGAAAATAACTTGCAGGATGAAAGCAGCATGCTTAGAACTGGGCTGGTGCCAACCTCAAACTCAGCCCTGGCGCACCCGAGGGAATGAGTGTTTCGGGCAACCCACCGGCAAGCCAAGAGCTATCGCGTGCAGTCAGCCACTGCCCACTTGAACACACGTGTGCTGGGGAAGAACAACCCCCGTTATCAAGCAGGTTTTGATGTTTGGTAGCTTTTAGGGACTTTTGGTTTGGTTTTTTTGTTTAGTTTTTGGGGGTTTTTTGGTTTAGTTTTTTTAAGAGACTCCTCAGACATAGCTGATCTTCCCGTTACAAAGAGTTAAGAGCAATGCAAGGGCCAAGTCTTCCTCCTTCCCACTTCAGGCTATTAGTATTGCCACTCCTGAAGCCATTTAACAATCCTGCACCCTGATCTTCCCACAGGAGCATCTCAAGCCCTTGGAGATATATTAGAGAATTACCTTGTTCTCCTGTAAAACACAGGACCCACTACAAAGCCAAGTCAGATAAGCAGTTCTCCAAGCACACCAAAGTCTGCAACAGAGACGAGAACATTACAGAAAGCTGACCCGAGAACCCACAAACCGTGGGTCTTTGCAAGATCTCAATATATCATCTCTACAAATGCCTTAAAAATCTTCCCCTTCCCCCACAAAAAAAACAAACCCCCAAACCTACCATACAAATAAGCCCTCAAGCTATTTGGAAGTCTACCTCCCACGTACAAGATGGTACTAGCTTACCTACCAAAGAAAAAAAAAATCCAATAATAGTTTTTGGATACTGTTTCTAAAAGAGGAAATTTTTAAATTCTCCATTACTGAACACAGCTGTGTTGTGTCAGAACTGCAGGCATGATTACCACTGGAAACAGCTCTTTGATGACTATCACACTGGAATATCTAAAACAAGTAGAAGCATGGAAACAAGAAGTACTTTGCCACCCAGTTTCAAAACACAATGCTGAAGATCACTGAATAATATAGAAGAGGGTTGGTTGGGGGGGTGGTAAAAGATCTCTCAAATAGGGCTGGACTGGTAGAAAAAAGATTAAAGACTGAGGCTCATTTATTTTTTTGAATTTAAATAAAATTACCTTGCCATTTCAGATCCTTTTGACAGTTGATGAGTTTTCACCATTTTCCAAGCTTCTACATCAGAACAACTCTGAGAAATCATAATGTTTTGCCTCAGAAGTACCTAACAGACCCCACAAAGGCTAACAGCAGCTCACACCTGCAGTCTGGAAGGCTACAAAAGGCAGCCTCTCATCTCAATACTCCCGGTCCCGTTTGACAACTGTACATGTCTACCAGTAGCAGCTCCCTAATCTCATGGTGCAGTTGCTTCTTTAGCAGCTGTCCTGAACCTCTCATCAATGCCGACGTGACACCCAACATCACCATCGTACCAGCATGCTGCTAAAAACCTGACGTTACTCAAGGGATGCTACAGACCACGAGAGCAATCCCAAGTACATCCTTTGCAGATGGCTTAGTGTTAAGAGATTGTCCTAATGTTACAAAGAGTTTTAAACACAGCTAGTGATGCCACAGGTCCTCAACACAAGCATGCACATTCATCCCTCGCTTAAAGCCTGTAAAGCTTGATTTGAGACACACAGGGCTACTCTGTACCTGGGGGGAAAAAAACCCAATATACTCCTGTTTGTGCAGCGGGACAACAGACACAGCAAGATTTCTGCAATTTATCATGAAACAATGAAACTCATTTTCTGATCAAAACGCACTGTGGTAGCCACCAATAAGCAAGACTTCATGGTTAAGAGATGCATAAAAGCAGGCTGAAACAGTTCTTCTTGGGCAGGAGTTTACAAGAGGGGCCGCAGCCCCAGGCTGAGCTTATTACATATCAGCTTATTACCAGGCTGAGGTTATTACGAACTAGAGACGGTGACATTAGATGCCACTAACTCAGTTTAACACGCCAGACCTCGTATCCCAGCTAACCCACAGGTAGAAAACAGAGCCAGACAGTGAGCCTGCATGAAATCACTCAGCACGGCATCACCAGTGGCGGTAAATGATGAATTAGGGCCCTGAGGACACAAGCAGGAGGTCTCAGTCTGACAAAGGCTGTATGATTAAGGACAACGCTCACAGTCCTGTTTAAGAATTATGGTGAACTAGAGATCCAAGTTTCCCATCCCATCCATCTATGCTGGAAATTATTTTCTCTACATGTTGTTTGCAGAGCAATCCCGTTTTTCATTTCCGTGGGAAGCGGCAGCCTGGGATTTTCACTTGCAGACTCAGAGAGGCCGGGAGAGCCTCCCGGAAGCCTCGGGCTATAAGAGAAACGCTACTTAATGCTACTGAATAAGCCAGAAATTTTTCAGCAAGCTAACAATTCTGAGCAGCAAATGACAGTTTCAAAGGTTTAAACCTACAAAAGCAACTATTTGACTGTGTCAAAATCGGCGATTAATCCTTCTAGCAACTCAGGGCAAGCACCACAAATAGCAGCTGTTTTTGCAGTAAAATACCACAAAATCCCAGCTCTCTCCATCCCCCAAAATAAGTGCTCTACCATGTATAGTATTCCCAAAGGCATCACGCAGTGGCATCAGCATCCCAAGAAAGACGCAGGACAGAGGAGTCGGAGAAAACCTGGGAATTTAAAGGGTATGCAGGAAGCGATAAAGAGCTTTAAAGCGACTTTATATAACTGCGCTGAACAACTGCTGGCCATTAAAAGCCCTGATCTCTTAACTACTCGTGTTGAAACCTGCAAAATATAAATCAAGCCTTTGCGAGACCAACTAAAATAGAGTCCCCCCCAGGGTTCCGCAAATACCATGCTGAAGCCACTGCGGTGTGGAGCCGGCCCTTCCCAGCCCGGGCTCAACACATCTGCGAGGGCTTCCCGACACACCCCGTAACACCAGCCTAAGTGCCGGAAACACTCTCCCAATACGTTAATTACCATTTCTCAGAGTTTTTAAATTGCAGCTACACTATGCAAAACTTCACGTGTGTACATCCTGCTTGTTCACAGTCGGTTTCGCGGTGGTTCCCTAGTAAGGCAACAAACCACAGCCTCGTAAAGTTTTAATAGGATAACTGGCAAACTAAGGGCATCGCTCTGCTGTGCTAAAGAAAACAAAGCAACTGATTGCATCCCAGTTGCATAAACTATGTACCTAATTTAAGACACATTTTATAGCCCTCCCTTAAAAAAAAAAAAAGCTGCTTTTCTGTACTAAAAAAAAAAGTCTCGTCTGCTGCTACAAGCAACTGGCAAATCAAGTCAAGGCTGAACATAAGAACTGGCCTCTTGCCTGGGTTTCCTTGTAAATGACTTCAAATGGCAGTCATACCCCAAACTACGCTTCACGGACAAAGTATATATAACCGAGGATCATCGCTCTCCTCAAAGCCAAATAAAGGACTGAGCAGTTAGAAAAGGGGGAGGTGAAGGAGAGGGGCAATCCATTTCTCCTAACAGCCAGCAGCTTTTACAAGTTTTTCTTTATCTTATACATACAAGATACCGTCTGGCTTGGTGACATGGGTTTCTAGGCTGGTCTACAGTAGGGATTTCAGAAGAATTCAAGAGCAGGAACACTCAGCTCTAACCACACTCCGTGCCCACAAACACAGCCGACATGTTTTTAACCAAGACAACCAACAATTTCATTTTTCTTCTTGGAAGGCAGGCTAGCAGAGGCCTGCCTTCCAGCACTGAACACCAGCTTCTCTTCCCAGGCAATGAGAGAAGAGGTGCAAATTGGTCTTTCCTGCCTACCAGATTGTCCCAAATGCACAGTGGAGGCCACCAGCATCATTGGTCAAGCACATCTCCTGGGCACTGTCCCTGCTGAGATGCAGTGGGCAGTCACCTGCACTGGGAAAGCCAGACCAGACCGCTCCTAGCTCACAGGCTTGTTGATAAAAGCACGGGTGCTCTCAGCAGAGACAGGGCCACCCCACCACCACGAAACAGCCACCAGCATGCTGAGGATGCTGCCTCTTTGTCCGAGGAACAAAACACCAGGATCACGATAGCTGAAATCGAACAGATCCGGGCAGAGAGTAAAAGTGGTGGGGAAAAATGAGAGGTGGCTCTAGCAGGGCCAGCTGGGAAGGGAAAGGGGAGGCACATGTGAAAAGTGGATAAAAAAGGTGTAGAAAAAGTAGAAACAACAGAAAGCGCATAGAGATTAGAACCTGCAGAAGGAAGAAGTGAGAATCCGCTCTGAAAAAAGATATAACATCTGAAATAATACAAGCCTTTGCCCAGCAACACCACCCAGCACCAAAAATACTCCACGCACCTCCATGCTATTTCTTTTCCCCTTCTTCCAGTGTTCAAAGGAGCATCTTTAACACACAGTTTTGTTTTGGTGCGTTAGGGGTCTAAATAGCAAAGCTGTGCTAAAATGTATGCACACAAAGCACTGGGGAGATGCCAGAACCATCCCAATGCTCCCAGCAGAAGCGAACAGTACAGACTGTAAAAATAACATGACGCTCTGGCTTCAAAAAAAGCAGACAACTAACTACATACCGTAATGCCTCGGCTTCCATCTTCTATTTAAAAGCTGGCACTGCTGCCCCAAGTCCCTTATTCCTGGAATATACAGGAACATGGGGGGAGGGCAGTGTTGGGAAAAAAAAGACTGGTTGGATCAAGTCTAAATTAGAAATAATTCAACCAGAGGAACAGGAAAATGGGGGAAGCAAAGGGATACTTTTAAGAAAAGTGGAAGAAAGGACACAGCAGTGCTCCCCCCTCCTCTCGCCCACTAACCTAATTACCCAGACACCACCCTGCGAACGGGTTCAACTCCCCGCTTCTCATGATTTACAGCTGCAAATTCATGTCTCCAAGCCTCCTGGGGGAGGACTCTTACTTAGGGGGTCTTAATACTCTCTCATACAAAGAGAAACAGCTTTTATAACTCCACATGCTCCTTGTGCAGGGACTGGTAACTACCCCAATTCCCCTCTCCCCATGGAGCACCCTAACTTCTGGGCACAGATCTCCTTTCCAAACAGTCTTAGGATCCGAACCTTTAACTCGGTAATAGTGATCTGCACTATATTTTTCTGTATCAGACTCTTTCCTAGCATCTAGTCCCAAAACTAAATGTTTTTAAACTTGTTTTGAACCATAAATTGTGAGAAGATTCAAAGAAACCCACATTCACAATAGACGCGCAGTTCCTATTGACCTTTTGAAGGCTCCTCCAAAATGTTACACTGATCTACATGGACCAAACATCGCTGGACATTAATCAAGACATCCCAAACTGCCAAAAACTCAGGGCAGGGTGGCATTTGCATGCTGAAAGCCCAGAGCTGACACTGCCAGTCCTTAACGGGTGCAAAGCAGCACTAACCATTCAGGATACCGGTGCTTTTAGAAATAAAGGCGACTGCGGCATCAAACAAGGATATGAGTTTGAGCACACAGCCTAATCCTCAAAGATCATGCTGAACTAACTACATAAAAGGGCTTTGTGTCCCAGAATGCATTTACGTCCTACCGAGTACGCAAATACTTGTCAAGCCCGTTGCCTCTTCTCTCTCACTGATGTCAACAATTAAGTGTCCCGCAGACCATGGTGTGCCGTGGGGAACAGCCCAGGGGCACACAGAATCCAAATGCGGCACCCAACAGCTCACACAAACAAAGAGAAAAGCAGAGCAATGCTGCAGAGGAGTTTGGGGCTTGTGAGACTAAAATGGTACTTTTTGGTACTCGACAGTTCTTCAACCTGCAACGAACTCAGCAACGCATACGAAGTTGTACAGGACTGTTTACTGCTTGCACAGCATGTGCACAGATGGCTTAATGCCTTGCTATTAGCCTTCTTAAAACTAACACCCGCCACCACCATGCCCGTAACAAGCTTCTGATTCTTAAAAGGCTTTACACTACAAATACCCCACCCAAAAACCTAACTGGAAAAAAAGAAATGAAAAACATGCTCAAATATCTGAAAGTCAGCCAGGCAGCTTCTTCTTAAAAAGTTGTACTCTAGTCTAAGAGTATGCCAGAGCAAATTCACAAAGCTACAAGAGCCTGTGAACAAACCTGAAACCCAAGTGACTGACAACGATTGCGTTGCAATGCTACAGTATTTTCAAGATGCAGTTGTTTTCATCAAAGAAACCTGCACATTTCTTCAAAGCCCAGGACACAGCACACTGTTTGCTCCAGTGTGTCGGAAAAACATACTATTTTTCAAAGAACACCCATAACACATACAGGTGCACAGACTCAAGCAGAGCAGTAATACAGACACGCCTATAAACTAAGCTTTACCTTGATAATGAAGAATTACGATGATTTCTACTAAAAAAAAAGTTGAGATCAAATCTTAGCTTGCTGGTTTTTTCCAGGTGTCCTGAATAAAAAATTCGCAATGTACAAAAAAAAAGATAAAGGGGCCTTAGTAACTATCTCCCCTTATCCGAACGATTATGTATGCTTATGTGGTATATTTATTTTGAAGCTTCTATCACAAAGAAACACTTTAGGGCAGTGAGACACTCCCGGATGCTGGGGCAGATGGATGCGGTCAGCAAGTGGCCCCTGGTACAGGACTCAGCGCCATCATCTCCATTTCAGGAACACGGGTGGGAGCTTTCACACAACCTGTCCTCAGCTTGTGAAACCCAATACCCAGCTCCCTGACCCCTAACGCGACTTTTTTTTCCTCCAAATTAGACTGAAAGTGAGATGCATTACTGATGCTAAAACTTAAGGTTCGACAGCAGCTCTTGGATAGAAAACATGAATGGTTATACTGAGGGGGTTTTTTTCAGTTTTTACTTCATTTAATGACGTGAGGATAAACACTGTGGTTTTAACTTTCCGTTGGCTGGCTTGTCTTCCAAGCCAATTACCCTTCCTTCATGTCAAGGCAGCTTAAATAACTGAATGAACAGAGGAAAAGAACAGCTTGTCCACAAACCGAAGTGAGGGCTAAAATACTCTATCCCAAAGGAACCTCTGGGAATGCCAATTAATCAGAAAATTCACCTTCTCCTTTTTTTGACTCGATGTTATGGGTTCTGCAGTAACGCTGACTGCTCTCTGACAAACCTAACCCATGCAGTATTTAAAGGACAACACTGCCGCAGTATAAGAGGATACTGAGCAGATGTGCCCTTGCACGCACACGTTTTCCTGCAGCGCCTGCCACTTTTCAAACCAACCTCTCCCGCCTGAATCCCAATCCTGTTGTCTGGAAGACTCCAGGATCCGAGCTTCCCCGTGCACGGAGAGAGACAGGCTCACGGCGCCCCACACCACTGCAAACTCTGCCTCTCGCAGCGTGGGCAGAGCAGACAGCACAACCGAGGCAGATTGCAATGGAGCAACGCTGTGCAATCTTCGTTTTCGCTTTGCCTCCGCGGAGAAGGCTGAAATTCAAGTTTATAAAGTACCGTTTTGCAGCTACGATTACCCTTAAAGAAAACGCCGGCCGCCGAGGGGCGAGGAGGTCGCGTCCTGCAGGACCAAACCCTTGGCTAAGAAGGCCCCGCTCACAACCGGGGACTTTGCAGCAAGCGTTTGCTTGAGACAAAGCGAATCCCGCCGGGATCCGGCGCGGCCGGCCTGTTCACACCCACCGAAAACCCGCTTCGGCCACTTACTGCCCCCGGGGCCCAGCTACAGCCGCCCGTCACTCATCTGCGCCCAGGCAAGGACGCAACGAACCCCGGGGCGGGGCGGTTCCTCGGCCTGCCCCCCCCCGCCCNGGGGGGGGGGGGGGGGGGGTGGGGAGGCCCTTACCCAGGTGGAGGGTGAGGTTGACGGCGGCGGGGTGCTGCACGCCGGCCAGCATGGTGCGGCTCTGCCACCAGGTGGCGTCGGCCGGGCTGTTGTAGTCGGTGAGGAAGGCGGCGCCGTGGCGCAGGTGGGGCTGGGCGGCGTCGCAG
>WAAD01028762.1:296-35869 GCA_013389945.1 Fregata magnificens | reverse complement strand
TGTCGCGGGCGGGAATGCCCCCCCTCCCATGGCGCCGGGCCCGGTCACCGCCTCTGCCCTGTCAGAACCCAACAGAAGCCACCCGTTTCTTTATTTTAAAAGCTTTGCACGGGGGGGGGGGAAATCAAGTTTCTCAAAAAATGTGAGAAAACTGATTGCGCTTTGCCAGCTGGACTGTTCTGAACCCGGTCGGTCTCGTGCTGTCCCAAGGGCACGGGCCTGAGAAAGAATGTGGGTCTGAGGAGACCTGTGTTGCCACCTCAGCTTCTTTACATTTTAACGAACATCTCGCTATTTTCGTATCTAAATCCAGATCTCTGCGCTGCTTAGGGGCATCGGCTCTGTCAGAGATGGCCAAAGACTGGGTTATGATTTTTAGCTATCGCCGTAAGATCACCCTGTGACTTCTCAGGTTGAGGAATTGTGTAAAGATTAATTGTGTAAAATCCAGGAATCGTGTAAAGCCAAAACCGCTTTTATAGGAGAAAGTGCCTCCAGAAGCCTGCTCAGGAAACGGGAAACTACTCGGTGAGATAGAAACTGATGCGAGAGTCAAGGAAAGGCTTTGTAAACTCGGTGCTCGTTGTATTCCGAGAAAGCCTGAATGCAGCCTGTGGCCGAAAGGGCAGAAAAAACACAGTCTGTTCTGTGAAAAAGATGCATTTCCTTATTTTGAAGTAAACACATGTCTTATATAGAAGTCAACCCTTCACTTCATACGTTAAGAGTTTATCTGAGACTATTCACAAGGTCCGCACAGCACGTACTCATAAGCGAGCCTGGAAATCATTCTGCTGCTGGTAGATGTTGTTATGTACATTTGGTGCTACACATTGGTGCGGTGATTCCTCTCTTTGCTTCCCCAACAGAATATTAACCTGGCCATGATGAGGTAGCCTCTGTGCCGAGAGTCCCCCGGACACCCCCAGCACCACCAGAAGGGATGCGGGCGCGTTACAAAGTCATCGCTGCATCGCTATTGTTCAGGCTGGAATTACACATCTCCAGTGGAAAGTTTGATTTCCGCCACTTCACCCCCCCCTTTTCCTCCGTTTCTGAAAACAAGCCAGCTGCTGTGAAAACGATGCTGAGCTGATGCCATCAAGGCAGCAGCTCTGGAAACGGCACGCTGATGGAGCTTCTCAGGTTGAGTAACAGCCTGGCTGATGCCTGCAGTTGAGAGTGGACACAGCAGAGCAGGCAACAAGGAACAAGAGAGCAGGAAGCCACGTGGAGCAGATGAATGTGAGGGAGGATTAGGATAGAGGTGAGAAGGGGCCAAGGACTCTGAGCAGGATCAGAGGGTATTGTCACAAATCGCACTCAGTGGAGCAATGGGATCATCTGTCCACATGTGGGAGGTTAATGGAAATAATGGGAAAAATTAAGATAAGATTAGATAATGGAAAAAATTCAGCTTAATGCAAAATTCTTGGGTTTAAAGATACTCAGTTTTAGTACCTAAAAACAATAATTTGCTTGAGCTTTTTAACTAATCATTTTCCAACATTTTAAAGTATGTATGTAGGGCCATCCTCAACAGTTTATGTGAAGCCCTTCTGTCATTTCCAGGTTACTGATTCTAATAAAGAAATTCTGAGAAAGAGATATCTGCTGATATTTGCCATCAAAATCCACTCCATACTCGTAACTGCAATTTCATCTGTGACACACATATTTAAAGTACCAGGACAGATCGAGGGATGCAGTCATATTTCATTCGGTAAACCTGCACTCATCTAACTAAAACCAGAATTAAATCTCATGTCCCTATAAATACATGACCTGTGCTTTCCTTTTAATGTCTTACCTGCTGAAATACTCTATCAAAGCATTCCAGCATATTCCCCATAAACCCATTTCCTTTCCAACACAGAAAAAAAGCATCTTCATGTAAAATAACCGTGTCTTAAAAGCACAGAACCCGGATAACTTCTCTAACTTTGCAATGCATACAGGGTGAATAATAGTAAAAATACCTTGGTCAATAAATTCTTATGACTGGGAACTCCCACGAAGCAGAGTGAGTCATCCTGCACAGCAGGAGTGGCCTGAAAGGAAGGAAGGGCTGTTCGATAGATAGGATGGGCACAACAACAAAACTTTCAGCTAACCATCTGTAAAATAAGAACAATATTTGTGGATAAGGTTCGTGACTCTGCTGGGCTTAGACAGCACGGGTATAATGAAACGACAGTGACAAAATGACGTGGCTGCTGCTTCAAAAGCAGGTGCAAGTCTTCAAGCACTTACTGCCCCAAATTGCGCTAATCACGACGATATCGAGTCTCAAGAAAATTTCCTTTCTGTTTAATAAATAGGTAGTCAGGGAAGAACTTAAATATATAAAGTTAACTGTAGAAATCAGCACGTTATTACTTCAATTCTTTTTTGAAGTACACACAGATGAGGTTAAATGAATGAGAACAAGCGGGGAGAGAGTAAGAACAAAGAGAAGAAATGCAAAAAAGGAAAAGCAACATGAAAACCTGAGAGGAAACAGCCTTTTTAAAAGCAGCTCTTACAGGAAATTCTGTCAGCTTTGGGAAGGCCAGAACTCCCGAGGTTGGCAGTCTCGCTCTTCGAATAGGCCTCTTTCTTTTAGAAAAAAAAAAAAAAAGAAAAGCAGTATTTTCTTTCCTTTTGATCAAAAAAAAAAAAATGGCAACAATGTGGTGTGCACCCACAAGCAATTTGAAATAACAAATCAAGAGCACAGTTAGTCGCTGTCCTTCTGCAGCAGTTCAAACCAAGCGCTAACACATCTATACGCTAAGACATTTGACCCATTTGGGGCTTATGAGGTCCGGAATGTTTTTACTAAGCATCACGGAGCAGCAAGCACTTTAATTTTCAGTCTTCCCGTACTGATTTAGCATCAGCATTTGTTCACGGACAAAATTTGAGTGCATACGCTAAGGAAAACTGCTCAGAAGTTTCAGACTGTGATAGCAGAGCTTGGTTGTTCCGTGGGCCTCAATTATGAAAACAGGTTGATAAAAGTAACCCCCAGGGAGAAAAACAACCCGCATTTGCTAATAAATGTAAATAGATAGCTTGAGGATCCCCAAATGAAAACTGCTGTGCATCCAAACATTTCATTACCAGTACGTACATGTCAGTTTACACTAAAAAATGAAGGACAGAAAAGTCCCGTGCTCGCCGTCAGCCTCACAGAGTTATCAGCCACCGGAGCAGGCACTCAAGCAACCTTATGAAATGTCACTTGTCACAATCTGGCTGGTTTGGGCAATGTAAGAAGAAGTTTCCAGCAGTTTCCTGTCCTGCCCTCCGTCACGCAGAGGCTTCGCATGGGCCCCACTGCTTTTCTCAGTGGACGCAATCAAAACAACAGTAATCGCAGCAGACATCCACTCCCCGGCCACCAAATAATCAAAAACATTTATAAGAAAGCAAGCGAGTCAGCAGATTCACCAAAGAGCCAGCAGAAAAGAGTCAAAATTCAGAAAGGGTGGGTGACAATATTCAGATGCTTTTAAAAGTGGATGCGAAAAGAAACCACGCTGCAGTCTCCAGTACTGCACTGGGGAACACAGAAATAAACCTGCTCTAAACTGTTTCTTTTTATTAAGATAAAAGCCAAGCTTTAGGCTTACTTGTTTTTCTATCTTGGTTGAAAACTTTATTTTACCAAGTTGGATTAAATATTTTGACTCAGTCCCAGCTGGGATAATCTCTGTGATTCCACTGAAGCATATAAACGACCTGTCACATCTTTCTAGTGCCCAAAGTGAAATGATCAAAGTGCCCATGTACTATGCAAGGTGGGATTTCAATTCTGTTCTTACCAGCTGGGCGCTGCTTCAGTCTCAGCGCCAACGACAATGATGAAAAAACTTGATTTCTCCAGGAAATGGCCTACAGGCATGTCTAAAACAGGAGAGAAAAGCTGTAGCAGAGTTAAAGCGTCTCACATTTTATTTCAACGGGGATGGCAGAAACTGCAGATGGGGGAATGAGGTTAAGGATCGAACGATCTCTTTCCACATGCAGTGCAACAAATGCAGCTTAGGACTAATGTTACAAATGCATAAGAAATGCACTTCTGTATTAAAATTAAAGTATGGTTTAAAGCCACCCTGTTTAGAGAAGACCTTCTGCAATCAATGATAGGCCTGCAGAGAATGTGAATTAGTTTGGCAAATGTCTGAGGTTTCAGCGCAATCTTTGCCCACTATACTACCAGAATAAATCAGAGAACCGTACTAGTTACTACATATTCATACCTATCACGATTTTATGGAAGCAGAAAGTTACTGTAATCTTACAACTAAAACTGAAAAAGAGAGCTACTAGCCGTGAAAGCAGAAGGTGTTTCATAAAATGGTTTGTTCAAGTTTGACTTTCTTGGTCACTCTTTTGCAGATTATCCTAAATAATCCTGTACGGCAACTACTGGTAGGCGAATAAAAAAGTGTCTCTGAACCTGTTCATGAGAGCTAATCTGCTTCTTACAAGTTTCTGCAAACCCAGGAGAAATGAAAGATATAAGCCGATTAGTTTATCTCTTTTCTGAAGTGGGTCTGGGATGTATCCTCATTTTCTCTCCTTAAGACTGTAACGTTAGGAAGAAATATGCTAAAACAAAAATAAAACATGAAAGGACTGTGCAGCTTTTCACCTTCCTATTGTGGATTCAAACAGAGCCCATCCTTTTAACCAAAACCCATTTTGGTTAATGGATGTCTGGTGGTGTATATGAAATGAACTCATAATCTTTGATTCCTAGCAGATAAGATTTTTATCTTTTATCTTTACTCCCTCTTTTTATTCTGCGGTGTAGTCCTGTGCTGAATTTAAGCAACCACATCTTGCAGCCTACGCTAGACCGTGGCAGTAACATTAGAAGGACCCAAGCCAGCCCTAACTATACTTCCTTCCCCTCTCCAAGACCTCCACTCGCCTGTCCAATACCACCGTGAACGGCTGCCTTTGTAAAGCCCACCGATAAGGGCATTGGGAAAGGCCCATGCACAGATGGGTGCATTCAGCCTTGCAACATCCAGGGGGCTTCTTGGAGATGAGACGTTCCTCAGCGCTCCTCTTCTTCCCTTCTAGCCCTCCCATTCTCAATCAGTACACCAGCAGTGCACTGCGCAGATGAAAGCGTGCCAGAGGAATCGATTAAATTTATTTCTGTATGGTATTACATCTATAGTATAGAGACACTAAATTCACCAAGAATAGTCTCAGGGTCAGTACCACCTTCATTCTTGCACTATAGGGTCCCCTGATGGATGCTCTGCCACCAAAAAATTCCAGCAATATTTAGGTTTCTGACGCGCTGATGAAGTTCCCACTGTAAAGAGCAGGACTTGTTTACCCAGATCCATTTGGATAATGTCTGAGTCCTGTTCTTCATCGACTTGCATAGCTGCGCAAATCCCTCACATGGGTGAGCTGGGGCTGTTTACGCTAACCGTAAAACATTCCCAGTAGAACTATCTTCCAAGCCTGATAAAATGCTATCCCAGAAAGTAGCGTGTGGGTTGGAGGTAGTCATGGGTATCTCACTATGCAGCATGTTGACCTGTGTGACCACAATGAAATTGTTTAACAAATATCCTTCCTGAACTTCCAGCAGAATTCCCAAGATTGTTTTCAATAGAAAGTTGGGTAACTTCTTTTGTCCACTGCCAACAGGGCTGAAATTTTCTTCCCAGTTAATTCTTAACTATCGTTTATGGTCACAATCTGTTTTTTTATAGCACAGCCTGACAATCAGTCTTGCCATGATCATTGTTTTATTAATAGTAAATCATGTTGCTGTTTTATCACTTGTAAAACCCTTTTCCTCATACAAGATGGCCATTGAGAGCCTTAAATAGTTTGTCTTGACTAGCAAGCTGCAGTTTGATTTGTTTGTGACAGAAGAGTCACACCTGGATGCCCAGCTGGAGGATGGCAACACTACCACGTAATTTTGGGATCTGGAGATTGACTGATCTCCCCCAGCTGCTTGTTCCTCCCCCTGAAGCTCCTCAGCAACTTGTCTGCTCCCACATGGAACTGAGTTGAGGCAGAGCTGCTTCCCCATTGCATGACTTGGAGCATACAGTGAATGGTGAGGAGCTACGAGGAGTCTGACCTACAGAGCTGCCGTCTGTCAGTGTGCCCCATCTCTAGTCTTGGTACCCCCTAGCTTACTACGTTCTCCCCTTCATTGCCTGCGTGTCTGTTGATGGTCAGACGATGACCAGTTGAGAGGACAGAAGAGACATTCTCTGTACTCAAAGCCCCCCTGCCACCAACGACTAAATAGACAAAAGCAGGAATTCAGGGAAAATCTATTCAGCCGCTGTAGCAAAAAAAATACTTGGAATGAACAGAATCTTCTGAAAATATAGCTATTAAGCTCTACGAAGTCTATGCAAAGCTACAAAGCACACATGAACTACAGTTTGCAGAGGTTTGTCACTCAGCCATCTTTAGGTAGATGTTTGCAAGAACACTAAAAGCTTGTTTTTGACATCAAGACCATTCCCCTATCAAACATCAATCCCTTGATCTACTGTTCAGAAAGAACAGAGTGCCACAGTGAAATACATACAGTGGCTTTGATATAAGTTGCACGCGGTAGTATTCCCTAACATTTTTGTTTGATCCAAGTCACTCTCAGCTGAAAATGAACATAAAAACACAACAAACATAATGATAATGAGACACGTACCACATACAGTTTCAGGGGGAAAAAAAGAGTCAGTTTTGCAAAATTACAAACAGCGGAAAAGTCAAGGTTGAAAACACTGTGTGTTTGACAGTGCTACCAGCTTTGTTTACAGTAAAATAAGGAACGCTGATTTTGTCGTAGCGTGGTCTAGCGGTTTGACCTTCCTACCAGCATCACAACTGTAATGCTGACTTTTTTCCTGTTCCTTGGCAGAGCACTTAAACATTCCTCATTCCTTCCTGACTATAAAAGTATCTAATACCTATCCATTAACACATCGCTGTGCCTGCTAAGTGCTCTTGGGCAAATCAAATCAAACTTGTCATCCTCCGTGGTCTGTCACATCTATTGAGACTGAACTTTTCCAGGATGTCTTTACCTCCGTTTGAGTGGTAGGTAGCCAGAAGATGGTCCATCTCAGTGGGATAACACAGTACCATTACTGACTTAATGTTACTTTATGTTTCTTCTTTTTCTTTCTCTGACTCTAGACTGTCAGGATTTATGACTCCTCTCTCTTGTACAATTGCTAAGCCTTCTGTTGGTACTACATAAATAAATAGTAGGTAGCTATGGATCTAGTCAGCTTCTGAAGAGCACCCACAACTCCTGCGGCAAAGAGCTGGGAGAAATGCCAGCGCTCTGATATTCTACCCTTCCTTCCCTTTTCTTTGAGTCAACAAAAGCTCCTCCAAAGACCCAAAAGGCTGGGTCCTGTGGGAAAGAGGATACAGTCTGAGGAGGCTAGAGGTTGTGGCCAGGGCTGTGTCTACCCTACCAAGTCCTCAGCTAGAGCAGAGGGCAAGTCACAGTTTCTTGGGAGTGTTAAGTCTTACGATCTTGCAATCATAAGAGGAACTGAGAAGAAGATAAATATGCAAGACCGTTCCCTGGTAGTTCTGTTGTCCATAGGTGTCACTGGAAGATACCTTAATTTTGCAAGGACTACGAATTAATCCTGATCCATAAGGCAGAGTATTGGAACCTCATTCATTGGGAGCAACTGAATTCCCATTTCCTTCTGTGTACATAATTTTTTGAATAATAGGAGAATTTATCCTCCTAGTTTGAAGCATGCAAAATGCTATGTAAACATGCACACTGCTACTTATGGATTAGCAAAGCAAAGAGAAGAATTAAGGTTGTTAGGGAAGGAAACAACATTTTTAAACTCATCAGTGGATACCATAAACAATGGAAAAATGTCTAAAATGCCTTATAAATAGACTGTTTCCTGCTAAATGTATCCTTTTTTTTGGTTTTTGAAGTACCAGTAACAAGCTACCTAAGGGGGAGATTTGAAAATGTATTCAAATAAGAACTCAGCAAGCAAGAAAACCCGTAGTTTTCATAGCTGTAAGCTGCATTCTGCTTGCAACTTACTACCCACATTTTCATCCCTAACACTCAGTTCATGGAAATATCAGAAAGACAAAGTCAAAGACAAAGTTCAGAAGAATGTAGTGATTGCGAAGGGATGGGAAATTCTAAGACCTATATCCTGTTCTTTTACTTGTCAGATCTTTAAAGAATAGGAAATCTGTAGCCTCCTCAACCGTTACTCATTTCTTCCATTTTGGAGCTCAGGAAAATTATTACATCAGAGAATTTAATTACATTGAAAGCATTTCTCCAAGTAGATCAACTGCAAGATTTATCTGACAATTCATTTTTGATATGTTAATTTACCTCCAGCTGTAAGCATGTTATTTTAAAATCATATGAAGAAGTTAAAAACAAGATTTAGCATGCTGATTTATTAAACAATGAATTGTAATTGTTTGCGATGGGGTTAACTTACAATAAGCACCAGGAGAGGGTACAGAGGATAGGCTACATCTTTATAGGATGGTAATATCAATCCCTCCTACTCCTGTTTTCTCGCAAAGATTCAGATGCCTGTCAGCGAAAGGGTGTTGTATTTTAATTAGCATTGAATTGACATTGGAGATTTAGATACCAGAACATGCTTCTCAAAAGTTATTTCTTATATGATTTTAAATCACAGAATGCTCTTTAAAATAGCACCTCATTGTGACTGCCCAGTGTTTTTTTAACCTAGAATGTAGTTTTTGTTGGTCCACTTTTTGGCTTGAGTCATTCTCAAAACACATTTCACACCTCCCCATCAGCCACTGGCTTGTGGCAACTGAGTTTTTGCCACCCGAACTGTTTAACTTCAAAGGTTAAGAAAACAAAAAGGCTCCAGAACATAAACATACATACCTAGCATACCATTTTCATCAACGCTTCAGTGCAGCTCCCAAAGCTCTAAACTAGTATCTGAAATTTTATACAGGTTTGTTCACTCCCGCATGTTCCTATATTTAAAACTAAGAAGTGTCCCTGGATATGTACATTAGTAGAGAAGGCTGCCTTATTGAATGTTACTGTTTTATCAGACACCACCGGATACCATTTTTATGAATCTTATACCCTTGTTTGAGGGCTCTACAAACCCACAGACATATTCAGCTTCTCTTTCATTTTGCTGAACCACCTGTGTTTCTTCTTACCGTGAAGTTGGTTGCATAATGGGTGAATTGTATTTAATGAGTTTTGCCAGATGGGTATCCCTCCGGGGTACTCCCTTCCAATTCATTTATGCAAACATAAACATAATTCCCCACACAGTACCCGAGAGCATGGTAAGCTTCCAGATAATCACTAGGAGTTCTTTTCAGTTTGCCCTAATTTGGGAAAATATTTAAAGTTGTTTTCTTTTTTTTTTTGCACCATTTTGTGTTTATGTCTTCCAGCCATTCCTTGCCCTGCCTGGATCTGAGGCTGTAAGTCCCAAAGGAGCCAAGCTGCAGGCAACTTTCCCAGTTTGTTAACCTGTAGAAGAAATGAAGCTTGAAAGCTTTTACTTGTATTCACCTCATCTCCAGCTCAACTGTGGGCAAGTACAGGTGCTCACAGTTTTAACAAATTCCATTTCTCAGGACAAGAGGCAATAACAACTATTCCCTCATTGGAAGCCACATGGCCAGGTCTCAGTTTAGCAACATCTGGCTTTCCAAACAGAGAAAAAAGAATGAACAGCACTGCACAAACAGATGACACACAACTTCATTAGTCCCCTGAAGTGTACAACAGACAGTTAGCATTTTTCTCATAGTGAACCCAAGTACTCACGGTCAAGTTTCCTTCCAGGTCACAGTTGGGACGGCAGATGTTCTCTCAGTGTGTTATTCTCCTCGCATCCTGCGGTCAGGATTGCCAATTTATTCAGGTTCCAGAGGATAAACAGGAGTTAGCTCAATGAAGCAATTGTTATCCCGCTACGAATCACGTGAGAGAATTTTGCAGGCTTCGCTTGGATTCCTGCTTCAGGGGAGCTAAAATGTGAAGGGGTGAGGAGCAGACCTGGTGGCACAAAGCAAGAGGTGCTTGCAGTTGCTCTCAGTAAGGATGCCTCCTGCTGTCCTGCATGGTTGGAAGGGCACTGGAAAAAACATTTCATACTCAGTGCTAGGTCATTAACACGCCATTAAATTTTTTTGCTATATATCTGGGGCATTTAGGGACTCATCAATGCTCTATAAGTTCTCTATAAACTGATTTGTGTGATCAACAATAACAGACAAATTCAATGTACTTTTGTAGATAAGACACGTACACGTTTATCCTGAGACATTACAAAACAATTTTAATAGGGTTGTAACAGAAAGAAAAAACTTGGTGAAATGTACAGATAACAGCTGGTATTGTTCAGCTGAATATCTTGAGTAATGAAAACTAGGTACGTTTTGTAGAATATAGCAACTTAGAAAAGGAAAAAAGAGATGAGCTGACAGATGGGCTGTGTTGAAGACAGTGCCGTGCTTACTACCCTTGTGCTGTCTGGAACTGGACAGAAAGATTTCCAGTCTTCACAACAAGGACAGATAGCCAGTTGTCTATTTTGTTGTCCCAGCCTGAACCGTAATGCTCTTTCAAACTATGGTGGTGTATAGTGCCATCAAGACTCTTCCAAGCATGTTACGGTTTCTGTAGCTGTACACCACAACTTCCTCCATTTTTCACATTTCCTGGAGCTTGTGGAGTTGGAATTTTCCAGTAAATGGGTAGTTTGAAGACAGATTACCAGGGCTGGCACGGAACAAGCACCCTTGTTAGGTACATGCAGTCCCGGAGCTGTCAAGAGGCAGAATCCACCCTTGTACCACACTTAAAATAGTGAGATACCACCTGGTTAATACAATAGCAGAGCAGCAGAAGATAGATAGTCTATAGGCAGAGGGTGCCAGCGATGCAATGGACAAATACCTTTTGGAAAAACTGAAGGTGAAAGAAAACAACTGGCTTGGGATCTGCAAGGCTAAACCAGAGCATTTCATCGTCAATTCAGAAGATTTAATTACACCTTCTTTTGGAATACTTGTGGAGATAACTTCTCTGGCTATCTCTCTCGTGTATCCATGATGCTATCCATGATGATATGTATCCTGACAATCCATTAAAACTCATGTTAAAATCAGTAGGCTAATGACCTATATATTGTATTTAATAGAACAGAATTTCACCAAGGGTCTCTCTCAGTGAAGGAAGTTATCTTTCTGTGGGATAAAATGAGCATTGCTAAGCACAGTGTGTTGTGATTAGAGATTTTTTTTTCTTAGAAAGACAACTAATGTTCCCTTTTAAGACTTCTGTTATGTAAACACTTTCAGCTCAAGATTAAGTTCCCAGCCTTCTCTTGGATAAGCTAACTAGGCTGAAGTCTTTTTGTTAGACCTATTTTTGGCCTTGGATACTTTGTGATCACTTTGAACTCTCTCCAAATTTTTAACACTGTAAAAATGCTGGATGTGAGAATTGGGTACATTTTAGTATTAATCTTTCCATTAGCATATGCAGAAATAATACAAATGTGTTCACATCTTTTTGTTCACTTATTTACACTGATTTTTAAGTCCTCCTCAGAGATAGCTCTCTACGTGGTCAGCTCTGCAGATGTGGTTTTACTAAACTTGCTTTCCGGACAAAGATCATTTACTTGGAACAAAACAAACTAGACCTGATTCCATATTTAAGTTTACAGTAACTCCTCCTCCATTGGTCTCTTTTGGAGAGGCTGAACCTGGAAAGTTTCAGTCTGAAAACAAAGGCTCCATCGAACCTGGAAGCAACTCAAAATAAGTTATACAGTGTGGGAAAGCTAAGTAAGTAAGCTACTTGCATTGTTTAGACAACTTTGAATATATGAGTCATGGGCAATGAGGAAAGGAACCATCCTTTAAAATCTAAATTCAGAAACCAGCATTTGGGACAGCTTAAATATGCTTTTGTCGCTCGCTTGTAGATGTTGATGACTATAGCTACCTGATGTAGCCATTATTTTAATGTATATTGCACGTAGACTCAAAAATATTCTGCCCAGAAAGACTTACAGGAAGATAAGATGCTGTTCTCACAAATACTGATTTTTAGTTTAAGATTATAGACCATTTATTTAAGTAGCTTTGTGAGCTGAATCACAAGATCATATAGGTACGTCTCTCTCTCTAGTTCTTTGTGTGTCGGACGATGCTAACGTAAGGAGGTACTGACATATGTAGCCTTTTGTCTAAATTGGGTTACTTGCAAACCACCTCAGAGATCATCATGACAGCTCAAAACCTCCGTATCTTTTGCTGAAGGATTTTTGTCTCATTTTGAAAATATACCAAGAGAACAGACAGTGTTCCGGAGCTTTGCGTAACGTTGCTGGAAGCCTTTCCTGGAGAGGGACAGGGTGATGCTGGATTTGAATTGCCTAGGCTTTGGAAGTTGTGAGGCATTTAGCTTTTTGCACTATTTTGCCATTCACAGATGATACAACATTAACTGGGGAGCTGTATCCATAGCAGAAATATTTTAAAGCTTACTTGTTCCTTGTACTGTCCTCAGTGCATGGCATTTTTAAGGCTACAGCAATTTATATCGAGACCTGACAGGACATTTTAAAATATTTTTTTGGTCAAAAATGTCAGCTAGGGAACATTGGTATGGATCCCGATGACTCTCGTGATTGAGAACCAGTCAGGGAGATAAGGTTGTTGCAACATTGTCTTTGCTCCCAGTGATAAACTTAAAGTGACGCTTCTAAAGCAATCAGTTTGAATCCCAGAGATTTTTATTTGGAAAAAAATTAAGACTAAATTGTTTGAAAGCTTTGTCAAGTAAATGCCATCTGGAAGACTAAAAGACAAAACTCTCTTTCTGAGTTTTGAAAAATTTAGTCTTGGACTTCGTCCTAAGTTAGGGAAGAAAAAGAAATCTCAATCTCCAACTCTCGGAGTTTGCAAACATGAAAACACTTTCACATTTAGCCACTGATTTGTTTTGCTTCATTTTTGGTGCCTCACCCTTAGAATAAAGATTATCAAATGGCAGTCTGTAATTTGTACGAAGACTTTTCTCCTAATGGTTTGACTTTGTTTTTTTCACTTTATATATTATAGCCTACTTCAAAAATTGTCAAGACCATTAACAGCAGAGTAGGTGAGGGCCATATGAGCATGCAATTAGAGGAACCTAGTGAACGTGTGATTCCCTGCAGAGAACAGCAACATTCATTTGGACAGTGGGTTTCGTATCTGTTGAAGTCTTTCTTCTTAATAGTATTAAAAGTATCGTATGTGTAAATTGTCTTCAGGATATTAAAAGATTATCATGTTATTGCCAAGAGTGAGCATGCAGGGCCTGCTTCCAAACAAATCCAATAACTGCTTGCTTTTCGTCCAACATAAGGTTGCCTCTTTCAGCTTTATTAATATGTTTAATGTTAGTGAGATGGTTATTGCTGTTTCGGGGGCTGTTTACTATTAGTTTTGGGAACAAACTGATATTAAAGCTAGAGTCTAGCTCTGATTCTCCCACTGCTGATGATGGTGATCCTTTTTTGCACCTTCAACCTCTACCTAATATCCGTGTCCTCCTATAGATGCTTTGTGATCCATTACCACTGTAATCACATGAACACAGGTGCTCCTATGAAAAACAAGAAAAGCTCTTGGGAAGCAAACTTCTGTGACAACTACTGCATCAGAGATGCTCCCAAGGCTGACGGCCTCTCCAGTGCCTCTCCTGGGCTGAAACAGTTGGAAGTTCCTTAGCGAGCTCTTCGACAGGCACTTTTTCTCTCTGCTGTGGGAAGGACTGGTGCAGGATGAAGATGCTGACCCACCGGTGTGTATTTTTGGTCTGTTCTTTTTGGTCAGCGTGGCTTCACCCATCTGTTTTTTCATTGCCCTTGCTCTTTTTCTTTGTTACCAGCATAGCAGAGCTGCCTGGCTTCTGTTGGGCCAATACAAGTGCATCTCTCTTACCGGAGTGCACCAGAAGAACTGGCCTCTATAGACGAAAGTGTGGGGTTTTTTTAACCCCTCTTCTCTTCTTTTGCTGCCTTGCCCAAATGATGAGCAAAGCCAAACTCTGGTCCAGAAGCATTGCTGAGTCTCTGGCTAGTCCTGTGAGCAGCCTGCCAGCTCCACTGGCCAAACCAAATGTCTGCATTAGCCCTAAGGGAGGAGGATGAACCATTTTATGGCAGCTGTAAAAGGTCAGACAGTAAATACCAGTGCTACTGCTCATCTGTTGTCCCAACTGATCCAAGTAATTTGGATGTGTGTGTGGTATGCATGTGAGTGATGGTTCAAAGCTCTCTCCTGGCTCTTCGAGATTCAGGTTACAAACTAGAGAATTAGCAAAAAACTTAGTTGATTAATTTGGGTTTGTTCTATCTAGTTTGAGACTGCTCGCTCAAATGAGATGGTTCTCAAGACCTGTAACACTTGAAAACCTTTGTCTTAAAATACACATTCTGCCTTTCCTGCATAAATCTGTGCAAGGTCCAGAGCTTTTTGGCTTTGTTTTTTGTTTACAAGCATGGGGGCATTCCAACAGATTATAAATATCTAAAAGTCTATCTAAATTGTTTCACAGTCAGAGATGTACTAGAAATCTTCTAATTTGGCTTCTCCTAAGAACAGAACCAAGCTGTTCCCATTGTGGTGATTAGTTTTCCTATTATGAGTTTAGTAGCCCTTTCCTTCTGCTTCCAGAGTTGTTTTTGCAATGTGTTTACATGTTCTCATTTCCTTCAGCCTTATCTCTCTGCAGGGATGTATTCAGGAGATTGCTTGAAACATCCAATAATGCTACTCATCTCAAATTCTTGTCTTTAAGAAAGTTTTGCTTATTTGTATGTTACCGATTATATTCTGCAGAAGAACAAGAACAGCAAGAAGAAGTTTTATTGTCCTGGAATGCTTCCTACTCTTCCCCTTACCCCCACAAATGATAGTTATACCAGAATTTTTTCTCATCTAATTATATTATTTGCAGTCTTTCCATATTAGAATTATCTGCAAACTTTTGTGAGTTTTAAAAAAGAAAAAAGGACAACTTTTCCCTGCTCTCTATCCACTTACATACTGTAACATAAAGATATCCTCTACATTTTTCAGTGATGTCATTTGGAGGGACTGGGATGATGATGAAAGTTGTGAGAAATAGTCAGTGAGAAGAGCCAGCTCTGAGGTCAGCCTCAACCTCCTGGTTGAGGAACTATTTGTGCTGCAGTGGGTCACCATTTTAAAAACATCTGGAGAAATATCAAATCTTGCGTTTGGAATTGATTCATTATCAAAGTAGGGTTAAAGAAGAACCGACAGCTAGAGAAGCTGATGAATACTCAAAAATGTACTCTGCTATGTGAACTGCTGAAGAAATGGGACAGCTACGTCTCCGGTAACCCTTCTGGGTCATTAGCTACTTGAAAATTTAGGGGAAAAAATAAAAAAGAAAATAAGTAAGTGCTTTGAAATTGCAGCTTTCATTGCCTGCATATCCATGGGCTAACATGCAGATGCCTTGCACATTGCACACAGAATATAAAGAATGTACAATTAACGTGAAACTGGATTAACTCTTCTGTTTGGAATTATATGGGAAATCTGGCAGCATCAGGGAGAAAAATCTCTTTTCTCATGTAAATGAGCATACAAATGCCTTAATTATGACTTGAGTGATTAGGCACCAGAAGCACTCACGACCAGAAATATTTTGTATTTTAAGAGGGGTAGTGGGGCACAAGTATATTGGGCAAAATGTTCCATTTGTTATCTGGCACAGTATAATAAAGATTTTTTTGCTTTTTACGATAATGTATCATTGTATTAGATAACGTACTGTGTTTTAATCCTAACTTTTATATCCATGGTCTTTGGTTGTCCCGACACTTTTGAGCTCTGATCAGCACCTGGTATTTATGGTTTCTTTCTTCCACCTCAGTTCCTTAAATTCATCTTCATTTGGATTAGGAGAACTCCTAACATCAAAGTCTACCCTTCCACCCGCTACAGATGCTTATATCATACCAACAAAGCTCATACTTTGCGCAGTGCCAGATTTCTGAGTCACTCAAAGATTTTAAAAAACCTGAAATTTATAATGGTGCCTTGGAAAATATGACATCACTGGGAGTTTCTCACAGAAGTTTTCTGCTCTGAGACCATCCGGCAGGCCACGCTTACACAGTTCCCACCACGCAGAGTTTGGATTATCCTAAATCCTCAAATTCTTTCTTGCCACCAAATCCCAGAATTGATCAGGCCTGCAGAGCGAAGGGGTGAAAAGTGGAGGACAAGTAGAAAACAGATGTAGAAAAGATCTTCAGGAACACCACTTATCAGTGCATGGAATGAAGCTGAGTTCCTATGTAAGAAAGCATAGAATTAAAACTACAATAAATCCACCATGAAATGGTGATCTAGGTTATATGATACTTAAGCTCCATCAAAGCAGTTTTGGCCCTATCTGTATTAGTTTGTCAAACAAACATTATAAAGGTGGCTATGCTGGAACAGCAGTGTTTAGACTTCAGCACTTGTTTTCAAACATGAGTCAAAGCCCGGAGCCTTGGCATTCACAAAGCTAAAGTTTATTTTGAGGGTTTGGATGCGGCAAGCAGGTGGTCTGAGCAGCTGAGCACTAAAGGAATAACCAACTGAAGTGGTTATTGTGCTGGAATTATCCATAGTGCAGTGTGAAAATGGGCAATCAGTTGAAAGAAGAATTATCTTTTAAGATGCTTTACAATAAGTAACATCATCCAAAAAAACCCAGCACTTGAGGTACTTTTTCTTCTTCCTTGGAAGCCTTCCTAAATTCCTAGGTACCACCTACTACGTATCTTTTCAGGACTGGACCTTCAACTTTTTGTTCTCCATCCGTAGGTGAGAATTTTGGGCCATCATTACAGTAATAGTGGCAGATGGCACAGAGCTACATGACCAAACTTACTATTATTCCTTCTGCTCACCACAGTTGAGAATTTTCTTTTTCTTGCAATTTCTTTCCTTGGAAAGAGTGCTGATGCAGTTGAGACAACTCTTACTCCCCTTTCCCCCCAGAAAAGTTGACTACATTGAGCAACTAATTCCTCCAGTAGAAGGTAGGAGGAACAGTGGGGAATTACACACCAGACACTGTAGGTTAGGAGCTTAGATGTGCACAAAACCAGCAGCTAGGAAAAAAAGGCAATTCTTCATGTATTGTCCAGTATAGTCTTTCTGAATGTCTCTTTGCAGGCGGCAGCGTGGGAGGAAAACTTGGAATTCCAAAATACAGTCCTGGTATCTAAAAAAGCTCTTTGCAAAAGGAACTGACTGCAGGAAACAGAGCAGGGCAGAAGATTTAAAAATTGCTCTTAAATTTGAAACTTTACTTTTGCTTTTTTTTTAATTTGCTCAAATGTAGGAAGCAGTGCTCTCTCTTTCCTGTATGGGTGAAATATTTTTCTATGGATGCTCCATTTCAGCAACATGATAACTTGCATGTGGCTTTAGAAAGCTGGTACAGTGGAGACCATGCAGTCATTTTCCCAGGAGAATACGAGGCTGTAAACTTATCCCTGTTAACTAAAGACATTATTATTGGACCTTAGTATTGTATTCTCTTACAATTTACCTCTGTCTTTATGAACCATAGCTCAAAAGCAGTCCTGATCAACAGTTCTTAGCAAATGGTAGGGAAAAATACGTTTACCAGAGCTTTTAACAGGATTAAAAACTTGCAGTGTGAAAATAAACAGCAGAGTATAATTTGTTAGCTACTACCTAGGGAAAAAATACTGTGCAACTGGAATACAGTACAGTAGGAATTCAGTGAAAAATCAGTTTCATAAAACAGATGTATATATAAAATATACATATTTTAAAGCAGCATAAAGTTAAGCAGTAATAGCACCTCTAAAGTAGGCAGGTTCTCTTTCCTGATGGCTCTTGAAAGGTATGATTTGGGGTTTGGTTTGTTTTTTTTTTTTTATAAGAACATTGACATCAGCGCTGTATTTAACACTCCCATAAGGTAACAGGTTTAATAAGAAATTATCATCAGCAAACTTTCCAGCCATGCTTCAGCAAATCACACCTTGCAGATTTAAAGCCTGCAAGCACCGTTTATCTAAACGCCTCCACTGACTTGCGCACATTTCCTTGATCAGGTTGATGCCTACACTGTTATATGGTGTCACATCTTGCAAAATACGGCATCGGGTTCCAAGTTTGTCTTTTACTCCATCAATTTTTTATGCTTTTTAGTATCCTGAAAATAATGCAAAAGTGGTCCTTCAGCTGCCCGTCCGTTCTGGTGTGCTGTTTTAATGTGCATCACCTCCAGGGGAGAACGGTCACTGAAATACATCCTGCTAAAGCTGGCCCTTCTGCGACATGAAGGCTTGTGCTGACCAGTAAAGCAAGGCTCCCAGCAGAAATACAGATAAACTGAAGCTATTTCTTGCACCTCAGCCTTTTAGCCCCCCCTTTTCTGCCCAGACACAGGCACACTTAAAATGCATGTGCTTCACCAACACTAAGGCAGCATCTCTTGCTTCTTTAAATGACCTCCTCATCCTTCTAGGCCCAACCTGCTTTCAAAAACCAGTGCCTCATGCAAAGCTACTGGTGAGGACTTTTTATTCAGCGTATTTTAAGGATGCCTTAGTGCAGCTTTCTGTTACTGCTGAAACAAGGAAATACCAAACAGGTTTCAGAGCTCTTGACAGTATCAGGAGAAAAGCACCAGGAGGCTAGGGAGCAGGCAACAAGGGAGATTTGGAACGAGGTGATAGAAAATGTCAGTGAATCTCAGAGCTCATGTGTGCCAGTGAAGCGTGCCCTTCTGCTGCATACAGCAAGGTCACACACTCTCAACAGACGATATTTGAACTGAGAAAGCGCTTTTAGGCAGCCATTTTCAGGTCCTTCTCCTGTCAAAGCTCCGAGTGAGCTTCTGATTAGAAGCGTTCATCACTTCATCTTTTTTTTTGCTGTTTTTAAACTCTTATTGCATCCCTTTTTCAGAGACAGGTAAGGCATCACTATCTTGCATGCTAAGCCACCCACCTCAGTAAAGTTCTATCTGTGACATCAGCTTTCCCCTGGCTGTCATTCCTCACCGCATTTTTGATTTGGAGGCAGGAAAAGAGATCAATTAGGTAATTGTAATGCTAATTTGGTCAGTTTTCTTAGGAACAAATTCAGTATGGGCACACTTTTAACACATGCTCTACCTATCAAGCACAAATGTTTCTAAGTAACTCCATAGAAAAAAATCTTCCTATAAAGAAACTGCTTAAGAGCAAAGATTGCCTTTCAAGAGAAGGACTCATCCTCCTTGGAGATAGAGGTCTTGAGATCAGGGGGATACCATTAGTGCTGATGCCACAACTGACCACTTAGTTTTCCTTTAAACTTTCTCCAAGTAAAGATCATAGCATAGTTCTGTTGAATTTTTCTCCATTGGTGGAAATCTCCCTACAGCTGCAGACGTTTTTCCATTCTTACCCTGGAGTATGTTATGTGACATGCTGCCTGAGTACTGCCGTGTAGAGGAGATGAATCTTCTGCATATTTAACAGAGCAACAAAAGGCAGACTCTCAGCCTTCCTCTGAGACTGACTCTAAATACCACCTCAAAGACAAAAGTGAACTTGCTGTGGTTTTCATCTCTCTTGTGCAGAGATACACAATCTATGCCTTTGAGGTTTGTGTTCTGCTCACCGGGCTTTTGAAACTGAGCAGTCCATTTGCATGAACGGCGGTTGTGTTTTGTTTAATGCAGCATGGTGCACGCAGTCAGGCAGGCAAGCACGAGGTCCAGAAATTAAGATAAAAAGTGAGTTTAATGGCAACTTTGTAACTTGTTGGTAGCACTGTTAATGTTATGTGAGAAGTTTTAAAACAAGCAAGATAAAAATTCAAGTAGCCAACTAACAAGTGTTATCCTTCATCTTGTGGTTTTGACACTAGTGTCAGTATTACTCTTCTCCTTTTTCACTTGGCACTGGAAAAGCAGAAGAACCTGTGATTGTTTCCAAACCCCGTTATGAGATCTTTGTGGTATCAAAAGCCCAAGATACAAACCTAACGCACCTTCAGTCGGTACAGCAGAGAACAGTCAATGGTGTCATGGCTGCTGAATCTGGCCAGGTGACTATAGCAAATTGTGTATGAAGGTGTGAAGGAACTGGCATCTGTGCTCACTGGGGCTTCTCTGACCATCACAGTGAGATTACGGGAGCTCAGGTAGCTCGTTCTTCTTGAATTTCAGATAATTAAATTTGTTGTACAAGAGATGGGAGCGCTCTGGCAAGCTGTCTTTTTGAAACAAAGCACAGATCAATTTACTGACACAGTAAACTCATCACAAGCTCAGTTTTTACTGTGAAAACGTACATGTCATTTCAGGTTAATTTTCAGTTTTCTGTACCCAGGCTGTTTAAGCTCCTCATTAGCATGTCAATCCTTGTTTAGACTGTGCTATTCATTTCTGGCGCGGGAAGTGTAGGCAAGGATTATTGCTTTCCCACTTAATTTGCCCTGACGGATTAGATATTAAAAAACAGACTGAATATTGTTAAGCAGCATTTTCATGCTTGACACTCCTTAATATGTAAAACACTAGCACATAGATAAAACCAACTAAGCTGTAATTTGTAGATGCTAAATAGTCCACGGCACCTTCCCCCTTCACAGCCTGTGACCCCAGCAGTCCTCAGGACTGGGTATCCTTGCAAGCTCCATCCCAGCAGCAACTCCAGACGTAGGCCTGTGACCTACACAATTTCGTACGTTATTACACCAGGCTGTACTCGTAAGTGCCAATTAATTTTTTAACAATTCTTACAAGCAACATGAAATCAGGTATAACCTTTTTCTTAATGAACAGGGCACTGGTGTTGAGCTGTGCCCAAGAAGCACACCCACCTCAGAGAGTTACAGAATTCATCACTGCAATAGTACCAGAACCAGTGAGACCTCACATCATAGCCAGGGTGGCATTAATGTTGAGGTAACATTTTTTGTTCTTTTTCCAGTAATAGTAAGTAATAGCTTTACAGTTACAAATTAGAATCATTTTTGTAAATAGACCTGAGAAACATCAACTTCACTCTAAAAAGAGAATTTCTATATCTAGGACTTAACATGAAAGTACTCCAAGTAAAACCATGTTTAGCTAGCATCATAGAATATCGTACGTGTGCTTGATAATCCCTGGTATCCTATTCCACCTCCTAAAACCTACCACAGTAGAAGCAGGGAAAAGTTAACAGTAGTTATGTAGCTGAAAGCAGACTCCAGCAAGGGGCTCCACTACACATCAAGACCTGATCAGAACAAAACTTTAACTGAAATAGCAGGACTCAGTCATGGAAACGCCAGCGAAGCTGCTCTCCAAAGGGAGGCCAGCTCACTAGAGTTCATCTGAATTTTTCCCAGTATTGCCAGTTGTGTGTCTGCACATGTACAGACTGCGGTAGTGCTGAACAGCCTATAGCTGTAGGGCCCTTAAGCTCTGGTCTGTGCTCACCTTGCACCCACCCCTCTTGCCTCCTGCTTAAATGCTGACTTGTTTTGAAGACCAGTGACAGCTAGAGAGGAATTTAGAGAGCTTTAACAGATATTAGATCATACTTAAGACTTGTAGGCTTGATACAGAAATTATTAAGTATAGTTCTCTTTAAAACCACTGGACATCTGCTTCATTTTTCCAGTTTTGTGTTAGTAACACAACTGAGATAACACAATGTTTGAGGGGCAAGCCAAGGAAAGCAAGTTTTGTCTGGATGCAATAAATACAGATGTGGAAAGGGAAGGTGGCTAACACTACAGCACATCTCTCAATGTCCATCCCTTCTGATTCCCTAACAGGTTGTTCCTGGAGAAGAAAAACAATCACGTTTTCAGTAACGGTGGCATGGAGTGATCATTCTTCAATCTACAGAAAAGTCTACAGAAAGGAATCAATCAGCAGAAAAGACTGTAGAGTTTACCGCATCAGACAATGCGGAAGAAGATACACGCTCCAAATTAACCTCAGATTTAAGTTTGGAGAGGAATACTGATACACTTGATGATATCAAAGATAGCTCTGTAAGTCATAGCTGGATATCTAAGCCTCCAGAAACAGTGCTTCACTCTTACCTAGTTTTTAAGAACTCCTCATTAGAAATACAAAAAATGTTGGGCTTGCTTTAAACTTCACTCACACACCAACATCTCCCACACCCCTGTAAGCGCAACTAATTATTGGTTCTGAAAAAGCTTTCCAGTTGGATTAGTGGGGAGGTTAATCTCGCCAGGCTCGGTAACGTAACAAGTTTCATACTGAGCTGTGCCCACAGACGTCTCCCTGTGCTGCTGTGGCCCTGCAGTACAAAGCATGTGCGAGAGGTAGCACCTGCCTGCTGCGGCCCCAGGCCAGCACAGCTGGTTTTGTGGCCATGTGGTAAGAGAGATAACGGAGTTTTGGCCAAAAAAAAAAAAACCCAAAACCATTCATACGTGCACATTTATTGTAAACTGGAATGTTTCTCTCATCTTGTTCAGACAGATGTTCCTGCACAACACGGCCTGACTGTAGAAAACCCTTGAGAGTAATCTGTACCTGTGGATACCCTGTGTCATCCACCCCTGCTCCAGGTTACTTCCCAGGTGCTAGTCTGAGAGGTACAGAGGAAACCACACCTCACTGGAGGGCTTTTTATCTCCTCTGTGTCGATATACTTCTGCAAGCACCAAGGCAGCCAGCTAAGCTTTGAACGTCCGGAATCCACAGGCTGCAATTTCAATGAATTCTCATTAAAGAACTGCTCTCTTTCACATGTATTTGGAATGAGGAAGCGTGACTATTTTGGAGTAGCAATGTAAATGAATGCTGCCTCAGATGAAGGGCACAGTTCACGCTTCCGAGATCACTTCAGGTTCTGCAGAGACAAGCAGCACCACACCAGTCTTGAAAAAGGTATTCCATGTTCCTGCATTATCAGAATCAGTAAAAGAGCTCATCAGCTGCCGTGCCGGGAGGTGTAACATGGCATGCAGTAGGCCAGTGGCTGGCTGCAAAGGAACCAAGTGCTGCCTGGCATGGTCAGAAAACCACTGCAGCAAGGGCTATGTGCACAGTTTATTAGTCAACAAAGAAAAATCCCCACTGAGCCCAAGTTCTGTAATTTGAAATTTGTTTGGCAGAGAATGGTTTTAGACAATGAAAAGGTTTCCTCAGAATGCTTTATACCTCCTACAACCAAAACAAGCAACACACGGCTTCAAAATCTAAATCCAAATCCAAAATTAAATGTGTAGCATATAAGTCTTTAAAAACAAACTCTTTATTAAGAATAAAATCATACAACTTGCAGTAAATTCCCTAAGGGCACAATATATTATTACAGAGCTGTACTTGTACTAAGGAACTGAAATGGCAAACAGGCTGGTAACAGCAAGAAAGGGATTCGAGAGAGAAACACGCTTTTGTCACAGTGGAAAGACTTCACTGAACTTCCATAACTACCACCTGCCCCTCCCTGGATCCCCACAGCCTCCTCTGTAGCCACTGCCTGCTCCTCCATACCCTCCTCCTTGACAGCCTCCCCCACCTCCGTAGCCTCGCCCCCAGCTACCTTGGTATCCTCTTCCTCCTGAGCGCCTGCCGGCGTAGTTGTCACCACCGTACCCTCTACCTCTGTAGCCAGAGCCACGTGGGTAACCTCCCCAGCCTCTGAGGCCACCTCCATTGTTGTAGCGAGCCATTTTGGGGGGGCGAGGACCATCTCCAAACCTGGCAAAGAGAAACATTATATACTTGATACAATCTTACGGATCCCATTTTTTTTTTTAATATTATGAAGAACAATCGATTGCCAAGATACTCAGTTAAGATGCCTCTATTTTCTGTTAACAGAATATGATGTTTGAATTACAGTTGCACTTCTGCACCTTTTCCACTTCAGTAAAGAAAAGCTGGGAATGGCTTGCCATGCCACATAAACAGTCCCTCCTCTAAATCTCAGCTAGGTCTACACCTGAGATGGGAAGTCTTCCCCTCAATCTCACTTCTCCAGCTCACATAAATGCATAAGGAGCCCCGTTCCTGTTTATGTGAACACAGTGATCTTTATTTTGCTCCTCACAAAACACAACGAAGTGTACAGCTAAGCTGTTCTTTGTTTCGATCTTTAAATTACTAACAGCTCACAGGTGTTTTCATTTTTCTTTGCTTCAGAAACAAGGCATGACAACAAGGGGCAATGGAGGGGTGCAAGCACAGCCAAATATTTATTTCCAGAGACATAGATTAATAGGTTTGCCTAAAATAAATTTGGATTATCTTTTCTTTAAAAGTCATTGTGTTTTGGAAGAGGCGATGACAGCTTTTATTCTTGAGAGCCATTTGTCCTTCCTGTGGAAACAGGCAGTGATCTGTCTACATCTGGCTTTGAACATGACAATTTTGCATACACTCAGACTATTAACTTTGAAAATAAAGCCTAAAGCTCCTGTCCACATGGGACAAGAGTCTTCTGGTGATTTTAGCTCTGGGCTTCTGCAGCCACTGTGCAGGGAGGGAGCAGTGGAGCTGACAGCTCTGACCTGCTCTCTTCAGGCTCTTGGTGTCCCTGGGGGCAGAGGTGGTGAGCACTTCTCGCCCCAGCACTGCGACTGCACAAGCCAAGGGAGCCGAGCTAACCTTGCATTGGCAGCCATGAGGCTGATGCCTGCAGCTGATGGCCTGGAGATCTGACGGATCACATTCAGCATTCGCTCATTTGCTGGGTCCAGCTGCCGAATGATCTCCGGGTCTTTAGTCACTTCCACAACAAGAGCCTCCATTGCAGCACGCAGAGCAGTGATGCAGGCAGCCGCATTGTGGGGCATCTTCAGCTTGATCCTAGGGCAGAAAGAAGTATATTAGATGTATCATGACTTCTAGGAGAGAACCTGTTACGAAAGGTGTTCTGTGGAGTGGTTTTTTCATTGAGTGCTGCACATACCGAGCCAGAAATCTATATTCTCATCTTTGAAATTGTAATTTGTCAATGAAGGGACGTGAAATTCAGGAGGCAAATTTGCAAGATCCCTAAAATTTGACATTGTTAAATCTCAAGAGCAAATTTAAAGAGAAGGATAGTTATGTTTTAACATACTCAGATAACACCAATACGTAACCCCTAGCATCAAAATAGAAAGATATAAAAATATAAAGTAAATTAAAAACATGAGGCTCCTCAAGACTTTGAAAGGCCCAGGCCACCCTCAAAAATATTAGTGAATTAAGCTCAAGCAATTCTTTGCCTCCATTTTACTGACTGGGGGGGGGCGGGGAAAGACATCCAGATGGTATTTGGTCATGGCCATAAAATGTATGCTGCCAGAGGCAACCAAGAAATCCTTAGCATTTCTCCCCTCAAGCTGTGTTTCCGAGACTTAAAAACAAGGTTTCCTCAGCCTCTGCCTGAAGAGGAGGTCCAAAATACATAGTACCTTACCCAATAGGACGAGAGGAAATGGCCTCAAGTTGTGTCAGAGGAGGCTGAGATTGGATATTAGGAAAAATTTCTTTACTGAAAGAGTGGTCAAGCATTGGAGCAGGCTGCCCAGAGAGGTGGTAGAGTCACCATCCCTGGAGGCGTCCAAAAAACATGTAGACGTGGCACTCCAGGGCCTGGTTTAGGAGGCATGGTCGTGTTGGGTTGATGATCTTAGAGGTCTTTTCCAACCTTAATGATTCTATGATTCACGTTCCAGTTAAAGGGGGAAAACTCAGCAGTTTTTATGGAAACTGCCTGGTATCATGTTTTCAATTTAAGCAGATAATCTGCATGCAACAGTGCTGCTAATATAAACCCCTCCCTTCCTCATAGGAAACAAAGGTAATGCCTTCACAATTAACTTGTAGGGCACAGCTTGCTCTAGGGTTCCTATTCTATAGAGATTTATGTCTGTCTTACTAGCCGCTCCCCCTTAGTCTGTGTTCTTTCATAGACCTGAATATTACGAGCACCAAGAAGGTCCGTACCAGTCATCTACCAGAATGAGCTCCCCATCCGACAGGACTTTCTTGGAGGCAAAGAGAAGGAGCTGCAGCGGGCTCACCAAGGTCATTGCTTTGGCAGAGATGGCTCGTGTTCGAATCTGCAGGTGGAAGAGGAATACAGCTCTTGAAACGGAAACCAGATCCCTACACCTTCCTCTGGCCACTGAAACCATAGAATTTTGTAAAAACAACGACACAAAAAAAAAATCTACGTATAGTGTTAGGAAATTACAAGAGCACACACACTTACAAAATTGAATGCTAGACAGATGTTTACAGGGATTCAGCACTGGCTGGTGTCAAAAAAAACCCCAAACTACCTGCCATTTAAAAGTATTCATTTTTCCATGACTGCCCATCTGTAATTATGCAGCTGACATTTTGCAAGAGCCATCTCATGCTTTGCCAGCCTAAAAATGACCAAGGCATAGCTGAATTATCTTCCCACCTTCTGCATTGCTGGGGCTGTGATGAAAAGCTCGTGTTGCTTCTTTAGTAGGGTCCTACACATGCAAATTTGGAAGTTGCTACACATCCGTGCAACCAGCCTGCTTTGTCATTTTATAGAAACAAGACCTTAAGCTTGTACCTGAAGTGAGCACTTGGACAACAACAAGCCATCTGACCTGAGCCAGAGATAACAGCACTGACTACATGGGCTACTGCCCTTCATTTTAAAGAGGAACTGAAGAGCAGTACTTAGGATTTCAGCCTCCCACCCTGACAGCTGCCTCTCTCCCTCCTTTCTTTCACACAGGAGCATGATGGGCAAAATTCATTGTACTTGCTCGTCCTCAGGGAGAAGATTTGCTGCTGCCTGTAAGATACCACACACACTCAAAAGAGATAAGCTGCCAGAAGCTGGAAATTGTGGCAGAAAAATGGTCACAATGAGGAGTGTTGAACTTGCAGGTCAGAGAACGACTGCCAAGTGCAGCAGGAAACAGACAACCAGACCTCAGAGAGAAACTTTCTTTTAGAAAGTACATACTGGGTAGGGAGAGACCTGCACGTAAATCCTTCCCTCACCCCAGTGCTGTCTTAGCCACTCTTAAGCCATCATCTTCGTCACGTTTAATTTCCCATGTGTATTTTGATTTAATAAAGCATAGCTTTTTGAGTTCAAAAGTCTCTTGGTTTTTTTTAGAGGAGCTCACTTTACAGAGATGGTCAAGGCAGATCAAAGGTCTGATCTGCTTGGGATCGTGTCATAAAGGGTGAAGACAACACGAAGCCTCACCACAGCTCTGAACTATGTATGTGGAAATCCAGAGTATCAAGTCGAGCCCCCAGCCAGTGCCTGAAGGAGTTAAAATTCCATTTGTTAGCAATGAAGTAGTTTATCTGGCATTACTAAAAGAAGTTGCATGTCAGCAAAAAGGACTGAGGATATAAAAGTCACCATAAATAAACTGTAATTCTGAACTAACCAGTGTAGACAAGGTGACAAAAAAGAAACGCCTACAGCATCACCTCTGCCGTAAGACCTTAAGAGGCTCTCCTTACCGCAAGAGGCTTTGCTAATTCGATGCTTATTCTCAAAAACATCTTTACAGCACTTCACAGGCCGAAGGAACTGTGGTGTTGTGCACACTGGTTTCAACAGGTGACAGAGTGCATCAGGGCCTCCCCATCACTGCAGTGGAGTCACTGTGCACAGGCAGCACAAGCAGGCTGGCAGCCCAAAGACTGTCTCACGACTACATCCTACACAAAGGCATTGCCTTCATTTGCTCCTTGAAAGAAGTGTGAGCAGGAGCAGTTGCATTCATGGTGGCCACCACTGGAGCGCATGAAAGCACACAGTGTAGGTGTATGGATGTACACAAACTTAATGGAGGAAAAGGTCATGGGGACCCTGGGGATAGCATCTCGGGGTTTTTATGAGATGCTTGGGAAATGGGAATTGCCCTCGAGAGATGACAAACTACCTACATGCCAGAAAGGGAGCACCCCACTGCCATATTACATGTTCCTGTTTTCTCTCTGGATTCATAAGTAGCAGAAGTGATAAGGGCAAAAATTCTCCAGTGTTTAATTAGTACGGTAGAGCTCCTAAAGCAATCTCTTAAAGAAAATACTAAGTTAGATCCTTCTCTACAACCTGGCTGTTTTCACAAAACTCACAGGAACTTTCTGTGCAGCTCTACTACTGAATTTGGTTGATTGAAAGTTACTGTAAAGGCTGAGTGACACCATGACCACATAAGGTTCACTTGCTGAAAAAAAACCAAACCAAACCAGAACAAAAAAACCCAAAAAAACCCCCCAAAAAACCCCACAACCCCAAACCTCCAAAAAACCAAAAAACAAGCTAAACATTACACACTGTATTTTTTTTCTTATGGCTTCTTTACCAAAAAGAGCCTCTTAGACAACTTGATGGCACGTGAACAGGAACAAATTCAAAATCTTTACCTTTTCCCCAAAAACGAAAAAAGGCGATGGATACTTGATGTCCTGGTTGCTGAAAGGGCAGTTGACAGATGACTTGTGGATGAGTGCATTGTGCCCCTCAGTGGTAAGAATTTTCCTCTTCTCCTTGTGGTAGCAGACATTGGGGTAGACCCCAAAAGCAAGCAGGGAGATGACAACATCTAGATTATTATCTGGTCCAGTGTTGTTAAACGGTTGAGTCATCAAACATTCTGTTGACAGAGAACAGAAGACTGGCTTGCATCCACGGGTCATGTAGGACAGCACAGCAGAGTTGTTTAGGATCCTGGACCAATGCATGTTCTGATTCAATCAACTGGTAGATGTGCATCTGTTCTCAAATGACCTCTGCCCTCAAAGCACTCCAGTTCTACATTCAAACTTCAATTTATTCATGGAGAGCAAAACGATGAAAAATACTACTGCAGAGAGATGTTTTTCTCTCCCAAGCTCTTAAAAAACAAGTAGAGAGGGGTTTGCCCAGAATGTGCTGTACCACGGCGTATTTCCTGTCATTTGTTTTGGAGACAGATCATTTGGGTGAGGTCAGAATGGATGTTTTCATTAGTTTATTTGTTACAAACCTCCCCAGAGTCTCTGGTGGCTTGTTTTCAGGTCATCTTGCCCAGGAATAAAGTTAAGGATAAATGCAGCAATGAACCTAGCAGCATGAGGAGAAAAAAATTAAAGGAATTTAAAAAAAAAAAAAGAAAAAAAAAAAGGAGGGGGAGATGAACATCTGCTGAAACCAGCCAGCCATGCCATTTAACTGAGCAAGCTCCTCAGGAACATGAGGCAAATTCAGAACCTGGTCAACTTTAAGCATTTGGGTTTTTTCCTTAGAAAACTGAATAATATGCCACACTACTGCACATCCCTCCTGCGACACAAACCCAGAAAATCATAGGGCACATAGCACACTGTTTAGATCACACAGACCCCCTAAGGCTAATGAAAAGCAGGGGGGAAGCACAGCACAGCACATTTTGGAGATGCAACCAGTGAAGAAGAAAGAAAATTAGGGACGTAATTCTCTGAGAACGATTGCTTAATAGATTTTTAATCCTGCAGCCCTAACCTCAGCCTCCAAAATCACCCTATGTTCCACCATAGCCATCACAACTTCTCTGGTTTAGACAACTACGAGAGAATGAGACAGCACTAAAATTTCACCCAAACACAGCTGTAAGAGCAGGACAGCTTCATGACAAGCCCACTATAGGCCTCTGTGCTTGTGTATTCATCATAGATTATCTTGTTTATTTATTTTTCATCTCAGAATGAAAAATGCAATCATTAAATTACTATGTCCAAGTAGAATCACCTTCAGGGAAGCCAGAATTAATAAGTATATCTTTCAGCTGGACTTTTGCTTCCCAAGTCATTCTAAGAGTAGCCATGCTGAGTCTTTTGTGTTCACAGAATCTTTTTTCTGCTTCTTCACCACCCATTCTAAAAAACAAACAAAGTGAATTAGAAGTCTGTGCAAGACAAGGAAAAGTGTGACAGGCTAGCTGTCAGAGCATGCATTGACATATCTAGTCTGATCACAAAACTGCTCACCCTGTGTTACCTACAACCTCTCATCAAATTCTGTGCCAAGACAATATACCTTGCATCATCCCAGGCTTGAAAGACGGAGAGCAAAGCAACATGATCTGAAAACCTGTTCCCAGCAAAATTCCTATGGACATAACCCAGCCGTTTGCCTTCACTGATGAAAGGTTCAGGGAAACAGGTGGCCGCAGAGATGGTACAAATAGCATCTCCCACACTGTAAGAAACCACAAAACGTATCAGGATTGGGTTTATTCACAGTATTGCTGCCAGCAGCTACTAGAGGCTGTTGATCGGAGTAAAAACTTACGGCTTGAGGTTAGAAACCTTAGTAATTTGGCCCTTGTATACCAGACTTCATAGAAACACTTCCCAGGAAGCAGATGTCAAATCAACTCGAACTCCAGGAGCTAACCTTTCACAACAGCAAGCGTTCACAAGTCCTTTTCTATCTTCCCTCCCCTTCCCCCATCCATACATCGCTCTTTTCACCACATTCTTCTGGTGGAAAGGACCCTACAGCCATCACAATTACAAACAACAGTTCTTTATTTCTGTTGAAGCAAAATGCGTGGATTCATTTTTCTTATCTAGGCCTCAAATTTCACATCTCCCCACCTCTAGCTCACTGCTATACTTAAGCATGTAGAGTCCCGCTCTTAATTTGTAAATATTCAGCCTATACTGGTCCCTTTCAGTTACTCTGAATTTCATGACTACTTTATTCCCTTTACTAGAAGTTATTTATCCTCTGCTCTCATGAATATTCAGTTTCCTATCCCCAGTTGTAGCATTTATTGTTCATCTAGATGTATTGTTCTTTCCTCTTGTAGCATGCACGGCTAGAGGCTCAGGAACTCAGAGAAACAAGAAAAAAAGACCACTGAGAGTACTCAACTTACTAAAAAATACAGCCCATTATCATCATCTTGCCAAGACGAGGTTCAATGGGAAGTTTGGCTAGGATTCTTCCAAGAGGTGTCAACTCATCATTGGAATCCAGGGCATCAAGCTCTGAAACAAGGTATCTTATTATCAAAGACAGTTAGCTAATCCCAGAAATCCTTAGATAAGAAATTCAGAGTTTTAATAATGGTGCTTAAATAGGACCCCACCTATATTTAAGTTTAATGTTGTTTACAATATTGCCAATCTGATTTTCAAAACTGGTCTGAGGTCAAATAAACAAATTTTACTTTAGTTTTACAGATGTCTTACTACCTCCTCCACAATTAAAATAATTACTATTTAATTCACAAACATATTTTTCCATTTCTTTTCAGTTTGCTTCTGTACAAACCACTATTACACTATTAAACTTTTTTTCAAGTCCCTATATTTGATCTAATTAATCTAACCTAATTCCTGCCTCACAGAAATCAAAGCAGTCCTATCAAAGCCAACTGTAGAGTTTTCATTGCAATTGCCAAATCACAGAACCCTCTGTTCATCAAAAGAAAACACCACAAACTCTCTCTTCCATGAGGCTTTGCCTGCCTTACTTTCCTTCCATTACCTAAAAATTATCACTTGAGCTCATCCTCAGCTATCAAACCACCGTCAATAATAAAGTCAAACAAGTGTCTGTGGCTGTTTGCTGTATAAATTGAAGGATCTCATGAATTTCCTTATCTTTCTAGCCACGTGGCCATAACCATTAAACTCTACTTGATAAAACTCTCTTTAAGTTTGCATGACAAAGAGAAACAATACAAGCGTGATCTTTAAAAACCCTTTTAAGATATAAATGAAAAATGCAAACTTATAGTTCACGTACTCTATTTACAGACTACTTTGGAAAACTTCAGCATAGCTACAAACTTTACATTTAAAAAATAAAAGCTTTGTAGCCTCAACAATTAAATGGGAAAGTGAACAAACAAAGGACTCCTTAGCCACTATCAAATCCATTTTTCTTGGTATCTACTGAGCTCAAAAGCCTAAAGAATACTTTGAAGAATGGCATGCCTTGCCACCCTAAACACATACTAGTAGCATACATGCACTGAAAAATCACAGGTCATCCAGGAAATGGAGGCACATGCAGAAACATCTATTTGGTGTTAAAGCTGAAAACATTTGCCTTTCCCCCTGGCTTTGCACTTCTTACCTGCAGTGCAAGAAAAGCACTAACAATTTTTAGATCAGAAAGTCATTAAACTAATACTTACCCCTAGCTATGTTTTTCATTCTGGTCTCCCTTTTGTATACAAGCAATGTAGGCTTGTCACACAATTTTTTCATAAAATCAACGATCAAATAGATATTTCAGTTCTTAGAAATTTCTAAGAAATACTTATTCAGTCACATTTGCAAAGCATGCTGAGGTTTGAGATCACTGCTTTAAATCCAAAGCATAAATCTGGGGCTCTTCCCTGCTTCATTTCATTCATATTCTAGCTAGTTCCTTGAAGAAACTGGGGAGATGGCTTAACCCCCACCTTAGTTTCTCCTGTTTTAGGAAGACACTGATGCTTGCATATTCATAAACCGGAGATTTAATTATTTGACAAAATACTGAGATCTTGGGTCAGCCAACTGTACAAAGCGGTAATTATACAATAAACTACTAACCTCTCTTTTTCAGTACTTTTACAGTAGTTTTGTAAATGCCTTAGGCACTGGACTGAGTCTATGTCATACACAGCAGTACCACAGCTGGAAAACAGGAAGCTGGAAGCTAGCATAAGTTACTGGTAAAACAACAAAACAAGCCTTAAGTTTGGAGGCTCGAGTTTCTTAAAGGAATGACACTCCACTTGGGAATTCAAGTATTTCTTCAGCTGCAAAAGACACTGCCACCCACATGATGCATCCAGGAAACACCTTGCTGTTTCAGACAGCATGCTACTACACAAACAATCTAACCAGAGACGTTAAAGCAGTTTGTAAGTGATCATTATACATGGGAAATCACTTGGAGTCAGCTTCACTAACACAGTCTTGCGGACAAACAATGATACCTCTTAGTGTGCGTTCTGCTTCAATCACTGCATCCAAAGGTGGTGGTTCTATTGCTTTGGCCAAAAATTGACCAATTCCTCCCAGCCGCAGCAATTTGATGCTCAAAGCAATTTCATGAAGTGGTGTTCGAAACATTTCGGGTGTCACATGAGTTTGAAGTCTGGAATGAGAAAAGAACAAAAGAGCCCACATTTTTCTGAACATAGAATTTGATCACCATCATGGGTCATTCCATGAGCATAAACTACCGCCCTCCAAATCAAATACTGCCTCCCAGTCAACCCATCAACTCTCATCGTGCTCCTGTAACTTAGGCTCTTCTACCAGTATTTATCTTCTGTGCTTCTCAGTTCTCATCTCAGGGTAAATTTACAATGGAAATGCACGGAGGATATAGCCCTCTCATCACCACTACCCAGTGTGGTTTCTAGCATAAGCTGACCACATATACAGTCTGCACGGCTGAAGCCCGATTTGCAGCATGGCTGTGTGCAGCCCCACACTTGCTCCCTTACAATCATCTCCTACATTGCTAAGGAAGGTCTTCCACTCCTGAGACAGACAACCTGCTTTCAGCCTGCCTTACATACAAGCACTTCTCTACTTGTCCTTCTATCAACTCGAAACCACCCAACTCCTGCTCATTTCTGCTTTTATCACGAAGAAGAGTAAGTATTTTTGCTGGATGCTTTCCAAAGGTGTTTTTCTGGTAGAAAAAAAGACCTGATGGAAACAGATAGAGCTCTTAAGGTCTTTACCACATTATTGTTAGTGATCCTTTAGCTTGCTGGTTGAAATATGAACTCCTTGCACTGAGCAAGAGACAGCTAGAAAAGGTTTCAAAACACCTTGAACAGATATCCAGATTCAGCTGTCACCAGATTTAGATGGCATCTCTCAGAAGATTCTCTGCACAAGTCCACAAACACTTTCCTTCCTAGGCACCATGGAGCTAGTATATTTTGGTTTTATATTCTTTGAAGGAAGGTAACCTTAAAGTCATGAAGTCCCATGATTACTTCAGTAATCTTAAAGTCATGAAGTCCCATGATTACTTCAGTAGCCTAAAATCAGTTCACTGTCAAAAATTCTTAATTAAAAATCACTCCACTGTACTAGACAGCAGATCTAAATAAATTAGAGCAATTTAAGGAAAGTTTTTGATCAACTGATGCTTTCAGAGGTTACAAAAAGCTGAATATCAAACACAGCTATGCTCTAACTACTATGCGAGACAGGGGCACTAAAACTTTCATGAGAGAGATCAAACACTGAGTGTGACAGCTGTATAGACTTCTGCAACCAGCAAAAAGATTTCCATGACTCTGGTAGCTGAGAAACAGCTTGGCAGAGACAAGAGGTCAAAAGTTTCAGCAGCAGGGAAGGTGCTAGAGCAGCAGTTCAGCAGCATGAAGGGGCTTCCTGGCCACAGAATGGGTATGGAGGGAAAAGTAACATCTGTCTTCCCTGCTTTTTACCACTTCCATGACAAAATTGCCTGTTATGCGAAGATGCCAGGGGCCCGCAATGTTTGAAGGCAGACTAGAGCCTTATCCTCGTTCCAAAGCTCTTTTCTGCCTTACCTCAATTCCCAAGCAGTATTATTTTTCTCCTGAGAGGTTCTGTAGGTTGCAGTGAAGTTCTTAATAATAAAATCATGAACTATTTATCCACCTCATACTACAGGTAAAAGCAAGTTAACATATGTAATTTTTTTTAAGCAAAAGAACTGAGATAGCCAAGAATTCCAGTGTGAACTGACTTCATGCATCTCCTCTCTGTATTTTCTGAAATTATTTCCCCAGTTTGATCAGAAGTAGCATACAACAGTTCTGGGAGAAGTCTCTGAGGTTATTTTATTTCTAAAGAGCACAGACTCACCTTTCAAAGCGAGCTCTGCTGCACAAATGGAAACAAAATCCAGCACGCACACGTCCAGCTCTTCCTTTCCGCTGCTCCAAATTAGTTTTGGATGCCCAGACTGTGGCATAGTTTGTCATGTTATTATGAGCAGTGAACAGCTTCACTTTTTGTCTGTTACAAAAAAAAAAAAAAACAAACCTTAAGATCAGATGTTCTTCCTCTCAAGTCCCGCCAAATCAGTTGTCATTGTATTCCTTGCAGCCACACTGCTTTTAAGAAGCTTTTAAGAAACCACCCCTGTTTGACTAGCTAAGCTTTGGCTAGTTAGCCATCCATCTGGAAGCTAAAGTATCATACTCTTTATAAAGCAGTGCTCCAAGCTATACACAGAATGAAGTTCTCACAACTGTCTCCAAAGCTTAAAATTGTCATGCAATTAATGAGATCCCTATGTGTAATTTGCTCAGAGAACATGCATAGCAAGACAGGATCTGTAACAGACTACAAAAATCTTCTTATTTTCCATCAGCTATACACTGAGCGTTTGTAATATTCATTTGGCAGATGACATATTTCAAATACGCATGGAGACCCAGTGACACCTCACATGAAAGTGCCAGCATGAATGCAGCTGACCAAGACCAGCCCACTGAAATGCCAGTGTGGTTTTTAACTGTGTTGAACGGCTTAAAGA